>JAOTQJ010000096.1:6934589-6957259 GCA_025642045.1 Solanum sejunctum | reverse complement strand
GGATTATGAGTCCTTATAGAGTGTAGAGGGAGGTTGGTAAAGTTGCTTAAGTTTGGGGATTGCCTTTGGGTGTAGATTTGGTTAATCATATTTGTCATGCTTTCTAGGTGGATGTGATGTTTTGGTGACTTTAGTGTTATAGAACACTTTGAGGTTTTGGGTGTTAAGGAGGGTAAGTTGACTTAAGAGAAGGTCCCGGTGGAGGTGTTGGATGGATGAGTGGAGAAGTGGATTGATAATGATGTAGTGTTCTTCAAGTCCCTTTAGGAAGAGTCGTCTATTCGTATGTGTCTCTTGAGGAGCCAAAGTGGCATGGAGGAGAAATATTCGTATCTCTTTCATTCTATTCAAGCTTATAATAACACGTCAAGTCCTTTTTATGATTTCAAGTCTTGCATTTCAGCCCCTATGTCATTCATATGCATTCATGTTTAAGTTAGTAAGTTTATGATGATTTCAACTTATGTTGAGATTTAAAAAATGGTATTTTAAATATAATATTGCATTTATATTGGGGCTGATTTATTCATGATTACTCTTGTCTTGTAGGTCTCTTCTACATTCGAGGACGAATGTTCTCAAGGGGGAGATATTGAAATGACTCCCTCCCCCTCCCCCCAAAAGTGCCCGAAAACATGCCTCAGAAGTTCCTGGAATCTTGTTTTCCATATATCTAAAAATTTATTTATTATTTTGAAAATTTGACTTCATATTTTTGTTTTGAGGGTCAAATTGAGTGGAAAATGGATCTAACCCGAATACTACAGAACCCTTATCAAAATTTGAAAATCGCAAAATACACTATTTAGGAGGGACCACTTTGAAAGGTCATATCTCTTAGCACACAAAAGACTGGGTGCCCCACGACCTACAAACTGAAATCCCTTTGAATTATCTTTCTAATGCACTTTGTTTCACCTCATTCCAAGTTTCGATGAAGGATTTATGCCTATTTTCGTAAAACTCGGCTGTGCAGAAAATGCAATTTCCAGTTAGTAGTCCGTTTTGGTCCTATTTTCTCTTGACTTTGGTCCAAGACTTTTAAGTCTTGGGCCTAAGGGTTCCCACACTTGAAAATATATATACTTAGCCTTATTTCACCCTCATATCATCCTAAACATTCCCCAAAACTCACTCAAACATTTAGACTCATATTTCACCCTAAATTTAAGTCCCAAACTCAAGACCAATCTTAAGGATTTCACTCAAGCTTCAAGTCTCCATTTCTAATCTTCTTCAACTGTTTTCCAAAGTCAAGGTATGTAGTGTTGAACCATTGGATCCTTCCACCCATGGTGCCTAAACCCTCTTTTTACTAATATTACATGATTTAAAGTGGATTTTACATGTGGGTCTTGTATATTGAGAAATTTACTGCATAGTAATTTATGTTCTTGAAAGTATGGTTGTTTTAACATGTTTTGAGCTTCAAATCTTGGATATAATGTTAGAATTGATTATGGGTTTTGATGTAAATGTCTTATGGGTGTTACAAGGTATTAATTAAAGATTTTACTACTAATTTTCTTGCATGATTTCATCTCTAAATTGTATGCTCCTTTACCCTTATTACACGCCCCAAGGTGTTTGATAAAATATCCGGTTATGGTTTTCTTGAGAAATTGAAGGTCTAGAGCATAAGATAAGATATGAATGATGTTGTGACGATGAAATAAGCTTATGTACATGATTATTCATACATGATTTATTGCATTAGAGCTTATGATGAATCCTATATAAAGTGTTGCACTAGACCATGCCCAATCCGAGGGGGGTAAAAGCCCAGGTAACTATTTGAGGGGTTTATACCTCGTCACCTAGGATGATTGGTATGTGATCAACATCAACCATGTGAAGGCTTTATACTTCACCACCTAGGATGATTGGGGTGTGACAAATATCAACCATGTGAGGGTTTTATAATTCACCACCTAGGATGATTGGGGTGTGACCAGCATCATCCATGTGAGGGTTTTATAATTCACCACCGAGGATGATTAGGGTGTGACCAATATCAACCATGTGAGGGGTTTATATCTCACCACCTAGGATGATTGTGGTGTGACTTTCATCAACCAACCAAGGTTTTAAAGCTAGCTTGGTCTCTTCTTCACATATGATATCTTATATGAGCATGATTTACTTAAGCATATTTTACTTATGCATTGATCATACATGTCATATTGCTATATTATGCCTATTGCCTATCATTATACATTTTGGATTATGATTCCTATCTATTGTTGTATTGCATCACACATACTTAGTACATTCAAACGTACTAACGCATACTCTTGCCTACATGATATCACCATGTAGGGATCAAAGATCCTATTGATTCTTCTTGTGGCTAGATGGATTGTTCAAGTTATCCTTTGACGAGTCCTCTATTCCGAGGACAAGGACTATTCTCTCACACTATGTATTAAGATTCTCTTTACTTTATCGTTACTTATGGCTATGAGGGTGAGCAGGTATCTTGGCCCTCGTCGTTATCTATATAGTAGAGGTATTGTTGGACAAAGCTATGTATTTATGACATGAGTTGATTCTATTATCTCTTGACTCTATGTTATGACAAGTTCTCACTCCCTTTTCCCCTTATTTCTATTCTTCAAATGTCATTTAATTGTTCTGTGAACAAGGATGTGTAATGATATGCTACGAGACTTGTTTAGGGTTCACTCGGGTTCCCCATTAACTGGTCACGTCTAGGCCCTAGGCTTGGGTTGTGATAGCCACAACTTTATTGCTCCGCTCTCTTGAATTATTTCTGCTCTTTTATTTGCCTCCTCGTTTTGACATTGCAACCTCATCCAAGATGTAGTACTTGTTGGATGAATTATAGTCAAACTCTATTGTTGTTCGTGCTTAAATTTCACTATGTTCAAAGAAAATTTGCAAGTTAGGGAAGGGGAGGCATATTCATTCTCATTTGAGATTCTCAACTCTGCTCCTTTCCTATTCTTCATTTTGTTTGGGCTCTTTAACTCCATCTAACGTATGGGAATTGACAGGTTGAAAAAAAATCAATTTAAATAATATAATTTTTAAAAATCAAATATAATTAAGCAAAGAATATATATTTAGATAATAATTTATTTCAAAAATTTCATGTTGGGTCTCATCTTATGACATGCTTTTAGACATCTTTTGCACCATATACTTGTATTAGCCCATATCCCCGCTCAATACCATCTAAAAAATCTTTTCCCCAACTTCTCACTTTAACCAACTGTTGCACTCATTTGTAGTAAAATTTTGGGATTTTCTTAAAATGTACCCCAGTTTTTGCTCCACACATAATAATAATACTTTAAAAGTACGACTGAGCCCATAAGGCGCCTATGTATCCCATAAAGATAGGAATCAAGTCATACGTAGTTTCGGATGAAACATAAAAAATATAGATCTCAATATGACCAAAGTCGATATGGCCACCTACATATCTTACCAAGAAAATCATGTCAAAACGTAGTTCATATAACAGGGAAAACAGAATTCGAAAAAACTTCTATAATTATGACCAAAGCTAATAAAATCCGTCTACGTATCCCACCAAGGGAATCGGGTCACACCATAGTTCATATTACATGTACATTAAAATTTCAAAAAAAATTTCTACTAATATGACTTAGGCTAATAAAAGCTACCTACGTATCCCGCCAAGAAAATTAGGTCCAGACATACTTTAAATTACATCAAAAGGTGTGCAAAAGGCCATAAACCAATTTAATATTCTAGAAAAAACATCTTTTAACTACATTTGGATAGATGAAATTTGCCGTACATCACCATCCATGTGTTGCTAATTTTGGTCAATCTTAGCCATAAGATACTTTATCTGCAAACTCTTTTAACTATTCAACCAATGGTTCCTTCTCAAGTGACACCATATGAACATTGATTCTGTTTCTTCACTCTAGCTCTGATTTGCCTAAATTCGAAATCCCAGCTTCATCTAAAAATTGTTCGAACTTCTTGGCTAGCTTATCAAGTTCCAAGTTATTTTGAATCCTTTAAGTTTCTGCAAATTATTGTTGCTCTTTTTCCTCATCACACGTCATAATCATAGAATCAACAAGTTTATTATAATGCCTGATAAAATTATAAAAATACTTCTAGAATAGAGATATGTGCATAATGCACCTACCCATGCTCCATTTGTGAATCTGAGATGGGATATGCAATCAGCATGGAAAAATGAGTGCAAAAATTATCTCGTTCAAACTTTAGAGCCATCGGATCAAAAAATAATTTTTTGATCCAAAATCAAATTTAGTGAGGATGCGTGACAAAGCCGCGACGCGGACCTATTGCGGATGCACACTTATGTTTTTTTTCAAATTTCAAATTATTTGAGGGGCATTTAGATCAATTACCAACCCCCGATTGAGTTCAATAAATGAATATAAGAGATCTTTTATATCAAGTCAAGTCCAAAGAATTCCTACCAACTAAGTTTTCGTATGAGTTGATAGAAGGGTCAACTTCAAATGACCATATCTCCTAAAGTAATGAGTTAGGTGACCCATAATATATCAAATCGAAAACATTTGAATTAGCTTTTCAATATATCTAATTTTGTCTTAATCTGAGTGCGGAGTAGAAAGTTATGCCCATTTTACTGAAGAACTGTAGAGCTATCATAAGGTGTGCGATGGTTCCGCATCGTTGACCAAACATTGACCCTTTCTGGATGAGATAAATGATGTTTTTATTTTTATTTTGAGGGTACTTTTATACTAAAACCTTTGGGGGTGTATTTAAGTTACAAAACACCTAAAACATCAGTTTTTATAATAAAAAACCCTCTCCTTTACCTCTAAACATAAATGCTTGAGAATCATCAAGAAAGTCATCAAGTTAGGATTAGCTTTCAAGATTTATCCTTAAGGTAAGTTATTTTTCATCTATTTCAAGCTACTCAATATAGATTTGTTTATCTATTCATGAATCTCTAGGATTTTTAATCGCAACCTAGGGTTTCAAGAAGACGAATTCAAGAATCATAAGAAAGGTTTTCTTGACTCTTCTTCTTCAAGAATTATGGTTCTTCATCAAGAACTCTGAAGAGTCTAAGTCAAGAATTCAAGAATCAAAGAGAATTCTTTCAACCAATGTCCTTCTAAGTTTTTTTCACTTTAAAATGACTATTAAGATTGAGGATTTTGTCCAAGAAAGCGAGTATTCATGAAACTTCAATGGTAATATTAGCTTTTCAGGTATATAAGGCAAAACGAAAACATAAGATTATTCTCCCATGTTCCCCATAGATGGTCTTAGATAATTAACTGAAGGTTCTTGAGTCTATATGCGTGATTTCTTGATTATATTCTTGAAAACCATATTAAATGTATGTATTTTCACATGTTAATGATCATCATATACTTGTTTACTTGAATTGAATACTTTCTTGAGATATTGCATAAATCCTTTATGTCAATGGTTAAGAGCATGCATGAAAGAAGATAGGGATTGAATCTAGTTCCTTGATTGAGATTGTGATTGTGATTAAGATTGAGATTGAGAATGATACTAAGTTGATAGAACTTGATAGTCCTATGAGTTCGCATAAATGAACTCTAATGATTTATCAATTTGATTATTCCCTAATGATTGTTCAAATCATTGAGCTGTTGATTGAGCTATTGATTGATGAGATGATTAGAGTCTCTATGAGACTGATTGAATGATGAGATCCTTTACAAGGTTGAGTTGAGATGAGTCAATTAAGATGTACTAACTGGATGGATTGTTTTATGAGCATTGAGTCATGGGAGGATTATCGTGCACCAAAAGATTAGTCCAACTCGCAATCGTCGAACTATGTTGCCAAACGTAGGAGAGGATTAGAACCATTACGTCTTATTTTAGTTCCCTCTGGATAGAGTCCCTGAAATAATAGAGAACTTAACTTTAACAAATAGTTGGGGTCCCTTGTGGAGACGATTCGTCCCTTACCTGGCAAGTATGGGACTACTGTGGCAACAATGATAAATTATAGTATGATCGCTGACTCATCAGTGATTATTATCGGATAAGAGAAACTCCCAGAAAGTTTCCAAACTGAGTAATCTGAGTTGAGATGAGTTGAATTGAGTTCCTTTGAGATGAGTCCCTCTGAGATGAGTCTGATTTGATTGATGAATTGATTGGTTGATGGAGCACTTGTCTACTCTTTATTCTTGCTTTAGATAGACTATTGACCTAATGATTTTTACTATCCTTGATGCTGATTGTTGTCTCTATATTATTCTACCTATTTTGGTTTCACTCAGTTATTTAACATATTAGTACATTCCATATACTGATATGCCCCTCTGGGACTGCCGATAGTCCCTACATATTCTCAGGAACCCATCTTTCTTTTTCACAAATAACACTAGTGCACCCCAAGGTGATTGGCTAGGCCTAATAAAACCCTTCTCCAACAAATTCATAAATTGCTCCTTCAACTTCTTTAACTCTGCCAGAGCCATACGATAAGGGGGAATAAAAATGGGTTAAGTATTTTGAAGGAGGTCTATACCTAAGTCTATTTCCCTTTCGAGACGAAAAATAGGAAGATTATTAGGGAGGACATCTAGAAACTCATAGACCACTTGAACCTACTCTATAGGAATGACCTTGGACTCAACACCCCTAACCCTCACAATATGATAGAGACACCCCTTAAAAATTAACTAATGGAATTTAATGCAAGAAATAAATCTACCCTTGACCACCACATCATGACTCTCCCACCAAGAATGGGTTCATTTGGGAATTTAAATTTGACCCTATGGGTTCTACAATCAATAGAAGCATAGTATTTATGCAACCAATCTATCCCAAGAATGACATCAAAATCCACCATATCCAACTCAACAAAATCACAAGATAATATTTTATGCAAAATACAAATGGAAAAATTTCTATAGACTCTTCTAGTAACAATGGATGCACCAACCGGAGTAGATACATCATAAGGCTCACACAACAATTTAGGTTCAATATGAAACTTCTTGGTAACAAAAAAGTAATAAAAGAAAGAGTGTCACCCAGGTTTATCAATGCATACATATCAAAATCAAAAACTTTTAACATACCAATGACGATGTCGGGCACCTCATCCATTTCTCGTCTCCCTTGAATAGCATGAGAAAAATCACTAAATTTGTGGCCCAATTCACCATAACCAAAGCAAGCATAAGATTTTTGCAAACATGGGCCACCATGGCCTTTCCCATACTCATGACATGTTAGGGAATCTTGAGCACCAACACCTTCACCTTTCCCTCGAACATATGGACAATTAGAGATCTTGTGATCCATCCTGCCACACCTAAAGCATGGACGTGTGTTTCTCCTGCATGTGCTATTATGGTCTCTCCCATATTTTGGTCATCTAGGACGAGTCATCCCACCATTATCACTAGGCTTGGCATATGGATGCCTAACTTCAACTTGAACTCTCCTTCTTTCTCCTTTGATGTTTCTTGCTACACTCTTGACAAGTGGTACAAGAGACCCTGTCTTTTTAGTATTTAGGCACCAGTAGTCTAGAAGAAGATGAGACACCACCAACTTCATCCTTCTTAACCTCACTCTCCCTTCTTTTATCCCTTGGAGGCTCGGGAACACCCACTTGTTGATTTATTTGAAAGGTCACTGCCTTGGACAATAGCCATAAAATATTATGAACTTTCATATTTGACATGTCACCGATAGGAAGTTGACCCTCAAGTGAGGGATGATCACCACCTTGTTCACCGCCCTGAATAGCTTGAGACATGTTCTAAAATAGAATGATTAACATAAGAAATCAGCCTTAGTGGACTAACTCGATCGTATGACACAGATCAAGAAGAAGGAAAACATTTCCTAAAATACCTCATGGCCTCTTACTCATAGTTGTGTTGTACTTCAAAACCATGAATAAGGCTCTAATAGATGCGGTGTGTTGGATGCCGAGGACCATTAACAACCTAGTGCTCTGATACCATTTTTGTCATAACTCGAACCTAGGGCCTAGATGTGACACAGTGAATGGAAAACCCGAAGGAACTCCAAACAAGTCTCTTAGCATATCTTTAGACATACTTGGTCGTGAAAGAAATTAACAAATAATAAGACAATATAAAATAAGGATAACGGGACTAAGAGAGTATTTCTTAGCTTAAAAATATGCAAGAGTCTAGAGAGTCAAAGCTCAAAGCATCATTACATAACTTGTCCAACCATACCTCTAAACTTAGAATTGAGCGGGGGCCAATATAACCTTCTGGGCTCACCCTCATAGTCAAAAGCATACAATAAAAGAAATAGAGTCTTTGCATAACATAATATTAAAAGATATCTTTCTCGAAGTTGAGGACTTACAAAACTTGCTTCAAAGATAGTACTAGCTACATAGATAGGAAGATGATTAAGTGAAGCTCCAGTTCCTACATGGTGACATCATATAGGCATATAGTATGCATTAGTGTGTTTGAATGTACTAAGTATGTAGTATGCAATGCAATAAGAGATGGGCAACATAAGCAAAATGCGTAAATATAGGCAATAGATGATCATAGTAACAATATGGCATGTATAAATGATGCTTGAAGTAAAACATACTTATATAAAACCTATTACATGTGTAGCAAGAGACCATCATTATAGAGACCAAGGCCTACCACCCCTTTGGCGAGGCGATTGAGGTACATACTGCCAACATGGTAGCATGAGCCTACCATCCCCCGATCAAGGTGATTTAGGTACATACCCCCCAATACGGTAGCATGAGCCTACCACCTCCCAAGTGAGGTGATTGAGGTACATACCTCACAATATGGTAGTTTGGGCCTACCACCCCCCGAACGAGGCGTGGTCAACTTGCAACTAGATACTATTCATGAAATCAATATATATATACATTCCTTTCCTCATCATAAAGTCACTTAACTCATACGCCATGTATTAGACCTTCAATAACTCAAAAATCCATAATTGGACATTTTATCAAATACTTGGCGGGTGTGTAATGCTAGTACAAAATCATGCAATTTAAGAGTGAAATTATGTGAGAAAAATTAATGTAAAACCATCACCAACACTTGGTAATACCCTTATGCAAGATACATCAAAACGCCTCTTCAAACCACATAATGGATCATAGATTCATAACTCAAAACATGCTTAAACAGTCATAATTTTATGAAACCCCAGTATAGTTTAGAACCAAATTCATAATAAGTAAGACCCATAAGTAAATCAACTTAAAAACATGCAATTTATGTAAAAAGGAAGGTTGGGCACCATGGGTGAAAGGACCTAATGGTTGAAACCCACATACCTCAACCTTAGAGGTTTCCTTGATAAATATTTGATTGAGAAATTGAAGCTTGAATGAAATCCTTAGATCCAGAATGAGTTTGAAATGCTAGAATTTAGGTATAATGTTTGTCTAAGTGTTAGAGAGATTTGTGGGAAATGTCTTGTATGATATGAGTTGAAATATGACAAGTATAGGTGTTTTTACGCATGGGATCATCTTTGGAAATCGCAAATTTTAGAAAATTAAATTTTGATACGGTTGCTCTAAGATCTGGGTTATACCCATTTCTTACTCAATTTTTCCTTCTGATCATGAATATGAAGTTGAATTTTTGATATCACGCACAAATTTTGAGATATATGAAAATTATGATTATAGGCACTTCCGAGGCACATTTTTGGGCCTTTTTTGGGGTCGTTTTATTTGATGTTGTCCAAACTACACCTCCTTTTTGAAGGTATATGAGGTTGTTGTCAAAATATATAATCTAACCGAGATTAGGGTCAATCACACAGGGAATATAGTCTAGACCTAGAGTAATTACAAGTAATTTGAACGAGTTAACCTACTTATCTCCTTAAATAGGGGGAGATTGTTTTATTGCAGTAAATAAACCTAAACTAGAAGAAAGTGTTGTGAAAGTAGTGAGAAGTTACTAAGGTATGATGTTCCCCATGAATTCCTAACTCTGCATCACTAAATAATCATAATCTTTTCTAGTATGTAGCATGTAGAACTGGTAATTTTAAGTTTACCAAACCCTTTGATCCAGGCGAGAGGTAAATTTCACTACATGATTTGATCCATCCTCACAGTGTGACATTACTAACCTTTACATTTTGTTCTAGTACAACCTCTCCTTGATCCAGTTTGGTTGATTAGACGAGAGTGATCACATCGAATCCTGTTAATTAATCTCTTTTTCTATTCATTACTACCTTGATCCAGTTAGTACGAATTAGATGGGTTCTAACATTGGCTACCGTTAAAAAGTATTCATAACGATGAGAATTAATTAATACATGCATGCACACTTTCCAGGAATTATGAATTATTCAGTTTTACCTTGTTAGTTCTTCATGGTTTCCACAACCCTAGTTGTGGTTTTAGCTATGCATAATCATTGTAGATGAAAGAATAATGTTATGGAATAACAAAATTGAACAATTACAATAATAAAATTAAGAAAATGAAATCCAAAGTTCTCCACAAGAAATTACAATGTAATATTTTCAATGTAAAAATTACAAAATATGAAGTCTCTCAAAAGTTTTTCTCTGTCATCTCGTGTTCTATCTACTAAAAAGACCTACAAAACCTATTTATAATAAGTAAAATATGAACTCAAAATGGAATAGAAAAACTGGATTTGGCAACTTATACAGACTGGGTTATGGACTATATAAAGCTCTACGACTCGTACCTGGGTTTCTACTCTGCATCTTCAAAAATTGACTTCAATTCAACATGACCTTCTTATGGGTCACCTTCTAACTTACGACTTGTGGGGTTTCTTTTGATAGATTTTTTGAAACTCTTCAAAATCTGATCCTCTAGGCACAACCCCAATCCATGACTCGTGAAAACTTCTATCGCTTGTCTGACAGTTGATGGATACAACATTTAAAACTTGGCCCTTCACTGGATCTCACTCATGAAACCTCTCTATGGCTTGTGGAATGAACCATGAGTCGTAGTGTAGCTCATAAATTCTCAAAAACTTAAGTTCTGCAGTTTTTTGCCTAAAATCATGCCAAACTCTGCAACCCTGCAAAATAAACATAAAAACATATCAAACCCACTAACATCACTTTCAGAATACACAACATTCTATGTTTTAAGCATCAAAAGTCATGTATTTTGAAAACATATTAGCACATAACTCATCCTATTCTATTCACCCTGATTCTACAAAGATATATAGAGATTTGAGGGAAGTGTATTATTGGGGTGGTATGAAAAAAGATATTGCAAGGTTTTTAGTTGGATGTCACAATTTTTAACAAGTCAAAGCCTAACATCAAAGGCTAGATGGCGTAGCCCAAATATTGAGATACCCACTTAGAAGTGGAAAGATATCAACTTATACTTTGTGATTGGCTTACCTAAGACTAAGATTTACTTTGATTCCATATGGCTTATTGTTGATAGATTGACAAAATTGACTCACTTCCTATTGGTTGGAACAACCTAAAGTGCCAAAGATAATGCTAAGTTGTACAATTATGCGTTGGTTAGATTGCATGGGGTTCCATTGGATATTACTTAAGATCATGGTACTCAATTCACTTCACACTTTTTGATATCTTTCCAAAAAGGCCTTGGTACCAAACTAAAACTTAGTACGACCTTTCATCCACAAACGGATGGTCAAACCGAAAGGACCATTCAAACTTTTGAGTATACGCTTAGGGCTTGTGTTTTAGAATTTAAAAGTAGTTTTGATAAGCATTTTCCACTTATTGAGTTTGCTTACAACTATAGCTATCACTCTAGCATCAAAATGGCTCCCTTTAAAGCTCTATATGGTATGCGTTATAGATCCTTTGTTAGGTGGTTTGACGTAGGGGAAATGGCTTAGTTAGGTCTAGATTTGTCAATGGAAGATTTGGATAAGGTGAGGTTTATTAGGGAAAGATTGAATATGACTCAAACTAGGAAAACGTCTTAATTTGATGTAAGAAACAGAGAACTTAAGCTTAATGTTGATGATTGGGTGTATTTAAAGGCCTCACCCATGAAGGGTGTGGTTTGGTTTGGTAAGAAAGGAAAATTGAGCCCAAGTTGTGTAGGACCTTATAGAATATTGAGGAGAATTGGTGAGGTTGCCTTTGAGTTGGAGTTGCCTATGGAAATGAGTATGGTTCATTCAGTCTTCTATTTGTCTATGTTGAAAAAGTTTATAGGTGATCTAAACTCTATTGTGCCTTTAGAGGTTGTTAATGTTGAGGAGAATTTGACATATGAAGAAGTTCGGTTGAGTTATTAGATAGACATGTGAAGAAGTTAAGAAGTAAAGATGTTACATCCATCAAAGTCTTTTGGAGGAACCAAGAAGTCGAAAGTGCCACTTGGGAAGCCATGCAGACATAAAGAAATGATATCCTTGACTCTTCTACTCCAATCTAGCATAAGGTAAAAAGTTACTCCTGTCTACGGAGTCAAGTCACACGATTCAGCCCTTTCATGTCATTTTGCATGCATGCATACTCATAAGTGACAAGTTTTGATAATGTCTGATGCATAACTATGAGATTTCACGAAAATAATGTTTAATTTGAATTAATTGCATTCATGTGGACTAAAAGTTGTCTAATCACTCTTCTCAAGCATGTTTCCATCACATTTGGAGATGAATATACCCAAGCGGGAGAAATTATAACACCTCTCACATAATATGAAATTTCCCGATGGTGTATTTTTTGAGTATCATAAAATCCATGCATGATTTTGCAAATCGAACTTCCTTTTCATGAGGAAAAATTGTGTAGGAAAGGCATGACCTTCAATTTTTAGGTCACCCGTATCAAAAAATATTATTTTTGGATGATTTGGGCCTAAATAAGTAGGGTATGCATCCAATGCGCATTGTGGATTTGGTCCCCCCCATAGTAATAAAGTGGCCTAAACTCATTCCTAGGCCAGAATAGGGGAAAATGAATTTCGCGTGAAAGTGAAATGTGTGGGAACAAGTTCGCATTGTGCCTATGGTTCACCATAGTACAAAATTGTTTAACTTTCCCAGTTTTAGCTGAGGGCAATTGGGTCATAACCCAACACCCTTATAGGTGTGATTTCTCTATTGTTGCATCTTTTTTAGCCCTAATTCTCTTAAAACCACTCCCCAAACCCTCCTAATTCCTCCCCAAGTCCCTTATCTAAATTCAAGATTTTTAAAGAACTCTCTTTGGATTTCAAGAATTCAAGTGAAGCCACAAGTCTTCCTCAAGTTTCCTTTAATAAATCTCAAGCTTAAGGTATGTAGGTCTTCATCCATCTATTCTTTTACCCATGGAGCCCAACTCTCCTCTTTTATGAAAATTTCATGATTTCAAGGTCTTAAACTCTATGGGTACTTCCTATTATGCATTATAAACATGAATTATGTTTGATTTCATCATCTATTTATATGATTATGCATGAATATCTATTCAAGGAAATCATATTATTTGATTTATGACTATTGAAGATATGCATAATATGAACTATGAAAACTATGAAAAATTATGAATTTTTAAGATGGATTTCATGACATCCAACTAAGGGTTTTACTATTATGTTGGTAAATTGTTTGGAATGCTTTTCTAATGATCATGTTTACCTCATCCATGTTTAATACTCATGTATTTCTTGATTTTAAGTCTAATTGCATGCACCCACCATCTTTGACTATATTCATATGAGAAGAATTCCCATGTTGATGAAATATTATTGCATGAATTGCAAGACAACCAGGTTATGATAAATTATGGGCTCCCAAGCATGTATTGAACTCATAAAAAGTTCCTGTGATTACAAGTAAGATTTTGAGCCCTTATTCCATGTTATACCCTCTTGTGAATGAATAATGCTCACTAGAAGGAGTCGGGTATATTAAATGTTCTACCCTCATGTGAAAAGTGATGTCCACTAGAATAGGTCAAATTTTAAAAATATTTTACCTCTAGTGCAACGTAAATTCTCACTTATAGGGCTCAAGTATATGAATGAGCTACTCTTGTCTTGTTATCATATTTTTACAAGTTATTCAAGTTATGACTACATTTATGATTATGTAAAGTATTCCATGGAACTAGACTATCATGACCTGGACCTAGCGCCTTGCCGTGACATGGAGAATGCAACACTTTAAGGATCCCATCCAAGCATCATGTTCATATCATAAGCATTCAAAATGTATGTAAGCAAGAGTATGAAAATACTTCTTTATCCAGTTGTCCAATTAATGCCTCTTTATCACAGATCTTGGCGGGGTCTAGCACATATCTCACTAACTCACCCTCAATACATACATAAAAACTAAATAAGGTGTCTACATAAAAGAAAAGCAAAGCATCATAAGGTCTTTTTCTCAAAGCATGGGAACTCCCTAAAAGTCTTCAAGCTTAGGAATCTGAATGCTTGCCTCAATATGGAATAATCTCCTCATCATCTGTCCTTTTATAGTTCATCATGTAAACAAAGACGTATATGTTAGAACATAGAATGTACTAAGTTTATTGGTATGCCATAAATTAAGGACATCACAATAATATCAATATGCATAAATCATAACCAATGGGAGAGGGACACAATATATATGATCATGCAATTTAAAAATCATGAGAAGAAGCGTAATAAATCCATTCTTAACCTTAGTATATATATGTGGGAATAAGACCATAACCGACATAAAAAACTATGCGGACTATTACATGGAATCTTGATGTTCACTCTATATTAAGCTAAGAGGAGTCTACTTTGCCAAGGTAAACTCGATCCTCACCCTATAGGCTCTATCCTATTACGGTGAGAATCGACATTTGACCCTACCTTTTAGGATCTATCCTATCATATTGAGTGTCCATCATTTAAGCTAATTAGATCCAATATCATGCCTTTAAGACATAAAATATAAACATCATTCCTATGGTGGCAAAAGTTATGAGACTTGAGGATTTATATAACGTCCCTTAGGGATAGTTCGTACTTCATTGCAATTACATTTTCACAATTGTCAAAATAATCAACATAGTCTTTCATGAAACGTCATGTCATAAGAATAGTCCACCTACTTGCTTTCATCATAATGTGGGTAGATATTTTCACCTTAACATCATCATAAATATTAGGGTACTAATCACCTTTTTTATCATAGAATCATCATAACTTTCATAACATCATCATTGTCATACCATCAAAATCATTTAAAATATTCTTTCCAAACTTGATGTCATATGTCACGACCTAAGCCTAGCTCCTAGATGTGACACGGTGAATAGGGAACCCGAAGGAGCTCCAATCTATCCTCTCAACTTATCATTACACATCATTGGTCGCGGAAGCATGTAAAAGACATAAAATAATATTAAGGGCAAATGGGGTAAGGGATATCCTGCAAAACATCATAAAGAGACAAGGAGTCAAAGCTCATACCATAGATACATAACTTGTCCAACAAATACCTCTAAATACATAGATAGAGCAGGGGACAAGACAAAGTAACCAAGCTCATCCTCATAGTCAAAATAGAACATAAGATAGATTGTCTCAATGGAAAGCAAGAAAAGGAAAGCATAGACTAAGGTCCCCGATATAGAGGACTCACCCACTAGCTTAAAATAGTACCGCCTAGCCATGTGGAGGGGGAGGATGATCAACTTGGGCACCAGTTCCTATATGATAATATCATGTAGTTAGAGTATGTGTTAGTACATTTCAATGTACTAAGTATGTGGGATGCAATGCAACAAGGAATAGACGTCATAATTAAAATGCATAATAATAGGTAATGAGCATATCATAGCAAGATCACATGTAGGGTTAATGCTAGGGTAAAGCATGCTTAAATAACTTAAGCTCATATAAGATATCATATGTGAAGAATAGACCAATCTAGATTTCTAAAGAATAAACCCCTTGAGGTTAGTGATGATGCCGCCCTATCACTTAGGTGGTGAAGTACTAACCCTTCACTCGGTTGGTGATAATACGCTACCTCACCTAGGTGGAGAAGTACTAACCCTTCTATTGGTTGATGAGTATAAACCCCCAACTCGGTTGGTGATGATGCCGCCCCAGCACTAGGTAGAGAAGTACTAACACTTTCCTCGATTAATGGGTACAAACCCCCATCTTAGTTATTCGGGTTCTTAGACCCCCAAATTGGGTATGGTCTAATGCAATATTTTATATAGAATTCATCATGAATATAAGTTTATTTCATCATCACAACATCAATTATATCATATCTCATGCTTTGGACCTTCAACTCCTCAAGAAACCACATTTGGATATTTTATCAAACACCTTGGGGGTGTATAATGGAGGTTAAAGACCATGCAATTTAGAGAAGGAATCATGCAAAAAAATCTACTGTAAAACTATCAATCAACACCTTGCAACACCCTAAGACATTCACATCAAAATCCCTCATCAAATAAAACATTAGATCTAAGATCTAGAGCTCAAAACGTGCTAAAACTACCATACCTTCAAGAACATAAATTACTATGCAGTAAATTTCTCAACATACAAGACCCACATATAAAATCCATGTTAAATCATGCAATATTAGTAAAAAGAGGGTTTAGGCACCATGGATGGAAGAACCCAATGGTTCAACACCACATACCTTGACTTTGGAGAACCGTTGAAGAAGATTGGAAATAGAAACTTGAAGCTTGTGAGATCCCTGATGAAATCCTTAAGATTGGTCTTGAGTTTGGGACTTGAATTTAGGAGCAAATATTTGGCTAACTGTTTTGGTGAGTATTAGGGAATGTTTAGGGTGATAGAAGGGTGAAATAAGGCTAAATATAAGTAAAAATATGTTTGGAAAAACTTAGACCCAACACTTAGAAAAATCTGGATGAACTAAGAAAAAAAAGTGCAGAATTTACACCTCTACGCGTCGCAGAGAGGTCGCAAACCCTCGTTGGAAATTGCGCCAAGTGCGAATTTCATTAATCGATTCCTTTGCTTTAAAATTGAAGTTAGACCCTTGTCCCCCTAATTCGGACCCCATTAACAAGAATATAAAGTCAAATTTTTGAAATAATAAATTTATTTTTGGATATATGGAAAACAAGATTTCAGGCACATTCGAGGCACATTTTTAGGCACTTTTTGGGATCGTTTCAATATCTCTCCCTTGAGGACATTCATCCTTAGATGTAGAAGAGATGTACAAGACAAGAATAATCATAAAAAAAATTTCCCCAACATGGATGCAACATTACATTTAAAATATCACTTTAAAAATCTCAGCATAGGTGTAAAGTTATAATAATTTTGCCAACTTAAGCATGAATGCACATGAATGATATAGTGGCTGACATAGAAGACTTGCTATCACATAGATGATTTAGAATTAGTACCTTGGATTGAGTGGAGTGGAAAATATAATGATGTCGCTTTTGCATATATCTGCTTCGGCCTCCCAAGTAGAACTTTTGACTTGTTCGTTCCTCCAAAGGACCTTAACGAATGCCACCTCCTTGTTACTCAATCTCTTTACTTGCCTATCCAAGATCTGAGCTGGAACCTCTTCATAAGTTATATTATCCTCAACAACACCACAACATCAAGAGGCACAATGGTATTAGGATCACCGATACATTTTCTCAACATAGAGACTTGGAACACTAGATGAACCAAATTCATTTCACTAGGCAACTTCAACTGATAAGCTCCCTTGCCAACCCTCTTTATCACCTCATAAGAGAGAACGTACCTTGGAATTAATTTTCCCTTTTAACCAAAACAGACCACACCTTTCATTGGAGAAACGTTCAAATAGATCCAATCACCCACTTGAAATTCCAGGTCTCTTCTTCTTACATCGATATAGGATTTTTGATGACTTTGGGCTGTTCTCAATCTTTCCTTAATCTTATTAACCTTCTCTAAAGATTCCATAACTAGATCCATTCCGAACAAAGCCACCTCTCCAACCTCAAACCAACCCACTAGTGATCTACACCGTCTTCCATAAAGAGCCTCAAATGATGCTAGAGTGATAGCTATTGTTGTAGGAAAACTCTATCAATGGAAGATGGTCATCCCAACTACCTTCAAGCTCTAAGACAAAATCCCTAAGAATATACTCAAGATTTTGAATTGTCCTTTCAGCTTGGCCATCCGTTTGAGGGTGGAAGGGCATACTAAGGTGAACTTTGGTACCAAGACCCCTTTGAAAAGACCTCCAAAACTATAAGTAAATTGTGTACCCCAATCTGATATGATGGATAAAGGAACCCCATGTAACCTTACTAATTCATAGATGTACAACCTTGCATACTCTTCAACCTCATATGTAGTCTTGACTGGTAGAAAGTGAGCCGATTTCATAACCTATCAACCACTACCCATATTTAATCAAAACCCTTTTTTGTCTTGGGTAACCTAACCATAAAATCCATATTAATCACCTCCCACTTCCAAGTAGGAATCTCTATGTCTTGGGTTAGGCCACCCGACCTTTGATGTTTGGCTTTAACTTGTTGACAACTATGGGAACATGAAACAAATTTAGCAATGTCCCTTTTCATGCCTCTCCATAATACACATCCCTCAAGTCTCTATATATTTTGGTGGAACTGGGGTGGATAGAATACGAAGTGTTATGGGCATCATCAAGAATTCTCTCCCTCAAACCATCAACACATGACACACACAACCTACCTTGGTACCTAAAGGCCCTATCTCCCCCTTGGGATAAAACCTCTATTTTTCCCTCTTTCACCAAAGCCTCTAATTCAAGCAAGGAGAAGTCTAGATCTTGTTTTGCTATCACCTCATCAACCAAAGAGGATTTAGAACCATCAACAAAAACCACTCCATTACCCACATTCCAACATCACTCCTAGTCTAGCCAATCTATGTACCTCCCTAGCCATCTCCCTATCACTATCATCCACATGAGCTAGGCTAACCATAGACACCCGACTCAAAGTATCTTCCACAACATTTGCCTTACCCGAATGGTAATGCACACTCATATCATAGTCCTTAAGAAGTTCTAGCCACCTTCTTTGTCTCAAGTTGAGATCTTTTTTTGTGAAGACATATTGGAGGCTATTATGATTGGTAAAGACATTAACATGCAGCCCATACAAATAATGACACCAAATCTTTAATGCAAACACGACAACGGCCAATTAAAGATCATGGGTAGGGTAGTTCTTTTCATGCACTTTGAGTTGCCTAGAAGTATAGGCTATGACCTTATCATTTTGCATTTGCTCACAATACTAGCCAACTATAGATACATCAAAATACACAACAAAACCCTCAAGTCCATCTAGTAGTGACAATATCGAAGCGGATACAAGTCTATCTTTCAATATTTGGAATCTCTTCTCATATTCATCGGTCCACGCAAACTTAACCTTCTTCTGAATCAATTTTTTCATAGGGGAAGCAATGGAGGAGAACCCATCCACAAACCTTCTATAGTAACCCTTGAGGCCCAAGAAACTATTAATATCTTATAGGGTCAATGGTCTAGGCCAATTCCTAATCACATCGATCTTCTTAGGATCCACTTTAATACCATCCCCCGACAGCTCATGACCCAAGAATGCAACCTCCTCCAACCAAAAATCACACTTGTCATATTTAGCCTACAATCATTCCTCCCTAAATGTTTGCAACTCAACCTTAAATGGCCCATATGCTCCTCCCTGCTATGTGAATAGTTTAAAATATCATTAATGAAGACCACAACAAAGGACTCAAGGTAGGGTTTGAAGACCCTATTCAGTAGGTCCATGAAAATGGAAGGTGCATTAGTTAACCCAAAGGACATCACCATAAATTCATAATGCCTATATCTAGTCCAGAAAGACATCTTGGGAATATCACACTCCTTCACCCTCACTTGATGATACCCAGACCGAAGATCAATCTTAGAGAAAAAGCTAGCCCCTTACAATTGGTAAAACAAGTCATGAATTCTTGGAAGAGGATATATATTCTTTATAGTGACCCTATTGAGTTGCTAGTAGTCAATGCATCTTCTAAGAGACCCATCTTTCTTCTTTACAAACAACATTGGTGTACCCTAAGTTGATGGCTAGGTTTAAGAAATCCTTTCTCCAACAAATCTTTCAATTGTTCCTTTAACTCCTTCAACTCCACCATGGCCATATGGTAAGGGGGAATAGAGATAGGTTGAGTATTAAGAAGGAGATCTATGCCAAAAGCATCTCCCTTTTGGGAGGGACACCGGTAATGTCATTTGGGAAGACATCAAGAAGCTCACTTACAATCGGAACTGACTTGATGGAAGGGACTTTGGACTCTACATCTTTAACCATCACAAGATGATACAAACACCCCTTGGAGATCAACCTATGAGATTTAATGCATGAGATGAACCTACCTTTTACTACCACATCATGACTTTTTCCACTCAAGGATGGGTTCATTTGGAAATTGAAACTTGACCCTACGTGTTTTACAATAAATAGAATCATAGTATACATGCAACCAATCCATCCTAAGAATAACATCAAAATTAACCATATCTAATTCAATAAGATCATAAGGTAAGATTTTATACAAGATGTAAATCGAACAATTTATATACACCCTCCTAGCAATAATAGATGCACCAATAAGAGTAGACGCCTCATATGACTCATGCAACAACTCTAACTCAACATGGAACTTTTTAGAAACAAAGGGGTTGACAAAGGAAAGGGTGACACCCGGATTAATCAAAGCATATACATCAAGATCAAAGATTTTCAACATACTGGTAACAACATTGGGGACCTCACTAACCCCTTGCCTCCCATGTAGAGCATAAAACCAGCTGTTACTTGGGGCACCACCTTGAGGACCACCTCTATCAAATAGAACCGCATTAGTACCCCAGACCTTGCCCACAATTTCTTGGACAATCTACCTTTTTGTGACAAAGCTCCCCACAACCAATGCATACATTAGAACCCTTCAAAGATGGGCTATTATGACTATTCCCACATCTAGGATACATATCGTTAGGAGCCACACCACTAATACCTTAAGGCCTAGGGAAGTCATTGCCAAACTCCCTATTAGTAGCATGAGGAGGCCTTTGGCCTTGATGAAATCTCACACCCGTTTAGAACTAACCCTTAAAAACAGGCCCTCTTGGCCTCATGGTCCTCCTCTTTCTCAACTTTTCTTTTGCCATTTGCTTACCATATGTCATTAACCGATACAAGTCCATATCACCAATAACCTAGGCAGACCGACATTCTTCACTCACCATGTCAGAGACCCCCATCACAAATTTATTCATCCTTGATCTAAGATCGGCCACCAAGTGAGGAGCATATTTGGAAAGTTGATTAAATTTGAGGGGGTACTCGTTCACACTCATAGCAACTTATTTAAAGTTCATAAACTCTTCCAATTTGCTTCCCTAAGATCAAGAGGGAAGAACCGATTAACGAAGGCTAACTTGAATTCCTCCCAAAGCACGATATAACCGTTACCCTTCTCACCCTTTCGTTGCTCATACCAAATTTGGACTACCCCCTTGAGTTAGAAGCCGCCAACTCCGCCTTTTCATTTGGCCTAACACTTGTGATGTTCATGATTTTGTATACCTCGTCAACGAACTCTTGTGGATCTTTATCCACCTTTGACCCATGAAAAATCAAAGGATTCATCCTCATGAAGTCTCTTACCCTAACTCCTGGGTAGTGGCATGAGGGGCTTGGGCCCTTTGTTGGACTTGGTTGGCTACCACTTTGGCAAGCATAGTAAGAGTATCCCAGAGCTCACCATTGGTAGCTAGCTCCTCGGGAGTTTGCGCCTGTCTTCCTATAGTGTTTGACATGATCTAACATAGCAAAGAACAATCGTTAGGGGGAAACACTTACCACAACTCTATAACATGACTTAGAACATGAAGAAAGGAAATATTTCCTAAAATGCCTCATAGCCTCCTACTCATAGTCATGGCGTTCTTCACAACCATAAATAGGACTCTAATTAACACAGTGTATTGGACTCTGAGGAGCTATCAACGTAGTGCTTGGATACCAAGATTGTCATGACTCAAGCCTAGGGATTAGAAGTGACACGATGAATAGGGAACCTGAAGGACCCCCAATCTAGCCTTTCAACTTATTATTACACATCATTGGTCGCGGAAGCATGTAAAAGACAGAGAATATTATTAAGGGCAAAGGGGATAAGGTATAGCTTGCATAAAAACATCATCAAGAGACAAGTAGTCAAAGCTCATACCATAGATACATGACTTGGCCAACAAACACCTCTAAATACATAGATAGAGCGGGGGCCAAGACATAGTAACCGGGCTCACCCCCATAGTCAAAATAAAACATAAGTAGATTGTCTCAATGGAAAGTAAGAAAAGGAAAGCATAGACTAAGGTCCCCGATATAGAGGAATCACCCATTAGCTTGAAATAATACCACCTAGTCATGTGGAGAGGGAGGATTGTTAGACCCCGTAATTAACTAAATGGAGGTCAATTGCTCATTCTGAAAAATTGTTGTGATTAAGGTATATTTTTAAATTTTACTAACTTATGGTGCGTGAGTATGGAATCAAGTGAATTTTGTGGGTAAAAATTTAGTTGAAGTCGAAAGTCCTTAATTGGATTAAAATAGAAAAGTTTGGGGCCTAATTGGTCAATGGG
>JAOTQJ010000096.1:6874393-6934489 GCA_025642045.1 Solanum sejunctum | reverse complement strand
CATGTCTAACACCTTCATAACCATTAATTAACATAAACAAAGATAAAACTTAACATACCTTACAAGCCTTTCCTACAACCAAAACTTTCGTAGCCAGCAAACTAGGTGTTTTCTTGACGAACCAATGCCACCACACTACTTAGGGGCTTCAATATACTGATCTTGAAGCATCAAATAATTGAAAACACAAAAAAATTAAATTATTATTTTTTTTACTGTAGCAACCTGAGAGGGGTTGCTTTGTTCAACAATTTTTTTTGGCTTAAATTTTCTAAGTGTTGGATGTATATCTTGTACAAGATATGAACATATATATATAGGCACACATATTACACTTGTGCCAATAAGAAAATAACACACACCTTGACCCCACATCCTTTTTTATTCTTAAGGAGCAAACTTAGGTAAAATATTGCATTCAGTCCCAAACTTTATTAAATCGAACCAATTAAGGACGTTCGGGGTTTAATTTACATTAAGGGTCCTAACAAAAACCTCACATTTACCATCCCTCACCAAAGTCTTCAACAGTAGTAAGACGTGGTCAAGGCCTTGTTTTGTCTTGACTTCCTCAATCAAAGAAGATTTCGAACCATCAACAACCACCATACCACCATTTGCATCTTTATTCAACCTGACCCCCTACTTGGCTAACTGGTGAACTTTTCTAGGTACCTCCTTGTTACCAACATCAATATGAGTTAGGCTACCCATGGACACTTTACTTAGAGTATCGACCACAACATTAGCTTTGACGCGATAATAGTGTACACTACTATCATAATCCTTAAGAAGTTCTAACCACCTTCTTTGTCACAAGTTAAGATGTTTTGTGTGAACACATATTGGAGACTTTTGTCGTAGGTAACCACACCAACATGAGCTCATTACAAATAGTGATGCCAAATTTTCAATGCAAATACCATGACCTCCAATTCAAGATCATGGGTGGGATAATTTTGCTCATGCACCTTAAGTTGTCTAGAGGCATATGCTATAATCTTGCCATTTTGCTTCAAAACATACCCCAAACTAGTCATTGAGGCATCACAATAACCACAAACCCTTCTAACCCTTCCGGTAGAGCCAAAATAGGAGCGAAAACAAGCTTGTCCTTCAAGGTTTGTAAACTCTTTTCACATTCATTGGTCCAAACAAATTTTGACTTCTTTAGAGTCAACTTTGTCATAGGGGAAGCAATAGAAGATAAACCATTCACAAACCTCCGGTAGTAACCCGCAAACCTAAGAAACTCCTAATATATGATGGAGTCAAGGGTCTAGGCTGATTTCGTTTCACCTTCATCTTCTTAGGGTCCATAATAATGCCATCACTCGACACCACATGCCCCAAAAATTCAACCTACTTCAACCAAAATTCACACTTCTCATATTTAGCAAACAACCTCTCATCCCTCAAAATTTGCAACACCACCCTCAAATGGTTCATATGTTCTTTACTCTGAGAATGAATCAATATATCATCAATAAAGACAACAACAAACATATTAAGGTAGGTTTAAAGACCTATTCATAAGATCCATAAATATAGTCAGTACATTAGTCAATCCAAAGGGCATTATTACAAACTCAAAGTGCCCATACCTAGTCCAAAATGCCATCTTGGGAATATCATACTCCCTCACTCTAACTTGGTGGTTTCCAGAATGATCTTAGAAAAGTGATTAGCCCCTTGTAGTTTATCAATCAATCCTTGATAGAGGGTTCTTGTTCTTTATAGTGACTCTATTGAGTTGCCGATAATAAATGCACATTCTAAGGGAAGTATTCTTTTCACAAATAACACCAGTGCATCCCAAGGTGACTTGCTAGGGCTTACGAAACCCTTCTCCAACAAATCCCTCAATTGATACTTCAACGCCTTCAACTCTATCAGGGCCATACAGTAAGGGGGAATGGAAATGGGTTGTGTATTGGGAAGGAGGTATATACCAAAGTCTATTTCCCTTTTGGGAGGAACACTGGGAAGCTCATTGAAAAAGATACCAAGAAACTCATTGACCATCGAAACTAACTCAATGGGAAGGACTTTAGATATAACATCCCTAACCCTTACAAGATGGTAAATCTAATGCTTAGAAATCAGTTTTTGGGCTTTAAGACAAGAAATAAATCTACCTTTGACCACCATATCACAACTTTCCCACTCAAGAATGGGCTCATTAGGGAATCTTATGTTACGGGTCTAACAATCAATAGAGATATAATATGCATATAACCAATCCATCCCAAGAGTAATATCAAAATATACCATGTCAAGTTCAATAAAATCACAAGGTAATACTTTGTGCAATATGAACATGGGATAATTTCTATAGGATCTTTTAGTAAAAATGGACTCACCAACAGGGATAGACACTTCATAAGGTTCACACAACAATTTGAGACACATATGAAACTTTTTGGCAACATAAGGATTAATGAAAGATAGAGTGACACCTGAATTTATCAATGCATACACATACACATCATAATCAAATATCTTTAACATATCAATAACAATATCAGGCACCTGATCCACTCCTTTCCTTCCTTGGAGTGCATAGAACTGGTTTTGATATATAGCACCCCCTTGTTGGCCACCTTGAGCCCTTTGATCAACATAACTACCTTGCCCTAGAGGAAAATTATCATTGCTTTTGTTTTGAACATAAGGGCAATCAACGAGCTTATGGCCTACTTTCCCACATCCATAACATAAATTTAAATTCTTCAAGCATTTACCATTATAATTCCTTCCACACTTTTGGCACCTAGGATTAGTCATCTAAACATTGACACCTTGAGACCTTGGGCTAGGCACTCCATCATTAGCTAACTTCTTGGTAGGATCACTAGAGGACCCTTGGCCTTGAAATTTGTGACATTGATGTAACTGGCCACCTTTAGGACCTTGAAAACCACACTTAAAATGAACCCTCTTAGACTCTCCACTTCGTCTCTTTCTAAGCTTCTCCATCGCAAGTTGCTCGGCATATATCATGAGTCAAGACAAGTCCATATCACTTACATGCACAGAGGTATGACACTTTTCATTTACCAAGTTGGACACCCCTGATACAAACTTGTTCATTCTAGCTCTATGGTCGACAACCAAATGTAGAGCATATTTGGAAAGCTTATTGAATTTGAGGGCATACTCCATCACACTCATAGAACCTTGCTTGAGATTCATAAAGTCCATCATCTTAACCTCTCTTAACTCAATAGGGAAGAACTTATTAAGAAAGGTATCTTTGAACTCCTCCAAAGGAATAGCATCATAATTTCTCCTCTCCAACTTCCATTGCGCAAACCACATTTGAGCCACACCTATAAGTTGATAAGCTGCTAGTTCCACCTTATCTTTCGAATTCACACCCATAATAGCTAGTACATTATAAACCTTATCAATAAATTCTTGGGGATCTTCATCTACCTTGAACCCATGAAACTCCAGAGGGTTCATCCTAGTGAAGTCCCTCACTCTTAAGGCTGGGTTAGGACCATGAGGAGCTTGGGTTTCTTCGTTCACTTGGTTGGTCATAGCATCGGCCAACATAGTGATAGCACTCTAAAACTCAACTTAGGCCATCCAAAAATAGTCATACTATATTTTTAAACATAGGGGTCAGGCTGCGTACCTCCGACCCCCCTTACCCCGCAACGGGCGGGAGCCTTTGAGACATTAGGGTAATGTCATTATTGTTGAGGAGCAGGAGGTGTTGGTTGCTCCTCGGGTGTACTGGCTCTCCTTATCTCCATCTTGGTAGTGGCATGATCAAGAAGATTAAAGAATATCCATTAGGGGAAAAGCCTTATATTTATATGTAGATCACGATATAGATCATGAAGAAGTGAAACTCTTTCTAAAATGCATCATAGCCTCCCTTTCATAGTTGTGGTGTGCTTCACAACCATAAATAAGACTCTAATCGACATAGTGTGTTGGATTTCCAAGGAACATTAACAACCTAGTGCTCTAATACCAAGCTTGTCATGACCTAAGTCTAAGGCTTAAACGTGACACAATGAATGAGAAGTCTTAAGACAACCCAAATAAGCCTCTTGATTGTAACATAGCATACATCCTTGGTTACAGAAACAAAATTAAGCAATAATATGAGTCAATTAATCAAAAAGGAAAGTGGGACTAAGAGAAGTCTTTAATAATCATAAAAGCAGAAAAAGAGTCAAAGTCATAGCATAAACAAAACATAGTATCTAACAACATCTCTAACTTAGAATGGGGCAGGGGCTAAGACACTTCCTAGTCTCACCCTCATAATAATAAGTATCCATCATAAAGGAGAAGGCTCAACATAACATAAAAGAAAACAGATATCATCTGCTGGATATAAGGACTTACCAAGAGCTACCTTTGAATGGTTCGACTAGTGATGTGGAGGAAGATGAACGATAAAAGCTCTGGTCTCTGCGTGGTGCATAATGTAGGCATAAAGTATACATTAGTACTTGGAATGTACTAAGTATGAGGGGTGCACTGCAACAAGAATCATAGGCATAATCATCAAGATTCATAATCATACTCAATAGACGTTAGTTCAGTATGCCATGTATACGAATGCTTAGATATAACATGCTTGAGAGTAATCATACTTGCATAGCTTGTCCCACACAATATCATGACATGGGTAGCTTATCCAAATACCTTGTACTACAGGGTAAAGATTAGAACAAAGAAACAACTCTTTATTAGAGAAATTGGAAACTTTACAATGCTTTTCTTGTTTTTCTCTATTTGCTTGTTGTTCTTGTTGATGAAAATGAAAAGCCTAAGGGGTAATTTATACTAGTCCCCTCCCTAAATAAACGGCTAGGATCATTTTGATCTAATTGCTACAAATGCTACTCTAGAATCTTCCTACAATAATATTTAAGATATTTATAAGGCAAGACTTTCTCTACACTTGCCTAAAGTCTTCTAGAATCTCCTAGGGCCTTCTTGTCATAAGTCATGACCCCATCTGGTAGGTAGCGAATAGTAAATGATATTAAGTCGTACATGAGGGTAGTACTTGCAACATGGTTCATAACCCCTTCATGTGGACATT
This sequence comes from Solanum sejunctum, assembly GCA_025642045.1. Lineage (NCBI taxonomy): Eukaryota > Viridiplantae > Streptophyta > Magnoliopsida > Solanales > Solanaceae > Solanum > Solanum sejunctum. The sequence continues at coordinate 6,929,415 of JAOTQJ010000096.1, read as the reverse complement.
AGGTGATGCATCACAATAAGTCATACATGAGGGTAAGGTATATAACTTAGTTCATCACTCCTTCATGTAGACATTTGCCTTGTACTAGAGGGTGAGGAATACAACATGATTCATAACCCCTTCTAATAGGCTTCATAATTCACAAGAATATAAAACTTAGCATAAGAACTCAATGGTTCACTTGTAGATCATAAAGACTCATCATGATTTCAATGCATACTTGGGAGCTCATAATTATCTTAAAGCACTTGACTTGTAAATCATGTAATAGTTTGTCATCAACTTGAGGATTCTTGTCATGTAATTTTATCAAACACATGGTGGGTTCATGATACTTGTTCAAAGTCATACAACTCAAGAGTATAACAAGAAGAGTAAAATAAGTTCAAAATCAACCCACCAACATTGTAATAAAACCCCCAATTTGGGTATCATGAAATCGATATCAAAAGGTCATCGTAGTTCATAGTCTTCATAGCTCAAATCATGCATGGTCTCAATAGACATAAATCAACTCATGGAATAAGTTTAAAGTGGAAATTCATTCATAATCAATCAATACTTGATAAAATCCCAACATAATTTATGTTTATTTTTTATAACAAAAGATACCCATGAGTAATACAACTTGAAGTCATAAAATTATTATTAAAAGAGAAGATTGGGCTCCATGGATTAAAGGATCCATGGATGAAGACCCACATACCTTAAACTTGGATTTTCTTTGAATTGAGTTGAGGGAAACTTAAAGCTTGAGATGGGTTGTTGAGTTCCAAAATTGAGCTTAAAATCCTTGAATTTGAATGAAAGATTTGATAAAGACTTGTATAGGTTTTAGAGAGGGTTTCTTTGAGTCATAGAGTTGAAGAATGGCTGAGTATGTAAGACTTCACATTTAAATGGGCATTGGGTCATTACCCAAATGCCCTTAGACAAAATAAGAAAACTGAGAAAAAATTTACACTAGTCTATGCCCCTGGCGCGACACGGACTAAACGTTGTTGACATAATACACTACTCCACGTCTGTGGCATGTCGCGACCGTGGTACGAACACCAACTGTAATTTGAAAATTAGTAAAAATTATTTTTGTCTATGGGTCTTCTAAAATCGAGGTTATACCCATTGTCTACTTAATTTTTCCTCCGATAAAGAATATGAAGTCAAAATTTTAAAATCACACATGCATTTTGAGATATATGAAAATTATGATTATGGGGCATTCCAAAGCACATGAGGGGCATTTCATATTGACTCTTATGTATTCTACTCATCTATTAATTGAACGAATATAATGAGGCTAGGTTGTTCACTTGGGGACTAGAAATAGTCTCGGAGTGCCAATTACGCCCAGAGTATCCTCCCGAGGCGTGGCAAACTTGGTATCAGAGCCGAGATTTCATGTATCCTAGGGAGTCTATGAAGTAGTATCTTGTAGAGTTTTGTTATTGGGTGTGTTGTGGATGACACTTCATAAGAAGGAAGCTAAAGGACATTAGGAAGTGTTACCCTTCTTCTATAATCTGAGTTCGTGTGATAGAGTTTAACTATCAAAACTTTGTTCTAATTTGTGCATTACACATTTGAAAAATATGCCTCCAAAACAAACTATTGCTCAGAGAGATGCCTCAGCCCCAACTATTGAGAATTTCTAACCAGAAGTCCCTACTCACATCGGAACAAGGAGACGAGGTTCACCTGCTAGGACTACTAAGATCCCATAGTCACCACTAGTACAACCACTACTAGCCTACACCTTAGAGGCAATGTTTAGGGTATCCATTACCATTCTTACTTAGCTAGTGGCCTCCTAGTGTAATAGTCAAGTCCTCAGGCTCCTAGTTCCAGCTCATATTAGTCCACGGCTGCAACCAGTCTCCGAGACTTCTTACGAATGAACCCACCAGTTTATATGGGGTCAAAGTTTGAGGAGTACCCACATAACTTCATCAACAAGATGTGGCAGGTTTTAATGGCCATGAATGCTAACGAGGTTAAAAGAGTTGAACTTCCCTCCTATCAGTTGAAAGATGTTGCAAATGTCTGGTATAACCCGTGGGAGGATAGCCGAGGTAAGGACGCCGAGCCTACTAAGTTTGATGAGTTTGAGATTACATTTCTTGACCACTTCTTTCCCCAAGAGTTGAGGGAGGCGAAGTTTGATGAGTTGGTGAACTTAAAACAAGAGGGGATGATCGTTAAAGAGTACAACCTCAAGTTTATTAAGATGTCCAAATATGCTTATGAGATGGCCCAAAACATGATGCAAGGATGAGAAAGTTTGTGTCTGGTTTAGGTAGGCATGTAAAGAAGAAATGCAAAGCAGTATTGTTGATCCTAGGTATGTACATTTCCAGGATTATGGTATATGCCTTGCAAACTGAGAAGGATTAAAAGAGAGATAAAGAAGAGAAGATGAGCAGGAAAGCAAAATCAGCAGAGCATGAACCTACCCAGTCAAGACAGAATAAGGGTGATAATTTCTACTTTCAAAAGAGTCCTTCTTACTATACACCCTCTGCAGCGAGCGGACTTGTCCAACAAAACAGGTATGATCAAAGGTCTAATGGTTTCTATAATTTTAGGGCCCAAGGTTGTTAATATCAAGCTAGTGTGACCCAAGGTACGAAGGGGAAGTCACCTTGTGACAAGTGTGGTAAACTCCATCTGGGTAAGTGTCGCGTGCGCAAAGATATTTTTACTAAAGCGGGTACACTGGTCACTTCCAGTATGAGTACTGGAAGAGGAGACGAGGTGAAGAAAATAATAAATAATAATCCTCCGCAATAGTCCTACTTGGCAGTCATTAGAGGGGTAATACTATGGGTATAAGAGGTGGGAGAAATCGTCTTTATGCCATGGGAAATCATTAGGATCAAGAAGCAACACCATATATTGTTATGTATATGCTTCGAGTCTTTAATTTTGATTGTTATGTATTGTTTGACTAGGTTCCACACTATCTTTTTAACTCCCTATGTGGCAGGTAAATTTGGGATCCTTCAAGAATGCCTACTTGAGACCTTCTCTATTTCCACTTCTACTAGTGAGTTTATCCTAGATAAGAGGGTTTACAGGGATTGTGTAGTATCTATATATCATAAGGATACCTTGGATGACTTGGTAGAGTTGGAGATGGTTAGATTTTGATGTGATCCTTGGCATGGATTAACTTTATGCCTGTTATGCCTCTGTTAACAGTAGGACCTATATTGTTAAGTTTCAATTTCCTAAAGAACCTATCCTAGAAATAAAAAGGAGTTTTGTTGCACTTGAGGTCAAGTTTATCTCCTATCTTAGATCCAAAAAACTAATCTCTAAACGGTGTAACTACCACCTCGTGTAGGTTAAGTTTGATGATGTTGAGTCCCCCACTTTAGAGTGGGTCCTGATTGTAAATGAGTTCCCTGAAGGATCCGCCTGGAGTTCCTTCTTATAGAGAGATTGACTTTAGGATTGATGTTCTCTTTATACCTAACCCATCTCAATTCCACCTTATAGAATGACCGTCACTAAATTGAAAGAATTGAAAGAGCAACTGAAAGACTTGCTAGAGAAGGATTTCATAAGGCCCATTATTTCTCCTTCGGATGCTCCTATCCTATTTGTACGTAATAAAGATGGGTCTCTCATAATGTGCATAGACTATAGGCTACTGAACAAGGTTACAATAAAGAACAAGTATCCTCTCCCTAGGATAGATGATTTGTTTAACCAACTTCAGGGTGCCTCTTGCTTCTCCAAAATAGACCTCAAATTGGGTTACCATCAGTTGAAGTTGAGGGAATGTGATGTTCTAAAAATAGCCTTCAGGACAAGATATGGCTATTGTGATCTCTTAGTTATGTCCTTTGTGTTAACTAATGCACCTGTAATGTTCATGGACTTGATGAACAGAGTATTCAAACCGTATTTTGACATGTTTATGATTGTATTTATTGATGATATCCTGGTATATCTGAGGATGAAGAAGAGGATGCCAAATTATCATAGAGTGGTTTTACAAACTCTTAAAGACCATGAATTGTATGCAAAGTTTTTGAAGTATGAGTTTTGTCTCAAGTCAGTAGCCTTCCTAGGTCATGTTGTCTCGGGCGATGGTATTCAAGTGGATGTCGAGTAGATAAAAACAGTTAAGAACTTGCCTAGACCAGCCTCTCTCACTGATATATCGAGTTTCTTAGTGTTGGCAGGCTACTAGCATAGATTTGTTGAGGGATTTTCTTCCTTGGTTGCAACATTAACTAAGCTAACATAGAAAAAGGACAAGTTTCAATAGTTTGATGATTGTGAGAGGTGGTTCCAAGAGTTGAAGACTAAATTGACTACACTGCTAGTTTTGACTTTGACTGATAGGATGAAAAATATTGTGATACATCTAAAGTTGGACTGGGTTGTGTGCTAATGTAGAGAGGGAAGGTGATAGCCTATACTTCCGTAAAACTTAAGATTCATGAAAAGAACTATCCAACTCATGATCTTGAGTTGGCAGTATTTGTGTTCGCACTTAAGATCTAGTGCCACTACTTATATGTAGTACATGTGGACATGTTCACTGACTACAAGAGCTTATAATACATCTTCAGTTAGAAAGAGCTCAATATACGACAAAGGAGATGGCTAAAGTTGCTCAAGGATTATGACATGAGGATTCTCTACCACCCAGGTAAGGCTAACATTGTTGTTGATGTTCTTAGTAGGTTGTCTATGGGTAGCACTGCCCATGTGGAGGAAGGGAAAAAAGATTTGGCTAAGGAAGTGCACAGATTCACCCAATTAGAAGTATAACTTGAGAAGAATAATGAAGGCACGGTCAACATTCAGAATGGGTCTGTGTCATCTTTAGTGTCAGAGGTAAAGAAAAAGCAAGACCAAGCCCCTATCTTGTTTCAATTAAAAGAAGTCGTTCACAAGCAAAAAGTGATGGTTTTCTCCAATGGTCGAGATGGGGTGTTGAGATACCAGGATAGATTGTATGTACCTGATATTCTGTTCATCCTTGCTTCACCAAGACGTACCACAACTTGAGAGACGTCTATTGGTGGAATGGAATGAAAAAGTAAATTGTTGAATCTGTCTCTAAGTGTCCTAATTGTCAACAGGTCAAGGTCGAATATCAGAGGCTATGTAGGTTAGCTCAGAACTATGAAATTGTAGAGTAGACATGGGAGATGATCAACATGGATTTCATTACTGATTTGCCTCGGTCCTGAAAGCAACATGATTCAATATGGGTAATCGGGGATAGAATGAACAAATCCACTCATTTCTTTGTAGTCAAGACAACTAACACTACAGAGGAGTATGATGAGTTGTAAATTCATGAGATTATGAGGTTGCATGGAGTTTCTTTGTTTATCATCTCGGACAGAGAAGTTCAACTCACCTCCCAATTTTGGACATCTTTTCAGAAGGGATTAGGTACCAAAATGAATTTGATAATAGCTTTTCACCCTCAGACAAATGGATAGGCTAAACGCACAATTTAAAATTTGGAGGATATGTTAAGGGCTTGCGTTCTCGACTTTAAGGGGAACTGGGATGACCACATGTCATTGATCGAGTTCGCATACAAAAATAGTTATCATGAAAGTATCCAACCCATTATGAAGCTTTGTAGTGTAGATAACTGATTAGGTAGTTTGAAGTCGGTGAAGCCGAGTTGATTGGACCCGATCTTGTCCACCAGTCTTTGGAGAAGGTGAAGGTTATTAGAGAGAGGTCAAAAACTACACAAAGTCACCAAAAGTCTTACATTGATGTGAGAACAAGGGACTTGTAATTTGAGGTGGATGATTGGGTGTAATTGAAAGCGTCACCCATGAAGGGTGTCATGAGGTTTGGTAAGAAGGAGAAGTTGCATCCATGTTATATCGGGACCTATCAAATTGTGAGAAGGATTAGAATGGTTGCTTATGAGTTAGAATTGCCTTTAGAGTTAGACATGATTCATTTGGTATTCTACGTTTCAATGTTGAAGAAATGCTTGGTGATCCTACTTTAATGAACCTATTAAGAGTACGGGAGTGAAAGATAGTCTGTCCTATGAGGAGATTCTAGTCCAAATCCTTGACCGTCAAGTTCATAAGGTAAGAAATAAAAAGAACCTCTGCCAAAGTTCTATGGAGGAATCAGTTTATTGAGGAAGCTACACAGGAAGCCGAGGAAGCTATGAGGAATAAATACCTACACCTATTCATGCCAAATGATGATGATGTTGAACATGATGTCCCTATCCTTAACTTAATTGAAGTTCCTATTCTTGAATTGATGCGCTTATTCTATTCTTGACTATGAGTATAGTTTATAGAAGTTGATGAATAGTTGAGAATTTGAGATTATCGAGTATTGAGATGAGTCTTGAGTCTACTCGTGCCTTAATCCCACCTCTGCACATCATTCGAGGATGAATGATCCTAAGGGGGAGATAATATAACACCCCGTGCAATTATCAAAATATTCTTAGAATGGAATCGTGTGCATAATGCGTCTTTCCAAGCTCTAATGGAAAATTTGAGATAGGAATTGCGATCAACATGAAAAATTAAGTGAAAAAATGGCCTCAACACGATTTTAGAGTAACTAGGTCAAAAAATAATTTTTTGTAATTAAATCCGGGACAGTGTGAGCGTGCGCCTAGGGCGCAGACTTAAACTTGGTGTTTTTCTTCAATTTTTCAGAAAGGATGAACTTTGAGAAATTTCGCAAAATACACATGTCCGTGCCCCTGGTGCGACATAGACACGTGTTACGAGATAAAAATTATTTTTTTACTACGGGAAGGGCCTTTCAGTCATTCCCCAACCTATTCTAGGTCCCAAAAACGTGTTTAAGGGTCGTTTTATTCAGATTAAGGGTTTCAAAACCCACTTTTATTCAACTTCTAAGAGAAAAAAAACATGAGGGAGAAAACTTGAAGCCTTACGTTGGGGATGAAATTCTTGCAAGAAACTTGCATTATTCTTCATTCCAACTATGTAAGGCTACCCAAAACATAGGATTGTTCTCCCATGTGTCCCATTGATATAGTAAATTGATAGTTGGATGTATTAAGCCCTAATATGAAACTCTTGGATATTTTATTAAAATATATACATACATACATACATACATATATATATATATATATATAAAAATCTTGAATTGATGATCATTGCAACTTGAATTATTGCTTAAGTGACTTATTTGAATTATTAAAATCATACATAATTTTTCCTTGCCAAGGATTACAAGAATGAACTTAGGGGTGAATGTCTAGAGTCTTGATGATATAAATGTGCTTGTTGTTGTGGTTCTGGTTCTGATGGAGTGTGTTGATGATGATGTTTATGTGATTGATATCCCTAGAGTCTTAATGAGGTTGACTTTAATCTTAAAAGAATGTTCCTAATTTCTTGAGTTGATAGATCAAAAGATATGTTGATATTACTCGTCCAAGAGAGACTAGATGGTGAGAACTCTTGATGTTTGATGTGTATAAGTATGTTGAGTCCTTGTAGGAGTATTAAACAATGAAATGAGTAAGAGTGAGTCCCACTCATACTCATTAACTATGTGGTCAGTGTAGGGGAGGATTGGACAATGAAAACAAATGTTTTCTTAGTCTTAAAAGAAGATTTGATAGAATTAGGGATCCATCGATAGACACTTCCTCTACTTCGACAAGGTACTGGACAGTTGTAGAGATGATATCGTTTCATTATATCATCACCGGCTCATAGGTGATGGTTGTCGGTTAAATAAACTCCCAGATAGGTTTCATCTTGATAGTACTCTAATATTGATGTGATAGTATGAGTCTTTATTGATGTCGATGTGATACTGTCTACTCCTTATCCTGAGCTGAGATGAGTACCTGATGAGTTGGTGTCATTCCATTTTAGTCTGCCTATACTATTTACTTTTAGCCCATTTTACATATCGTAAATTCCACGTAAGGATGTCACTTGCCGCTGCATCTTTTCATGATGCAGATTCAGTACATAGAGGACTTTAGCAGGCAATTCCTTGAGATTCAGAGACTTTTAGCTTCAGAGACTTGGTGAGTCCTCCCCTGCATTCGGAGGATACTTTTCATCCTTTTTCTTATGTTTGGAGCTACTCTTTGAGATTGTGGTAGCCATGGCCTGTCATGGTACATTTCTAGACTGTAGACTTAGGCTTCATAGACGTAGAGCTGACGGTTCGATGTTAGGGTCTTTCCCTTTTTTTCTAAATTGTGTTTTTCCATAGTCCTATCTTATGCTATAGATATTGATGACTAGTTTTGTGGCCCATGGCCCATATTTCTGATGTAGATGTGATAAGATAAAATTTCTCACTGTTATGTGATTGTTGATTCTTATGTCTTCCACTAATCTATTGATTGAACGAATGTAATGAGGCCAGGTGGTTCATTTGAGGACTAGCAATAGTTTCTGAGTGTCAGTTACACCCAGGGTACCCTCCTGGGGCGTGATATATCTAATAACCCATCTTGAGATGAGAAGTCCCACATTGACAAAACACAAGACATATGTTGGGTATATAAGTAAAAGACTGGTCTATATACTGTGAGACGTCTTTTGGGGTGAGTCCAAAGGGACAAATCCGTGATGGGCTAGGCCCAAGAGTGGACAATATTTCACCTGAGTTGGTTCAGGTCGTTACAATATTGAGTATAACATTATTATATATTTGTGGTGTGTAACTGATGCCAACAAATGCCTTGTTATATAGATATGTTTGTGGTTGAAAGCCAAACAAAATAAAGTGTATATATAAATGTTTATTGAACTTAGTAGATGAGGAGTATATAAATTTGTTTGATGGTATGAAAGTTTATGTCATTTTATTGTGACACGTACTAACCAAAAAACTCTTATCTGAAATGTGTATAAATTATGTGTTAGCAGTTTTTATTAAATTAAATACAATTTGATGGTTAAAGTTTGTATTTACGTGGCTAAATACAAAATGTGTTAATATTATGCTTTATTATTTTTACTAAATTTAGTATATCAAGAGTATATAAATTGGTTTGGTGGTGTGAAAATTCTAATGCAAGTTTATGTCATTCATTGTGACGCATAATAACCAACACCCGCCCGATATAAAATGTATATAAAATAGGTATTATTAGTTTTTAATAAATTAAATATAATTTGATGGTTAAAGTTTGTATTTACGTGCCTAAAAACAAAATGTATAAAATATTATACTGTATAATTTTTATTAAATTTAGTATATCAAGAGTATATAAATTGAATTGGTGGTGTGCAAATTTTAATGCAAATTTATGTCATTCATTGTGACACGTTCCAGAAAACACCCACACTATCTAAAATGTGTATAGAATAGGTATTAACAATATTTTTACTTTATTAAATTACGTATAATTTGATGTGTTAAAGTTTGTACAAGACAGGTATGATTTAAGTATATATATAATTTTGATAGTTAAAGTCTGTATAAGATGGGTATATTTTGTGCATAACTAAAAATATAAACAACAATTGGAAAAAATCACCACAGATGTAAATGTGCAGCTATCCATAGAGTGTTAAACAATATAAAATGGAGCATTTTCAGAATTTAAATGCAGACAAATATCGAATTCATGTCAAACTGCTTATCTTACCAGTTTTGACTGTTCATAACTCCAAAATTAACAAACCTACATAATTAATAAGCTGTAACACCAAAAAACAATACTAAAAATATAGTATCAAAATATTTTAAATGTCTCCAAAAAACATAATTGAAGCTGTAAAATGTCCACTATTTTAAAGTTAATTTTCTTGGTCTTGGTCTTGGAAATTTGGAAGTGTCTGAAGTAAGTTCTCTCGCAATTCGAGGACCTTCAAGTTTGCTGGCAACTGTACCGTGACCTCATTATCGCTAATGGCATCTTCATTGTTTTTTAATCTTGCATACTGTCACAACCAAGCACTGTACCTTTGCCGGTGAAATTTTACATCAATTTCAATATTAGGCATATCAAAAACACCATTGCTGATAAGCTCTGCAAATAGGCAGGTATATAAACCACAGTCACTGAACATAACAATTTAAATTTTGATTAGGCAATATATATCTACCACTAGTTTAAAAAGACAAAAATCATTAGGTTAAAAATGAACATACTTGGATTATGGATCCTGTTGAGGTACACTAGTAAGCAACAAGTAATCCAACGGATTAGATTGAAATCGATCTGTGTAAGTTGGATGTTTGCTAGAAAAGATGTCCGACCTTTTGCCATAGAAATCAGTGCTGGTTAGGAAGAGCGGAATCAAGACTGAGAGTTTTTTAATTGACTCCTCAACTTTTTTCCTGTGTAGTGATCCTTCCATCATTGAATCATACACATGTGGAGACCTGTGCTTGATGCGAAATACAACAAGAATCCAATGAAAAGAATTACTAATATTGATAGGAATAAAAGTATTGTCAACCTTATACCATGGGGTGTTAGCAAGTAAATGAAATCCCCTAACGCTCTGACCAACATCATGATAGAATTTCATGTCAAAATTAAAATCTCTCCATTCTTTCTTGATGTTAGTAATCCAAGGCATGAAATTTTTGTGTTAGTAATCTCTCCATTCTTGCACTGACCAATTTTTGTGACAGATAATTTCTGCATAGACTGTGGTCCATTTGCCAACTGGAGTGTCATACACAAATACAAATACACAAAAATAATCGCATGAGAAGAAACTGACATGCCAAAACAAACATAGAATTAAACAGCTTTTGTAAGTTATTACTACCAAAATAAGTACCTTCAGAACTAACAACATTATGGTCATTTCCATAGTCTACAAACTGTTTTGCAGCATTCCAATTTAAATTAAACAAACTAGTAAATCAAAGTCAAATACATGATATATTCCTAATATATTCTTAGTTTAACATGGATTGTTATTTGAAAATAAAAAATATACAAAAAAACTGCATTGGTTTAGTCTAAAAATAAATCAATAATAAACCATAAAATTACATACTTAAAGACAGCTACACATTACAACTAATGAAAAAGGTAAAAATGCTTTGAAACAAAATAGATACAGTTGAATATAATTTTTTTTTTTTAGAAAAAGAAAATGAAAATTTTCATAAATAACCTACGTTTGAAACTTAATATGGTCAAATAGATATATTTTACATAACACAATATAATCTTAGCTATGTTACCTAAAGGGGAGGAAAGAAGAGTGTGAGATCGAGAGAGGGAGGAGAGAGACGAATTGTATATGTGTATTTGTCAAATTGTGTGTGTATATCTATCAAATAATTGTATATATATACATATGACAAACAAGATGGGGAGAGGGAGGAGAGTGGCAAGCGAAAGTGGAGAGAGACGAATTATATATATAAATCTGTCGAATTGACTATGTATATCTGTCGAAATAATTGTATATACAGTTGGTATATATTTGTAATTGTATATCTACAAGAAATTGCAGAGAGAGAGAGAGAGAGAGGAGAGAGACAAGAGAGGAAGAGAGGAGAAAGAAAATAGCAACAAAATCCTAACTATGACAACAAAATCCTGACTATAGCTATAAATTATAATATTTTCAAACAATAGTTGTATAATATAAATACATATCATATATTTGCCTAATTATATTATTTTTCCAAAAGAAAAACCTTTTCATGAACAAAATGGTTCGGATGATTTTCTGAGGGCCCGACATCTTCAATGTCTCTCAAAATAGTCGTCTGATATTTTTTTTGTGTTTGTTCCAAGAAATCAACTGCACATTTAACAAATAATGAATAAAACAATAGCAAATATTTATATTGTATATGTTTATATTGAAAATAATAAAATTTACTTACTGTTTGATTGGTTCTCTGCATTTGAGAAAAGAACATTGTCATTCAATGGGGATGTTGGTTGATCAACTCCGGTTCTTGCATTATCTTCACCCTGGAAGATGTGGAACAAACAAACATATAGTTAAACTTGCAATAAAATGGTTACATCCACTAAAATATACACAAGATGTACCTCTCTTGGTAGTATTTGATCTAATTGTTTTATTGATGACCTGATTTCATCCATGAGTAACTTGACATATTGTCAAACTAATGTTACATGTTACTCAGGTGATCATCAACCTATTGAAGATAAAAAATGGCAAATCAGATTGTTACAAAAAAGTATAATATATTAAATTAATAAAATTTATAATAATACAAACATTATCATTCAGCTATTTCATTTCTTTTCAAACTTGCTAAAAAAATAAGTTAGTAGTTTATAAACAAAAAAAAATATGTGGGGAATATTGTCATACCGATTGATACTACTTCACTCTTCAATTCAGTGTATCTATCTTCTGAATCAACATTGCTCCTGGCAGGTGAAGGGGGCTTCTGAGTCTCTTAGTGGTTGGAAGTATCGCGATGATTTCTTTGATCGACAGTATTTAATTCTTCCTTTGTTAGAGTGATATCTTTATAGTTGTACTACAGCTACAAGAAAGAAAATATAATTAATAATAGTAATTACATATATTAAAATAATAAATAAATAACACCTAATTGTCATATTTTTGAACACTGTGTTGTACATATCATCAAAGCAAACAACCTCATCTTGTGTCTTCCAGTTGAGAATACGAGGTGTGCATGTTTTGACACAAATTGCAATCCAAGGGTTAACATTCACACAACACTCGTAGAACCAAATATGGAGTGCTAAATGAAATCTAGCAAACTTGAAAGATGATGAATTCTTTTTTAGCTTACGACAACATAAATCAAGTGTCATCGTAAATATTTTATGGCCCCATGGATATTTTAAGTACTCCCCAGAATTAGCTAGGTTAAACTATAATTTAGATATCCATGTGCTTTTTGATTCGAAGATAGCAGAAATGAACTAATGAAGTACACTATAGCTATCTTCAACTGATCCTCAGATTGAATGAAATTTACCTCAGTAACAACTCTATAAAGATCCAATCTTTTGACCTTATTGTTACCAGGAAAGTACAATTGCATTAACTTATTTGAGACAAATAGATCTGAATTAAAATTACTATGGAGGTCACGCTGAAGCGTAGTTACCGCAACAAACTCCTTAAGCCAAAAGCGGAGTTCAATTCCATTTACATTTAGCATGAACATGTCCTTCTTGTCATTATCAATCTCAAGAAAAAGCATACAATATAGAAGTTGTGGTTGCATCCTTATGAATTGTATCTCATCAAAGTGACCAAAAGGAGTTTGAAAAAATTCATCAAACTGCTTGTCACTTAAAACCTTTTTCAATACCTCAAACATCTTCATGTTTGTTTATGAATTCTAGTGGGTATATATCTTTCTTCGCTGAATGTGTGGAAAATATATCATTCAAAAAATGCAGATTATGATCTAGAAAATGCACAATATAGATGTTGAAATCAAATGTATGATTTATACAAAAAGTACACTAAGAACATGTCATGGCTGTACCAAAATTATGCCAAAGATACAGTAAGGGGATGCCAAGATCATACAAACTTCATGCCACCAAAAATTTAAAACAAAAAAATTGGCACAGATTCAAATAGAATATATTCACACCAATTTTTAACATCTCCATGTATAGTAAAATTTTATGCCAACTTAATATAAATTGCATTCAAATAAATATATGAAATTATCAGTCAATGGTCACCAATCATGCCAAACTAAAACCAAAAAAAAAATTAATAACATCAACTCCTACTGGTGTTATTAGACCATTGTGTATTTTATCCAAATAGAAGTTTTAAAAGCATATACACCAAAAATATATAAAATATGCATATGAGAATATATTAATATTGTATCAATGCTAACAAAAATACTGTCACTTAACATCTAAGCTTCGTGTTTTAAATAAGTATAAAATCAGTTTATTGTTGTTTTCAAAACGAAATAAACATTAATCCCAATATACTCATATGCACATTTAGATAATGCCATAAAAAATACCTTGACACCCCATTTTGCCTTCGGTTGTTTTGGAATTCTTGAATCCTCTTTGAATGTTATGCTAGCTTTTTTGTAACACCCCGAGAAATAACTAAAATGCTCCTAAACGTTGTTGTGTGAATAACATATCTTCCTAAGCTCTGATAGAAAATCCAAGACCGGATTTGTAATCAGTGCTAAAAACTGAGTCATAAAACAGTCTCGACTCGACTTTATCGTCAAAAATATTTTTCTCAAAGAATGCTTAAAACAATAGGATTTTTGGGCCTCTTCTGCGAGGCGGAGAGGATGCGTAACCACACTTGTCTGTTTTTCAAAAAATTTGACGAGAACTAGAATTCGCAAAAAAAGTGCATAAAAGCACTAGTGCGCATCGCACACTAGTTCATGGGGGAGACAATTTTGTTTTTTATTCAGGAAAGGATATTTCATCATTTTTGACATAATTTAACATTCCTAAGATGGTTTTAGAAGTATATTTCATACAAAAGAGGGTTTTAAACCCAAAAATATTCTAAGTCTATTATCTTACGCTCATTCGGAGAGAAGAAGAGGAGAGACAAGTGAGGGTTTTTAGAGAAGATTTGATTCTTGAAGTAAATCTCCATTCCCAGGAAGATAAAGGCTACACAAAATCGTGGAATATTTCTTCCATGTGCCCCAATGTAAAGTTATGATGCAAGATTGATAATTAGAATCTTGGATAGTGATTTCTTGAAAGTTTTCTTGAATATTGTCCTTAAATTCTTGAATATCATCTTTATCTCTTGAATTAAGTTATTTTTTGTATCTTAAATTGATGAACATCATGCTTAAAGTTTACTGTGTACATGCGTTATTGTGTGATTATGATTTAACTCCTATAAATTCCCTCTATAAATACTTGAAGAATGAACTTAGGGGGATGTCTAGAGCTTTGATTGTCTGAATGAGATATTTGACTGGGTGTGAGTCCTGAGGTGAGTGTACAGATGACTGCAGTAGCTGGAAACAACTTTGATAGAGTTGGATGAATATCTATTCTTAATTTGAAAGGATAGTCTTTCTCATAGGGGCTGAGGGATGGAGGTTGTAGATGGATTGATACATTTATGAGCACGCCGAGTCCTGAAAGGAGTATTGAGCACCAAAAATGACTAAGGGTGAGTCCTACTTGCACTCATTACCTATGTGGCCAGTGTAACAGAGGATTAGATCGTGAAAACAGATATTTCCCTAGTCCCAAAAGAGGACTTACTATTATTATAAACCCTTTGATGTACGTCCTTTTACCCTGGCAAGGTACTGGGCGGATGCCGCAATGACATCATTTCGTTATACCATCACCAGCTCATAGGTGATGGTTGTAAGTCCAAGAAACTCCTAGATAGGTTTCATGGTGATAGAACTCTGATGTGATGTAATTATTTGATGTGTTGAGGGATAGTGAGGTGATAGAGTCCTATCCTTTACTTTGATGTGGGGATGAGTGATTGACAAGTGACTGCTATATTGTTCCTTTTACTTTATAGCCCATTTTACATACATTGCTTTCCATGTACTAATGCCCTTTTGTACCTGCATCATTTTGTGATACAAATTCTGTAGACAGAGGACTTCAGCAGCCTAATCATTGAGGTTTAGAGCTTCAATTCCAGACCGTGGTGAGTCCTCCCCATCATCTGGAGGATGATTATCTAATTATCTTTATGTCAATACTTCTTTGATTATGGTACCCATGGCCTATCATGGTGCCTTCATAGATCTTAGTTATAGAGGCTTCATAGACGTAGATGTGATGCTGTCATTAGGGATTCTTGTCCCTCTTCCTTTCTTTATATTGAGACCATTGTTATCTATTCCATTTTTGTTTGTCAAATTGATGTTGACAATTTGAGCCCACATAGATGATAACATTTATTATCATTCTACTATTTCTTCCACTGATGAATGAGTTGAACGATAGCAATGAGACTAGGTGGTTCACTTGGAGTCTTTGAGTGTCAACCACATCTAGGGTATCCTCCTAGGGTATGACAAACTTAGTATTAGCCCGCAGAGACAGAATAGGGATGACAAATCCTATTTTCAGAAGAGATCATCACATCATGCACTATCTACAGCTAGTACACCCGTGCATCCAACTAGGTATGATAAAAAATCTTAGGGTCATCAGAATTTCAAGACCCAGGTGCCCAATCTCAGGCTATTGTGACTCAGGGCTCGAGGGGAAAGACACCTTGTAGCACTTGTGGGAAACTCTATCTAGGTAGGTGTCATTTGGGCACAAATGCTTGTTTCCTATGTGTGCAGGCGGGTCACTTTCAGTAGGAGTGCTCGAAGAGGAGGCGAGGTGAAGAGAAAAGCAAAGCTTAGTCTTTGATAGCATCCCAAGTTGGTAACCAGCAAAAGGATTCTACTACAAGTGCAGGCAGTGGGACTAAATGCCTTTATGCTCTGGGTAGTCGACAGGAACAAGAGGCTGAACTAGATGTTATCATAGATATGCTTCGAGTCTTTTCCCTTTATTGTTATACATTGATTGATTCAGGTGCCACTTTATCTTTTATAACTCCTTATGTGGATAGTCGATTTGGGTTTCTTCCAGAGTGTCTGTATGAACCTTTTGCCATTTCTATTTCTACTAGGGAGTCTATCCTAGCTGAGAGGGTTTACAAGGATTATATGGTGTCTATTTATCATAGGGACATTTTAGCTGATTTGATAGAGTTAGGGATGGTTGATTTTGATATAATAATGGGCATAGATTGGCTTCATGCTTGTTATGCTACTGTTGACTATAGAATCCAGATTGTTAAGTTCCAATTTTCTAATGAGCCTATGTTAGAGTGGAAAGGGAGTTCTGTTGCCCCTAAGGGTAAATTCATATCTTATCTTAGAGCTAGGAAGTTGATATCCAAGGCTTGTATTTACCACCTTGTGTGAGTGAAGTCTAATGATATTGAGTCTCTTACTCTCGAGTTAGTCCTAATAGTGAATGAGTTTCCTGAGGTCTTTCCTGATGATCTTCCTGGAGTCCCTCTTGATAGGGAGATTGACTTTGGGATTGATGTTCTTCTCGAAACCAAACCTATTTCAATTCCACACTATAGAATAGACCCCACAGAGTTGAAAGAATTAAAAGTGCAGTTGAAAGTTTTGTTAGAGAAGGTTTCAAAAGGCCTAGTGTCTCACCATGGGGTGCTCCTATCCTATTCGTGGTTAAGAAAGATGGGTCTTCGAGGATGTACATAGACTACCAGTAGTTGATCAAGGTTACCATAAAGAATAAGTACCCTCTTCCCGAAATAGATGACCTTTTTAACAGCTTCAGGGTGCTACTTATTTCTCTAAGATAGAAATTAGATTAGGTTACCATCAGTTGAAGGTAAGGAAAAATGACATTCCTAAGATAGCCTTTAGGACATGGTATGGCCATTTTGAGTTCTTGGTCATGTCCTTTGGGTTGATAAATACACCCACATGGACTTGATGAACAAGGTATTCAGATCATATCTTGACATGTTCGTGATCGTGTTTATTGATGACATTTTGGTATATTCGAGGAATGAGGACAAGCATACAAAACACCTTAGAGTGGTTTTGCAAATACTCAAAGATCATGAGTTGTATGTGAAATTCTCCAAGTGTGAGTTTTTGCTTAAGTTAGTGGCCTTCTCGGGCCTTGTTATTTTGGGAGATTGTATTCGGGTGGATACTCAGAAGATTGAGGCAGTTAAGAACTAGCCAAGACCCACTTGTCCCATAAAAAAAAAGTTTCTTGGGTCTGTCCGGGTACTACCACAGATTCATTAAAGGCTTTTCTTCTTAGTCAGCCTCGTTGATAAAGCTGACTCAGAAGAAAGCTAAGTTTAAGTGGTAAAAGGCAGATGAAAAAAGCTTTCAGGAGTTGAAGACTAGATTGATTACAGCACCTGTGTTGAAATTGCTAGATGGGATAGGTGACTTTATGATATACTATGATACATCCAGAGCGAGTTTGGGTTTTGTACTTATGCAAAGAGGGAAGGTGATAACTTATGCTTCCAGATAGCTTAAGGTCCATGAGAAGAATTATTCCACTCATGACCTTGAGTTGGCAATAGTATTGCTCCCACTTAAAATCTTGTGTCACTATCTATATGGAGTACATGTGGACGTGTTCATTAACCATAAGAGATGCAGTACGTGTTCAGTTAGAAAGAGCTCAACCTGTGGCAGAGGAGGTGGATGGAGCTTTCTCAAGGATTATGATATAAGCATCCTCTACTACCTAGGTAAGGCTAAAGTTGTATCTGATGCTCTTAGCAGGATATCTATGGGTAGCACTGCCCATGTGGAGGAGGGGAAGAAAGAGCTAGCCTGAGAGGTATATAGATTGGCTCGACTGGGACTACAGCTTCAGAAGAACAACGAAGGTGGGGTTAATGTTCAGAATGGTTGTAGATTATCCTTAGTTCCTGAGGTAAAGGAGAAGCAAGACCAAGACCCTATCTTACTCTAATTGAAAGAAGCGGTTCACAAGCAGAAGGTGATAGTTTTCTCCAAAGGGGGGATGGGATATTGAGATATCAAGGGAGATTGTGTATACCTGATGTTGATGGAGTTTGAGATACAATCATGGCCGAAGCTCATAGCACAAGGTATTCAATTTATTCTAGCTTTGCCAAGATGTACCATGACTTGAGGAAAGTCTATTGGTCGAATAGGCTGAAGAAGGACATTACTAAATTCGTTTCCAAGTGTCCTAATTGCCAACAAGTTAAGATTGAACATCAGAAAGCTTATGGGTTTGCTTAGAATTTTGAAATTTTGGAATGGAAATGGGAGGTGATCAATATGGACTTTATCACGAGCTTACCCCGATCCAGAAAGCAGTATGATTTGATATGGCTGATTATAAACAGGATGACTAAATTAGCCCATATTGTGGCAGCGAAAACAACTTATACGATTGAGGAGTATGCCCGACTATATATTCAAGTGATTGTGAGGCTGTATAGGGTTCCCTTGTCTATCATCTCTGATAGAAGAGCTCAATTCACCTCTCAATTTTAGAGATCTTTCCAGAAAGTATTGGGTATGAAGGTAAATTTGAGTACTGCTTTTCACCCTCAGACAAACGAGAAGGCAGAGGGCACTATTCAGAGTTTGGAGGATATGTTGAGGGCATGTGTTATTATTTTCAAACTTACTATGGATTGAGTTCGCATATAATAATAGCTACCATGCTAGAATTCAGATGGCCCCATATGAGGCATTATACGGGAGGAGCTATAGATCTCCGATTGGCTGGTTTGATGTGCGTGAAGCTAAGTTGATTAGGCCTGACATTGTACACCAGTCCATGGAGAAGTTGAAAGTCATCTAGGAAATGTTGAAGATAGCCCAGAGTTGCCAAAAGTTATATACGGATGTGAGAAGAAGAGACTTAGAGTTTAAGGTGGACAATTGGGTATACTTGAAGGTGTCACCCATGAAGGGCATCATGAGATTTGGCAAGAAGGAAAAGCTGAGTCCCCGCTATATCAGGCCATACAAGATCATAAGAAGAATTGGGAAGGTCACCTACAAGTTAGACTTGCCTTCTGAGCTAGAGGGAGTTCACCCGGTATTCTACGTATCTATGTTAAGAAGTGTTTTGGGGATCTAGCCTTAGTAATTCAGTGGAGAGTATGGGTGTGAAGGATAGCTTAGCATATGAGGAAATTCCAGTCCAGATTCTAGACCGATAGGTTCATAAATTGATGAACAAAGAGATAGCCTCCGTTAAAGTCCTATGGAGGAATCAATTTGTTGAGGAAGCTACGTGGGAAGCTGAGGAAACAATGAAACTCAAATACCCACATCTCTTCATGCCAAGTGATGATAATATTGAAGGTAAATGTTCTTGTTCTTATCAATTTTGAGTACATTTTCCATTGAGTTGATGCTTTGTTTTATTCCATTCCCGAGTCTAAGATAGAAATAGATAGATGATGGATAGGGAGATTTTGAGTGTTCCCGAGTGAGGAGTGAGATCAATTCTGAGGTTAGTCGAGTCCCCTTTCAACCTTTAATCATCATTTAAGGACGAATGATTCCAAGGAGGAGATGATGTAACACCTTATGAAATTACTAAAATGCCTCTAAACTTTGTCATCCGCACAACGTATCTTCTCAAGCTCTGATGGGAAATCTGAACTGAATTTGCGATCGGTGTGAAAAATTATGTCAGAAAATGGTCTTGCTCGAATTTATCATGAAAAATCAGGAATTACCTTTTTCAAAGAATGCTTAAAATAGTGAGATTTCCATGACTCTTATGCAATACGGATCACACATGTGTATTTTTCAAAAAATTTGACGAGAACTGAAATTTTCAAAAAAGTGCAGAGAAGCACTAATGCTCGCCGCGCACTAGTACATGGCGGAGATGATTTTTCTTTAATTTAGGAAGGGCAATCTCATCTTTCCCGACATAATTTAATATTCTCAGGACAATTTTCGAAGTATATTTCTTACAAAAGAGGGATTTAAACCCAAAAATATTCAAACACTATTATTCTCATGCTAATTCAGAGAGAAGAAGAGGAGAGACAAGTGAGGGTTTCCAGAGAAGATTCTATTCTTGAAGAAAATCTCCATTCTCAGGTATTTAAAGACTACCCAAAAGCATGAAATTGTTCTTCCATGTGCCCCAATGTAAAGTTACTATGCAAGATTGATAATTAGAGTCTTGGATAGTGGTTTCTTGAAATTTTTCTTTAATATTGTCCTTAAATTCTAGAATATTATCTTTATCTTTTGAATATACTCTTTAAGTTATATTTTGTATCTTAAATTGATGAACATCATGCTTAAAGTTTAATGTATACATGCATTATTTTGTGATTGTGATTTAATCCCTATAAGTTCCCTCTATAAAGACTTGGATAATGAACTTAGGGGGATGTCTAGAGCCTTGATTGTCTGAATCAGATGTTTGACTAGGTCTGAGTCCTGAGGTGAGTGTACCGATGACTGTAATAGCCGGAAATAGCTTTGATAGAGTTGGACAAATATCTATTCTTAACTTGAAAGGATAGTCTTGCCCATAGGGGCTGAGGGATGGAAGTTCTTAATGGATTAATATACTTATAAGCATATCAATTCCTGGGAGAAGTATTGAGCATCGAAAATGAGTAAGTATGAGTCCAACTCGCACTCATTACCTACGTGGCTAGCGTAGCAGAGGATTGAACAGTGAGAATGAATGTTTTCATAGTCCAAAAGAGGACTTACTATTATTATAAACCCCCTGATATACACCCTTTTACCCTGACAAGGTACTGGGTAGATGCCACAATGACATCGCTTCGTTGTACCATCACCAGCTTATAGGTAATGGGTGTAGGTCCATGAAACTTCCAGATAGGTTTCATGATGATAGAACTCTGATGTGATGTGATTGTTTGATGTGTTGAGGGATAGTGAGGTGATAGAGTCCTGTCCTTTACTCTGATGTGAGGATGAGTGATTGACGAGTGACTGCTGTATTATTCTTTTTACTTTAGCCTATTTTATATACAGTGCGTTTTACGTACTAACACCCCTTTGTCGTTGCATCATTTGACGATCTAGTTTCTATGGTCAGAGGACTTCAACAGCCCAATCATTGAGGTTCAGAGCTTCGATTTCAGACCGTGGTGAGTCCTCCCCAATATCTAGAGGATGATTATCTAATTATCTTTATGTCAGTATTTCTTTAATTGTGGTACCCATGGCCTATCATGGTGCCTTCATAGATGTTAGTTATAGAGGCTTTATAGACATAGATGTGATGTTGACGTTGGGGATTCTTGTCCCTCTTCCTTTCTTTATATTGAGAGCTTTGTTATCTATTCTATTTTCATTTGATAGATTGATGTTGATAGTTTGAGCCCACATAGATGATAACATTTATTATCATTCTACTATTTCTTTTGCTGATGAATGGGTTGAAGATGGCAATGAGACTAGGTGGTCCGCTTGGAGACTAGCAATAGTCTTCGAGTGCTAGCCACGTCCAGAGTACCCTCCCGGGGTGCGATATTTTTCCTTTGCAAATTTCATGGACTATCCTCGAAACATAGTCTTTTCTTTTTTTGAAACATACGATTGTACAAAAAATGAATCAGAATCAGACTTATCAACTTCTACGGGATGCTCTGTAGAATAAGCATCTACATTTTTGTCCTTTCTTTTTTGCCTGTTCCATGCAAATGAAGTTGGACTTCTTTTCTTTGAATTGTCATTCTTCTTGACAAGGGTTTGATTTTTCTTGTATTGCAGTGCAATATTCTTCACTGGTGATTGTGTTAGTATGTTAAAGGTTGCTGGCTTTATATCAACATGCACTTCCTGATAGTTGAGCCTAGGGCTTTTTCTGGGTGTAGTGATGCCTTTTGATTTTTGTTCATTATTTGAAGATCAAAATAATGCATAAATAATGAAGAATTGGTTGATATTGAAGAACACAACAATGATTTTTTTTCGAGTTAGATGTAATGAGAGAGAGAGAGAGAGAGAGAGAGAGAGAGAAGAATGCGTGTGAAAAAGAAAGAAATGAAAGAAACGAGTGAAAGGGTGAATGTGTAGAGTCATATTGGAAAGGAAAAAAAAATCTGAAAATCTCTAAA
This sequence comes from Solanum sejunctum, assembly GCA_025642045.1. Classification (NCBI taxonomy): domain Eukaryota; kingdom Viridiplantae; phylum Streptophyta; class Magnoliopsida; order Solanales; family Solanaceae; genus Solanum; species Solanum sejunctum. Next base: position 6,906,838 of record JAOTQJ010000096.1, on the reverse strand, counting down.
ATTGATTAGGTAGCCAGAATTTGATCTTTCTTAGCATAATTATATGTGTTTTATTTAATATTAAAAATCCTTTTTCTGTCAATTGAACACTGTTATAACATGTAATTAATTTGTTAATATTAATAATTGTGACAAACTATATTTAAAAGTCATAATATGTACTCTTAAAAGAGTATAGGAGGTGATTTTTCCTATTGTTAATTTATTTTTACGTTTAAGGCTAATATTATGATATAAAATGAAAGAAAGTATCTCTGCACTTCTTAATATTCAACACTTTTAGCCTTTATTTTCATTTTGAACTAATCTCGCCTTCATCATAAACCAAATGTAAAGCCTAAAATTTTTTTGTACTTAATTTAAGAAAATATTATCCTTAATGGCATGATCAAAATAGTTAAATGTTATCATTAATTTAATACCTTTATGTTGATTTACTTTTATTTTTTTTAAAATATTATAATATAACATGAAGGAAAATACTTCTACATTTTTTTATAATCAATATTTTTGGTCGTCGTTATTATTTTGTACTAATCTCACCCTTATCATGAACCAATTGTGTTATCAAAATAATTGTAATTAATTTAAAAACATGGTGCTTAATGACATGGTCAAAATAGTCTGAAAGTATAAACATGCTCAATAAATAAAAAGAGAGATAGTCAAAATATTATAACGAATGTATAATATAATTTAGAAGAAATTTAACACGATGAAAGTGGTTAAAGATGAAAAAGTTGACAAAGAACTAAACATTGGAGCTATAACTCTATCCTCAAATGTACCTAGGTTTCAAGCCTCACTCTTATATATGTGAAGTGTATTAGGGTCATAAGAGACCTCTACTACTTAGTCAATTTTTTTAAATTTACTATAAGTTGAGTTTCTAGTCTTAAATTATGCAAGAGTCAATTTTAAATTGTCATAACTCTTAGTACACAAAGAAATATATGTCCCATGACCACCAAATGAAAGCCCTTTGAACTAACGTTTCAACACAAGCTGATTTCACCTCATTTAGAGCTCGTAGTCAAAAGTTATGGCCATTTTGTTAGAGACTACTAGAGAAAGAGTGCATCTACAAAACCTCTTTACGGGCCGTAAATCAAAGTACGACCCGTTTGCTAAATCATACCAAAAGTTCTGAAACTTCACATTTTTGCCCTAGACTTTATGGACCCATCTATGGGTCGTAGAATGGTCTCATAAAGTGATCCAGAGAACCCAAAAATTGCCCAAAAATTTATGAAAGAGTCCCAACTGGCCGCAAAATCTTCTAGGGGCTGTAGAGGGTCTCGTAGACGACTCGATCAACTATTTTAAAGAGGGGTATTTTTGTGTTTTTTCACCTTTTAAGTCTTAACTTGTCAGTTTTCACCTAATTAAATCCCTAAAAGTAATTCTTCATATCATTAACGTTCAAACACTCCAAGAACTCAGAACATAGTTTCAAAGGGGCAAAAGCTACGACTTTCAAGAACCTTCATCAATCTCCTCAACAAACCAATCTCTCAGGTATGTACGGCCCTCTAAAAGTTATCTTACATTTATTTTAAAATTTTTAACTACCAGTCCCTACCCAAGATCAAGTTTATGAGTTGAGATCAGGTTTTCTCCATTACGAGTTACTTTTATTGAAATACTTGTTCATGTAATTTTCTTGATAAAAATCATAATCCTCACTGAGTTGACTACTAAACTAAGTTATTAAGTTAAGGTTTTATGGATAAGGTTGCAATTATAAGAACCTTACATATTTCATGAAAACTACTGTATTCACAATTTGAGTTGAGTTTAAGGAGTACTTAAAGCTTTCGTAGTTACAAGATAGCTGAGTAATAAGATTATGATTTTGAGACAATTTACATGGATACAAATTCAGTCAAAGAGAAGAGATAAGTTGAAAAAAGTTTAAGAAAGTTAAAGTTAGGCTAAGTTCCAAAAGATTAAACGATATTTTGAGAACTCTTACTCTGAAAGTTATGATCATTATAAAAGTTATTTTTAGGGTAGTATTCAGGATCGATATGAGTGAGAGTAATGATAACTTGAACTCATATACTACATAGTAAGTATAAGATAGGTTTGTACCAAAAGTACAACTCCTTATTGCTACTGAGATGACCCAGCTTTGGGATGGATCCAATCCCCTAGTTTTCATTCCTTACCCTGGAAAAGTATTGGATGGTTCTTGCAACATGGGCAAGATGTTGTACCATCACGAAGATTATAGTGATGGTTGTTGGTTAGAGAAACTCTCCAAGCTAAATTAAACTAGTCTCTATAGACAGAGCTTTAGCATATGTTTTTACTTTCAGTATGCATTTTAACTATTACTTATGCTATTCTATTTTGAGACATATTTTAATTACTTTGAGCATCAAGCCTTATACTAAGTTCCTAATTTTGGCTATTTTATATACCATACATTTCACATACTAATGTTATTTGGATCTGTATCATTTTATGATTCAGACGCAGCTAATAGAGTTCCTTAGTAGGCGGTCCATTGAGGATCAACATGTCATTTAGCCATTGGTGAGGACTCTTACTAGTCATAGGCTTTGGGCTCTTTACTTTTACTTTTAGTTTTCCTTTCTGTTGTGGTTATCATGGGCCTGTCATGGTATTTGTTTCAGATTATTCTAGTTAGAGTTTCCATAAACTATATGAAAGGATTTTCTGTTCTCATTTTAGTTGTTAATGAGATATTTCCTCTATTTACTTTATTTAAATATTTGCAGTATCTTTAGCTTATTATATTTAAACCTTTCATATGTCATTTAAGTCTTCTGCTGCATAACTTAGCTCATCCATATGGTTCACTTAGGGCTAGAAATGTTTCTAGATGCCAACCACATGCAGGGTACTAACTCAGGGTGTGACAAACTTTGTATCAGAGCATAGAGTTCAAGTGTCCTAGGGAGTCTATGGAATTGTGCCTATTAGAGTCTATATAATTGGTGTAAAACACGTCACATCCATAATAAGGAGGCTACAGGTCAGTAGGAAGTGTAGCTTTCAATTGCCCTTTTATACATTAGAGTTTACCTCTGTTAAGTCCCTTATAATTCTTGCATTCATGCCTTGTTTTTCAGATCATGCCTCCATGTAGAGCCGATGGACCAACTAGGGGTAGAGGGTGCATAGTCAGGCAAAATGTAAACTAGCCTAATCTGCTAATTCCTGAGGGACCTAAAGGTCCAGCCATGCCTGCGGAGCAGCCTCCACAAGCAAATATCTCTAATGATGAACTACGCCAGGCTATTCAGACTTTGGCATAGACATTCATTACACAGGGAGGTCAATAGGGGATTAGAGACAAGATGGCTCAGAAACCACCAGGGTTCGTGAATTTCTAAGGATGAACCCACCTGAGTTCACGGTATGTAATATGAAGGAGGATCTTGAGAACTTCATTGAGGTGTTCCAGAAAGTATTTAAAGTTATGCATATTGGTGATGTTGAGCTGGTCGGGTTGGCTGCTTGTCAACTTAAGGGAGTGCCTAGACTCTGGTTTGATTAGTGGAAGGGAGGTAGAGTAGAAGGTGCTACAACATTCATTTGGGCAGTGTTTGATGAGGCCTTTTTGGGACAATACTTTCCTAGAGAGTTGAGGCAGGCTAAAGTGAGGGAGTTTATGTATCTGAAGCAAGAAACTATAAGTGTGGGGGGATTACAGCCTGCAATTCACTTAACTATCTCACTATGCTCCGACTATGGTGGCGGACATGCGTACTAGGATGGATCTATTTATGTCAGGGCTCTCTCAAATAACTAAGAGAGGGGGCAGAAATGCTATGCTAATTGGGGATATAGACATATCTCGCTTAATGACTTATGTGCAATAAGTGGAAGAGGAGAAAATGCAAGATAGGGAGGAGTTCTGAAATAAGAGGGTTAAGACATCATGCTAGAAGACAAGTAAGAGGAGGTAGAAAATGCCAATCATTCATCCTTCCAACCAAGGACATCTGGACTAACACCTTCGTCTACTAGTGCACTTATACTAAGGGTCAGGAAGGAACAAGGATCCCAAAATCACAGATTCAAGGGTAGCTAATCACAAGGGAGTATAGGTCAAAGGTCGACTCATTATCCAGTTTGTGGTAAGTGTGGCAGGTCCCATCCATGATAGTGCCTTGTGGGCTCAAATGGTTGTTTCAGATGTGGTCAGGTGGGGCATTTCTTGAAGGATTATCCTATGGGGAGGAAGAACATGAGGAATGACAAATCTCAGTCAATTTATTCAGCACTATAGGGTAGACCAATTCAGAGGGGTTCTATATAAGTTACAAGTGGAGGCACAATCCGTCTATATGTCATGGCCACCAGACAGGAGCAACAGAAATCACCAGATGTAGTTACCGGTATGCTCAATCAAATAATCCCAAAAAGTGCTCTAAAATATGCCTTGAAAGTGCTCAGAATTGTAATTTCTATATATCTCAAAATCTGTGTATGATATCAAAAATTTGACTTCATATTCTTATTCAGGGGGCAAAATAGAGTGGAGAATGAGTATAATCCTGATTTAAGGGCAACCATATCAAAATTTGAAAATCACAAAAATATGATTTCCAAAGAGCTAGTGAGCCCCTGGCATGACGCACCAAGGGTGCGCCTCAGTGTTTTTATGCAGTTTTTCAATAAGGTCCAAGGGTTTTAGATCTTGGGACTAAACCTTCCTATATGTGAAAATACTTATACTTAGCCATATTTCACCTTCATAACATACAACACATTCCCCAATACTCTCTCAAACGCTTAGACTAATATTTCTCTCAAAATTCAAGTGTCCAAATCTCTTTCGAATCCTAAGGAATTCATCCAAGCTTTAAGCCTCTATTCACATCTTCATCAAGAAATTCTCCAAACCTAAGGTATTTGGGTTTTAACCATTGAGTCCTTTCACCCACAGTGCCCAAGCTTCCTTTTTACATAAATTACATATTTCTAAGTTGATTTACTTATGAGTGTTATTATGAATTAAACTATGAACTATGTTGGTGTTTCATGAAATTGTAACTGTTTTAGCATATTTTGAGCTACAAATCTAAGATACATTGTGGGATTTGATGAATGTTTTAATATGTATGTTACCGCGTATTGATTGAGGGTTTTACATTAAATTTTCTTGCATGATTTCATCCCTAAATTGCATGGTTTTATACTAGCGCTACACACTCGCCAAGTGTTTGATAAAATGTCTAGTTATGATTTCTTTGGGAATTGAAGGTCCAATGCATATCTTATGAGTTGAATGAATTTATGATGACGAAAGGACTATATACATATAATATTCTCATAGATCGTGTTGGGAATTGACATTGCCCCACTCGAGGGTGGTGAGCTCAGGTAACCACGTCAAGGGATTTATACTCTGATAACTACGTCGAGGGGTTTGTACCTTAATAAACGAGTTGAGGAGTTGGTACCTTAATCACCATGTGTGGTAGGGTGGGATGATCCATCAATCAATTAAGGGGTTTGTACCTTAATAACTGGGTTGAGAGGTTAGGGCCTTGATCACCATGGGTGGTAGGGTGAGACGATCCACCAACCAATTTAGGGGTTAGTACCATAATAGACTATGAACTCTATAATGATGGCCTCTTCTTGCATATGTATTATGTTACATGTCAGCATGATTTACTTCAAGCATCTTTCATGTATGCCATATTGCTATATGCTACTCATTGCCTATGCTTATGCACTTTGATTATGTTTTTTATCTCTTATGGCATTGCATCTTACATACTTAGTGCATTCAAACATACTAATACATACTCTATGCCTACATGCTATCATCATTTAGGAATCGGAGACCCACTTGAGCATCTTTCTCCACGTGGCTAGTACAAATTCTCTAAAGATAGTTGGCAAGTCCTCCATTCGGGGGATAATATCTATGATCTCATGCTCTATACTAAGACTATCTTTCTTTTATGTATGTATTGATAAGAGGGTGAGCCCGGTTGCTTGTCTTGGCCCCTGTTCCTATCTAAGTTATAGACATTTTGTTAGACATGTTATGTATTGAGCCTTGACTCTCTTGTTTTGATATTTATGTTATGAAAGTTTCCCTTTTGTCCCTTTGCCCTTAATTCTAATCTAATTGTGTTATTTAATTGCTTCTGCGACCAATGATGTATAATGATATGTTAAGAGACTTGTTTTGGGTCCCTTCGGGTTCCCCATTCACCATGTCACGTCTATGCCCTAGGCTTGGGTCGTGAAAAACATGGTATCAAAGAACTAGGTTGTTAATGGTCCTCGACATCCAACATATTGTGTCAATTAAAGTCTGGTTATCATACATTTTAGGAATTGTTTCCCTTCTCCTTGGTCTGTTTTGTGCAATAGAAGTTAGGTGAGTTTTCCCTCTAACAACTATTATTTCTCATGTTTAGATCAAGTCTAACATAAGAGGAAGGAGAGCCCTCACACTTGAGGAGCAACTAGCTCATGGCGAGCTAAGGGATGCTCTCACTTTGTTAGCTCAAGCAATGGACAATCAAGTCAATCAAGGTGTCCAAGCCCTTCATGATAGTACCCTTGGCTCTAGGATGAGTGACTTCATGAGAATGAACCCTTTGAAATTCTATGCTTCTAAGGTAGATGAGGACTCTCAAGAGTTTATTGATGAGGTCTAGAAGGTATTAGCCATCATCGGTGTTAGATCAGAAGAGAAAGAGGAGTTGGCAGCCTACTAACTCAAAGGTCTAGCACAAATATGGTTAAATCAATAGAAGGATGAGAAGGGAATCAATAAAGTAGTGCTTTGGGAGGAGTTCAAGGCAGTTTTTCTTAATTGGTTCTTCCCTCTTGAGCTTAGGGAGGCAAAGATGGTAAAGTTTATGAATTTGAAACAAGAGTTTATGAGTGTGAGGGAGTATACTCTCAAGTTCAATCAACTCTCTTAATATGATCGCCACTTGGTTGCCTACCCAAGGTCTAGAATGAACAAGTTCGTGATGGGTGTATACGATTTTGTAAATGAGGAATGCTAGTCTGTTATATTAATTAGTGACATAGATTTGTATCGTTTAATGACCTATTCTGAACAAATGGAGGAGGAAAAGTTGAGGAAGTGAAGGATTAGTGAGGCAAAGAGGGCCCATTTTGAGGGAAAGTTCTAATGTCGAAAGGGTGGCCAGTTCCATCAAGTTCAAAGGTCTTCTCATGCTTCTAATTGGGGGTTTGCCAATGACTATCCAAGAGTCCAAGGTAATGGTGGTTTGGCACCAAATGCTATGTGTCCAAAATGTCATAGGGGTCATAGGGGCCCATGTTTGAAAGACGCTAATACATGTTATGGATGTGGGAAAATGGGTCACAAAAAGATTAATTGTCCTTTTAATTTCAACAAAGGTAAGGAGGTTCGTTCACAAGGTACAAATATGGTTCCTTTAGAGAGAAGTAGTCAACAAGGTGGTGCTCCAAGGCATAATCGGTTCGATGCACTCTAAGGGAGGCAAGAGGTTAAGGAGGTTCCCGATGTCATCACCAGTATGTTAAAGGTCTTTGATTTTGATGTGCATGCATTGATTGATCAAGATGCCACTCTGTCTTTTATTACCCTTTTTGTTTCCAATAAGTTTAATGTTGAGCCCGAATTGTTGTTTGAGTCTTATGAGGTGTCTACTCCTATTGGTGCATTTATTGTTGTTAGAAAGGTTTATAAAATTGTCCCATTTGCATTTTGCATAAGATATTGCCTTAAGATCTTGTTGAGTAGGAAAATGTTGGATTTTTATGTCATACTTGGGATAGATTGATTGCATGCCTACTATTCCTTTATTGATTGTAGAACTCATAGGGTCAAGTTCCAATTCCCAAATGAACCCATCCTTGAGTGGGAGAGTCATGATGTGGTGGTCAAGGGTAGGTTTATCTCTTGCATTGAAGATTGTAAGTTGATCTCTAAGGGCTATATTTATCATCTTGTGAGGGTAAGGGATGTGGAGCCCAAGGTCCTTCCAAAAGAGTCAATTTCGATTGTAAATGAGTTTCTTGATGTCTTTCCAAATGACCTTCTTGGTGTTTCTCCCGAAAGGGAAATAGATTTTGGTATAGACCTCCTTCCTGATACTCAATCCATTTCTATTCCCCCTTACTGTCTGGCCCCGACGAAGTTAAAGTAGTTGAAGGAGGAATTAGAGATTTGTTGAAGAAGGGTTTCATTAAGCCTAGCCAATCACTTTGGGGTGCATCGGTGTTATTTGTGAAGAAGAAAGATGTGTTTGTTAGAATATGTATTGACTACTGGCAACTTAATAGGGTTACCATAAAGAATAAGTATCCTCTTCCAAGGATTGATGATTTGTTTGACCAATTGCAAGGGGCTAGTCATTCCCCTAAGATTGATCTTCGGTTCGGGTATCATCAAGTGAAGGTGAGGGAGTGTGGCATTCCCAAGATGGACTTTTAAACTAGGTATGGGCATTATGATTTTGCTGTGATGTCCTTTGGGTTGGCCAATGCACCGACCGTCTTTATGGATCTTATGAATAGGGTCTTCAAACCCTACTTTGATTTATTTGTTGTGGTTTTCATTGATGATATTTTAATCTATTCACATAGTAAGGAGGAGCATATGGGTTATTTGAGGGTAGTGCTAAAAAAATTGAGGGAAGAGAAGTTGTATGCCAAGTATGAAAAATATGAATTTTGGTTAAAAGAAGTTTCCTTTCTAGGTCATGTGGTGTCGGGGGATGGTATTAAAGTGAATCCTAAAAAGATAGATGTGATTAGAAATTAGACTAGACCATTGACCCCATCGGATATTAGGAGCTTCTTAGGCTTAACGAGTTATTACTAGAGGTTTGTGAATGGATTCTCCTCTATTACTTCTCCTATGACCAAGTTGACTCAGAAGAAAGCCAAACTTGTATGGACCGATGAGTGAGAAAAGAGTTTCCAAACATTTAAAGATAACCTTGTGTCTGCTCCTATATTGTCACTACCGGATGGGCTAGAAGGATTTGTTATGTATTGTGATGCTTATAGAGTTTGTTTGGGTTGTGTGTTAATGCAAAGTAGTAAGGTGATAGCCTATGCTTCTAGACAACTCAAGGTGCACGAAAGGAATTATCCTACTCATGATCTTGAATTAGCCACTATGGTCTTTGCTTTGAAAATGTGGCATCACTATTTGCATGGGGTGTATGTTGATGTGTTCACCGATCATAAAAGTCTCCAATATGTATTCACTTAAAAGGATCTCAACTTGAGATAAAGAAGGTAGTTAGAACTTTTTAAAGATTATGATAGGAATGTGCAATAGCATCCCAGTAAAGCTATTGTGGTGGCCGACTCTTTGAGTAGAGTGTCAATGGGTAGCTTATTACATGTTGATGATGGTGGCAAAGGGATGGCTAAGAAGGTCCATCAGTAGGATAGATTGGGGGTTAGATTGGAAGAGGTGGATAATGGGGGTATTGCTGTAGTTGATGGCTCTAAATCCTCATTGGTTGAGGAGGTGAAAGCTAAGCAAGATTTTGACCCCGCTTTGTCAGAATTGAAGGCATTAGTAAAACATGGTAAGGTGGAGGTTTTCTCCCTAAGTGGAGATGGTTCCCTTATGTACCAAGGTAGGTTATGTGTGTCTTGTGTTGATGGCTTGAGAGGAAAGATTCTTGATGAGGCTCATGGTCCTTCCTATTCTATTCACCTCAGTTCTACTAAGATTTATAGAGATTTGAAAGAGGTAAATTAGTGGGTATGTATGAAGAAGGACATTGCCAAATTTGTTACCGATTGTTATAGTTGCCAACAAGTCAAAACCGAACTTCAAAGGCCGGGTGGCTTAACTCAACACATAGAGAATCCTACTTGGAAGTGGGAAGAGATCAATATGGACTTTGTGGTTGGGTTGCCCAAGACTAGAAAGGGTTTTGATTTCATTTGGGTTGTGGTTGATAGGATGACCAAATTGGCTCACTTTCTACTGGTTAAGACCATATATGGGGCTAAAGATTATGCTAATTTGTACATACATGACTTGGTGAGGTTGCATGGGGTTCCTTTGTCCATTATATCGGATTGTGGTGCTCAATTTACTTTACGCTTTTGGTGGTCTGTCCAAAGGGGTCTTAGGACCAAGGTAAAGCTTAGTATGGCCTTTCACCCTCAAGCGGATAGCCAAGCAAAAAGAACTATTCAAACTCTTGAGGATATACTTAGGGCTTGTATATTGGATTTTAATGGTATTTGGGATGATCATCTTTCGTTGATTAAGTTTGCTTATAACAATAACTATCATTTTAGCATTGGCCTGGCTCTTTTTGAGGCTCTCTATGGTAGATGTTGTAGATCACCAGTTGGGTGGTTTGAGGTTGGAGACGTGATTTAATGTGACCAGATCTGTTGTGGAGGCTCTTGAGAAGGTTAGAATGATTCGAGAAAGATTGAAGATGGCCCAAAGTTGCCAAAATTCTTATGCTGATGTGAGGAGAAGGAATCTTAAATTCAAAGTTCATGGTTGAGTCTATTTGAAGGTGTTATCCATGAAGGGTATGGTTCATTTTAGTAAGAAGGGGAAGTAGAGTAAAAGATATATGGGTCCTTATAGGGTAATGAGGAGGATTGGCAAGGTACCTTATGAGTTGGAATTGCCTAGTGAAATGAATTTGGTTCATCTAGTCTTTCATGTGTCTATGTTGAGGAAGTGTGTGGATGATCCGAATGCTATTGTTCCATTGGATGTTATGGGTATAGTTGAAGTTAACTTGACTTACGAAGAGGTTCTGGTTTAGATTTTGGATAGACAAGTAAAGGGGTTGAGGAACAAGGATGTGGCTTCCGTTAAGGTCCTTTGGAGGAATCAACAAGTTGAAAGTGCTACTTGGGAGGCCAAAGGGGACATGTAAAAGCGATATACTAATATTTTGTACTCCACTTAAGCCTAATGTATTGATCTAAGTCTCCTATGTGATTTTAAGTCTAAGTTTCAACCCATGGCTCTTTCATACACTCATGTTTAAATTGATAAGTTCATGATGATTTAATACTTATGTTAATATTTCTGAAATGATGTTAAGTACATTGTTGCATCCTTATGTGGGCTAAATTGTCATGTTTCAATCTCTCATAAACCCTTCTTTGACACTCTGGGATGAATGTTACCAAGGGGGAGATATTGAAACGACCCCCAAAAGTACCCAAAAATGTTCCTTATAAGTGCCCAGAATCATAATTTCCATATATCCCAAAATTCGTGTGTGATATTGAAAATTTGACTTCATATTCTTATTTATGGGGCCATATTGAGTAGAAAATGGGTCTAACCTCGATTTAAGATAAACTGTAGAAAAATTTGAAAATCGCAAAAATGCAATTTCCAAAGAGCTAGCGCGCCCCTGGAACGACGCACCAAGAGCACCCCTCAGTGTTTTTCTTTTGGGAAGTTTTTCACTTCAGTCCAAGTCTTTTGGGTCTTGGGCCTAAACCTTCTTATATGTGAAAATACCTATACATAGTCATATTTCACGTTCATATCATACAAGACATTCCTCAATACTTTCTCAAACCCTTAGGCTAATATTTCTCTCAAAATTCAAGTGTCCAAATCTCTTCTAGATCTTAAGGAATTCATTCAAGCTTCAAGCCTCCACACAAATCTTCATCAAGAAATTCTCCAAAGCTATGATATGTAAGTTTTAACCATTGTGTCCTTTCACCCATAGTGCCCAAGCTTTCTTTCTATATAAATGACATGTTTCTAAGTTGATTTACTTATGACTCTTACTTATTATGTATTAGACTATGAACTATATTGGGGTTTCATGAAATTGTGCTTATTTTAGCATATTTTGAGCTATGAATCTAAGATCTATTGTGGAATTTAATGAATGTTTTAATGTATATGTTACCACGTATTGATTGATGGTTTCACATTGAATTTTCTTGCATGATTTCATCCCTAAATTGCATGATTTTACACTAGTGCTACACACTCGCCAAGTGTTGGATAAAATGTCCAATTATGATTTCTTAGGGAAATAAAGGTCCAATGCATCTCTTATGAGTTGAATAACTTTATGATGATGAAAGGAATGTATGTATATGATGTTCTCCTCTAACGTGTTAGGAATTGACCATGCCCCACTCAGGAGTTTGTGAGCCTGAGTAACCACGTCGAGGGGTTTTTACCTTGATAACCATGATAGAGGGGTTTGTATCTTGATAACCAGGTTTAAGGGGTTGGTACCACAATAACCATGGGTAGTAGGGTAAGATGATCCACAAACCAATTAAGGGGTTTATACCTTAATAACTGGGTTGAGGGGTTTGTACCTCAATCACCATGGATTGTAGGGTGAGACGATCCACCAACAAGTTGAGGGGTTGGTACCTCAATCACCATGGGTGGTAGGGTGAGACAATCCACCAACTAATGAAGGTGTTGGTACCTTAATACACAATGAACTCTATAATGATGGTCTCTTCTTGCACATGTATTATGTTATATGTAAGCATGATTTACTTCAAACATCTTCCATGCATGCTATATTGTTATATGCTACTCATTGCCTATGCTTATGCACTTTAATTATGCTTCTTATCTCTTGTTTCATTGCATCCTACATACTTAGTAAATTCAAATATACTAATGCATACTCTATGCGTACATGATGTCGCAATATAGGAACCGGAGCCTCACTTGAGAATTTTCCTCTACGTGGCTAGCACGAATTCTCTCAAGATAGTTGGTGAGTCCTCCATTCTAGTAACAATGTCTATAATCTCATGCTATGTACTAAGACTATCTTTGTTTTATGTATGTATTAACAAGAGGGTGAGCCCGATTGCTTGTCTTGGCCCCTACTCCTATCTAAGTTTTAGAGGGTTTGTTGGACATTTTATGTATTGAGACTTGACTCTCTTGTTTTGATGTTCATGTTATGAAAGTTTCCCTTTTGCACTTTGCCCTTGTTTCTAATCTAATTATGTTGTTTAATTGCTTCCACGACCAATGGTGTGTAATTATATATTAAGAGGCTTGTTTGGGGTCCCTTTGGGTTCGCCATTCGTCATGTCACGTCTAGTCCTTAGGCTTGGGTCATCACACTCAAAGTATTTACTGATGATGTCTATGCATTATCAGACCTAGTAGTGACATTATTAGTTTGTGACTCCTTATTTATCTATGAAGTTTGGGATTAGTCCAGAATGCCTTCTTGAACCTTTTAGTGTTTCCACACTTGTTGGATAATCTATTCTACCACTATTAATTTATAGGGGTTTTTTGGTGTCAATTTACCATAAAGATATCTTTTTTGACCTGGTTGAGTTAGACATGGTACATTTTGACGTCATTCTATTCATGGACTGGCTTCACGCTTGTTATGCCTCCATAGACTATAGAACCAGGGTGGTCAAGTTTTAGTTTCCTAAAAAGCTAGTCTTAAATTAGAAAGATAGCTCAGTTAAGGGTAAATTTGTCTCATATCTCAAAGCCAGAAAATTAATTTCTAAAGGGTATATATACCATCTAGTCGGAGTCAAAGATTCTAGTGCTAAGACACCATCTCTTTAGTCTATTCCAGTCATGAATGAGTTCCTGAAAGTCTTTACTGATGATCTACCCAGAGTTCCTCCTAATAGGGATATAGACTTTAGGATACATATCCTCCTTGATACTCAGCCTATATCTATTCCTCTGTACCATATGACTACTTAAGAGTTTAAAAAGTTGAAAACACAACTGAAAGACCTCCTAGATAAGAGTTTTATTAGACCAAGCATCTTAACTTAGGGTGGTCTAGTTCTTTTCATGTGTAAGAAGGATGGTTTTCTTAGAATGTGCATAGATTATTGTCAGTTAATAAGATAACTATAAAGAACAAGTATCTTCTTCCCAGAATTGATGACCTGTTTGACCAGCACTGGGGTGCTACTTGTTTCTACAAAATAGACCTCAGATCTGGGTACCATCAACTTAAAATTAGATAAAGTGATATCCCTAAGACAACTTTTAGAACCCGCTATGGTCATTATGAGTTCTTGGTCATATCATCTGGACTGACAAATAAACCAGTGACTTTCATGGATTATAAAGAGGGTGTTGAGGCCAACCTAGATATGTTCATTATTATGTTCATAGATGAAATCCTGATCTACTCTCTAATGAAGAGGAGCATGTCAACCATATTAGAATTATCGTTCAGACCCTTAAGGACCAACAATTGCATGCCAAATTTTCCAAATGTTAGTTCTGGTTAGCATCTATGGCATTTTTGGGTCGTATTATTTCTGGTGAAGGCATTCAAGTTGATTCCCAAAAGATTGAGGTAGTAAAGAACTGGCCAAGGCCCATAACTCCAACAGAGATAAAGAGTTTCTTAGGATTGCCAAGTTACTTCAGGCATTTTGTAGAGGGGTTTTCTTCTGTCTCAGCTCTTGATTAAGCTACCTTAGAAAAATGTTAAGTTCATATGGTCTAAAGCTTTTGAGAAGAGTTTCCAAGAGTTGAAAACTAAACTGACTAAAGTTCTGGTCTTATCCCTGCCCAAGGTTGCTGATGCTTTATTGTATATTACGATACTTTTAGAGTTGGGTTGGGATACATATTGATGCAAAGAGGCAAAGTAATAACATATGCCTCCATACAGCTTAAGACTCATGAGAAGAACTACCCAACTTATGATCTTAAGCTTGTTGATGTGGCTTTTGCTCCCAAAATCTGGAGTCACTATCTTTACGATGGGCATGTAGATATATTTACATAACAAGAGCTTGTAGTAGCTATTCAGTCGAAAGGAGTTGAACTTGAGGTAGAAGAGATGGTTGGAGCTGTTGAAGGATTATGACATGAGTATCCTCTATCACCCAGGTAAAGCTAATGTAGTTATTGATGCTCTTAGTAGGTTCATAATGGGGAGGACCACACACATTGAGGATGGAAAGAAAGAACTAGATAAGGAGGTACACAGATTAGCATGCTTGGGGGTACAAACTAAGGATTCTAATGAACGAGGTGCAATTATAAAAAGATAGGGTAGAATTTTCCTTGGTAGTGGAGGTGAAAGAAAACCAAGATCAGGATCATTTCCTCCTTCAGTTTAAAGAAGATGTTCAGAAGTAGAACGTATTAGTATTTGCAAAAGGGGCAGATAGAGTCCTAAGATACCAAGGCAGGCTTGGTATACCAAATATTGCTGGCCTTAGAGATAGTATTCTAGTTGAGGATCGTAAAGTTAGATACTCTATTCACCTAGGTACAACAAAAATGTATAGAGATCTATAAGAGGTTTATTGGTATGGTAGCATAAAAAAGGACATTGCAGAGTTTTTGTCCCGATGCCTAAATTGCCAGCAAGTTAAGATGGAGCACCAAAGGCCTTGTGGAGTGGCCCAGAATATTGAAATTTTAGAGTAAAAGTGGGAGATGATTAACATGGACTTCATAAAAGACTTACCTCGATCTCGTAGACAACATGACTTAATATAGTGATAGTTGGCAGAATGACCAAGTCAGCCCACTTTCTACTTGTCAAGATGACTGATACAGCTGAGGACTATGCCAAACTTTACATTAAGGAGATCATTAGATTGTATGGGGTCTCTATACCCACTATTTCAATAAGAGGATCCCAATTCATAACACAATTTTGGAAGTCCTTTTAGAAAGGGCTTGGGACTGCAACACCCCTTAATCCCCTTCTATATGATTTGGATGTGTATGTGTAGATGATATTACGACAATTCTAAGTAAATCTGAGAAAAGCTGCAGAATCAGACTTACGAGAGGCTTTACAGTCATAAAGCAGATTATGACTCATAAAGGGTTTCCATAAGGAATTTCAGTGACTCAAAGTTTTAGGACCCTTCAGCTACAAGACGAGTATATGGCATACAGACCTCACTATGACTCATAAAAAAGGGTTTTGCTGCTAGTTCCAGTGTTCCATATTGCAAGATCTCCCTAGCCAGGAGAGTTTAGTACGACTTATAGTATGGACTGTGACTCATAACGAGGGGGTTTCATCAAGGCTTCTAGTGATTCAGGAATTTAAAGGCTTCTAGTCTACAAGGAACAGTTATGACTCGTAGTGAAGACTACGAGTCGAAGTTGGGGTTTCGTGGACCCTTCTGGCTGAGTTAATGAAGGGCATTTTTATCCAATCTGGCCCCTTTTACATTAAATCCCATATGGTTTTTGTCTTTGATAAATCCTTAAAAGCGAACCCTAGGCAATTAATATTCATTCCACCTGTGAGGGTTTTCTTGAGGGAAAAGAGGAGACAAGGGGGAAGCTAGGATTTTGCAATCCAAGAGTAAGAGTTGATTAAGGATATATTATTCTTCGATTTCTAGGTATGTAAGGCTTACCAAAGTATGAGTCCCTTCTTTTAGACAACCTTTCTCTTACCTATGTCAAGATTTGAGAGTTGAGATTTTTGAGAAATTTCTCTTATTTTGACACTATATTCTTGTTTTCACCATGAGGTCCTATGTTATTGCATGAGAAAATTTCTATATTATATAAGTATTGACATAAAAATTGCACATGTATTTAATATTTGGCTACATGAGACTTACATTTGCATAATTTATGGAATTCTATGCATAACAGTAAGATTAAGGTTGAGGTTGATTGAGTACATAAGTTGAGTAATTTGAGCATGATTGAACAAGAGCTGTAAAGTACATTTATGTCACTTACATTACTATGCATGATATCTTATTTTCATTACATGATAAGTAAATTGATAAGTATAAATAATCATATTGAGTTGAGCAATGTTTGATTTCTTACATTAATTGATGATTTGAGATTGACGAGATGATTGATGAGTTGAGATTAATGAGATGATTGATGAGTTGAGTTTGATGAGATGATCATGAGTTGATCGAGAGTTAAGCATATTTTAGTCTTTGGAGGAGTATCGAGTACTGAGCGGGGTGCGAGTATTCTTCTCCTTTAACCTACAAAATTATGTTGCCAGTGTAGTATAGTCGTTAAACTAATTTAATGACTCTTTTCCCACAAGTGGGCACTTATTTTGGATCTAAGAGAGAGTTAATCTCCCTTTTTTGTGGCAAGTTAAGGACAAGCGTGGAAACAATGCTGATTCATTCTGCATCAAGTAATTAAATGTGCTGGAATGAGGATGTTGGTTAAGAGAAAATCCCAAGAAAAACCTTGATTGAGCATTGCATTTTCAAGTTGAGTTATATCTATTAAGTCTATTTTACTGAGCTTACTTTTCAAAATATGACTTACTATTAAACTTGGATAAATTTTTTTGAGCATGAGTTATTGAGTTGGGATATGTGAATCGATCTTTACTTTTCTTGAGCTATTTTATGTACCAGTATATTCTATGTACTAACATTCATTTTGGGCCTACATCATCTTATTATGCAGATACAACAGATAGAGGATCTTAGCACACACATCATTGAGGCCTGAATTTGGTGCATTCTGAGAGTTTGTCAGTTGTTCTCTAAAGGAGCCCTTGTTTGTGAGCTTGATTTATTCTAGCTTTTCTTTTATTTGATTAGGGTGTTCATGCCCTGTCATGACACTATCTAGGCTACTAAGTAGAGGCTTTGTAGAGTTTGAGTATAGAGTATGGTGTTGATATATCAAAACATTTATTTTAAAAACTGTGATATATTAGAGATAAGCTTTCTATATTCAATTGACGTCCCTGTCTATTGAGCTATTCTTTTGCTTTTGAGTATGATGTGAGGATGAGGCCAAGTGATTCTCTTGAGGGATTAGTAATGGTTCTTTAATTACCAACCACGCCAAGGTTACCCTCCCGGGGTGTGATAAACTTGGTATCAGAACACAATGTTTGAGAGTCCTAGGAAGTCTATGAAGCCGTGTATTGTAAAGCCTTGTTTAAGAGCATGTTGTGCATTACACTTCATAAGTAGAAGGATACAAGACAGTACGCATTGTTACCCTTTTCTAGTTTTCTTAGTTTGTGTGATGGAGTGAAAACTCTACAAAACTCCTTTATGACTTGTGCGTTGCACAATTGCAGATTATGCCTCCTTGACACATAGTGAACCAGAGGAATGCTTCAGGTACCATTCCTGAGGACCCTACTTCAGAGCTGCCACCTCAGGTAGAGACAAAGAACCAAAGTTGATCGCCTAAAACTACTGGTGTTCCTGGGATACCTACTGTCCCACCTGCTCCAACTTCCGAGGCTGACTTTAGAGGAGCCATTGCTATTCTTATCAAGTTGGTAGCTGCCCAGAGTGGGAATTAGGGTTCATAAACCCTTAGTTCTAGCTCTCATGAGCCAACAACATCTTCTAGACTGAAGACTTTCTGAGGATGAGTTTACCTGTCTTCACAGGGTCTAAGGTTAGAGAGGACCCTCAAAACTTTATTGATGAGATATGGAAAGTGCTAAAGACTATGCACGCGACTAAGACTGAAGGACTTGAGCTTGCCGCCTATCAGCTCAAAAATGTGGCCAATGATTGTTACAATTAGTGGGAAGAGGGTCAATGTGATGATGATGAGCTCGCTATTTGGGATGAGTTTGAGAGTGCCTTTCTCAATCACTTCTTTCCTCAAGAGTTGAGAGAAGCAAATGTTAAGGAGTTCGTGAATATAAAACATGAAAGCATAACTATTAAAGAGTATAGCCTAAACTTCATCCAGCTATCCAAGTATGTACCGTAGGTAGTTCTGGATATGTGGCCAAAGATGAGGAGATTTATGTTTGGATTGGGTAAGCATGTGAGGAGGGAGTGTATGGCGGCATTGTTGATCTTGGGTATAGATATTTTTAAAATGATGGTTTATGCCTAACAGATTGAGGAGGATAATAAGAAATACAGAAAGGACCATTTGAGTAAGAAGGCCAGATCAATAGGGCCAAGCAAGTAGAGTAAGGGAGATAAGTCCTATTTCCAAAAGAGGTCTTCTAGCTATGCACTATCTTCAGCCAATGCACGAACTCTGAGCCATCGGAGGTCCCAAGGTCAGCCAAAATTTAGGGCCCAGGGTGCATAGTCTCAAGGAAGTGTGACTCTTAGTTCAAAAAGGAAGCCCTTTGTGGGAATTATGGAAGGATGTATTTGGGAGAGTGTAGAGATAGAGGAAATACTTGATACAAGTGTAGTCAATCAGGTCACTTTCAGAGGGATTGTCCAATGTGGGGCAATAAAGCCCCGACTTCTACCACAATATTACTAGTGAGGGGTAATCAGAAAGGTGTTGTACCATGGCTAGGCGGTATAACAAACTATCTGTATGCAATGGGAAACTGATAGGACCAAGAGGTTGCACTAGAGATTGTGATGGGTATGCTTCGAGTCCGTACTTTTCCTTGTTATGCTTTAGTTGATCCGTGTGCAACTTGCTCTTCTGTGATGCCATATGTGACGAGTAGATTTGAGATTCTTCTTGATTGTTTGCTTGAGCTATTTTTAGTTTTTACTCTTATTGATGAGTTTATTTGATCTGAGAGAATCTATAGAGATTGTGTGGGTCCTATCATAGGGATACCCTTGTTGATTTAATTGAGTTGGAGATAGTTTATTTCGACATAATCCTTGGTATGGATTAGCTTCATGCCTACTATGCCTCTGTTGATTGCTAAACTCAGACTGTCAAATTTCAGTTTCTGAAGGAGCCTATTATTCAGTGAAGAAGGATTCTGTTGCACTAAAGGGTAAGTTTATTACTTAATTCAAGGATCGATGGCTGATTTCTAAGGAGTGTATCTATCACCTCGTGTAAGCTAAATCTAATAATGTTGATCCCCCTTCTCTTAAGTTAGTCCTGATTGTGAGTGAGTTTCCTAATGTGTTTCTTGAGGATCTGCTTGGAGTCCCTCTTGATAGAGAGATAGACTTCAGAATTAATGTTCTTCCTGGCACCAACTCTATCTCTCTTTTGCCATATAAGATGGTCCCTACAGAGTTGAAAGAGTTAAAGGAGTAGTTGAGGGATTTGTTAGAGAAGAGATTCATAAGGCCGAGTGTCTCCCCATGGGGTGCTCCGATTTTTTTTGTGCTAAAGAAGGATGGTTCCTTGTGGTTTTGCATTGATTACCATCAATTGAACAAAGGATTACTAAGAACAAGTGTTCCCTTCCAAGGATTTTTGATTTTTTTGACCAAATTCAGGTTGCTACTATTTTCTCTAAGATAGACCTTAGATCAGGTTATCATCAGATGAATGTGAGAGGATGTGACATCCTAAATCCAGCTTTTCAAACTCAATATGGTCACTTTGACTTCTTGGTGATGTCTTTTGGGTTGACAAATACACCCACAACCTTTATAGATTTGATGAATAGAGTATTTTGACAATATCATATTAGGTTTGTGTCATATTAATTGATGATATTTTGCTGTATTCTGTAGATTAGGAGGAGCATGTCAATCACCTTAGGATCACCTTATAGACTCGTCAAAATAATGAGTTGTATGCAAAGTTTTCTAAGTGTGAGTTTTGTCTCAAATTCATGGTTTTCTTAGGTCATGTAATTTCTGGAGATGGAATTCAAGTGGATATTCAAAATTGAGTAGCCATAAATTGTCTAAGACTAACCTCACGGATCGATATAAGATTTTTTCTGGGATTAGCTGGCTATTAATAGAGGTTTGTTGAAGGATTTTCTTTCATATCCGCACTATTCACTAAACTGACTCAGAAGAAGGTTAAGTTTCAATGGTCGCACGAGTACAAGAGGAGTTTCCAAGAGTTGAAGACGAGCTTAATCACTGTACCTGTATTGACCTTGCTGGATGGAAAAGATGGATTTGTTATCTAATGTGATGCTTCGAGGGTAGGATTGGGATTTATGCTGATATAGAAGGGAAAGGTTGTTGCTTATGCTTCTAGACAGCTTAAGGCGCATGAGAAAAATTATCCCACTCATGCCTTAGAGTTAGCAGCGGTGGTGTTCGCTCTCAAGCTATGGCACCACTTTATATGGAGTGCATGTTGATGTATTTACAGATCACAAGAGCCTATAATAAGTCTTCACCCAGAAAGAGCTCAACTTGAGGTAGAGCAAATGACTTAAGTTGCTCAAGGACTATGATATAAGCATCATGTTCAACCCAAGTAAGGCTAATGTGGTTGCAGTCACGACCCAAGCCTAAGGCCTAGATGTGACATGACGCATGAGGAACCCGAAGAAACCCTAAGCAAGCCTCTTAGCACATCATTACACATTCTTGGTTGCGTAAACAATAAAATGACATCAAGAGATAGTAAATGGGGATAAACGAGGCTAAGGGACATCCTTCATTTTATAAACATCAAGAGACAAGAGAGAGTTAAACTCATAACATTATACATAACATGTCCAACAACACTTCTAACCATAGAACTTAGCGAGGTTAAGACAAGCAACCGAGCTCACCCTCATAGTCAAAATATACAATAAAAAAAGAGAGTCATAATACATACATAAGAGCGTAAACATTGTCCCTGGAATGGAGGACTCACCAACTAGCTTGAGGGAGAGATCGTACTAGCCACGTGGAGATGGATGATCAAGTGGGGATTTTGTTCCTACAATGTAATATCATATATGCATAGAGTATACATTATTACTTTTGAATGTACTAAGTATGTAGGATGCAATACAATAAGACATAGACAACATAATTGAAATACATAATGATAAGCAATAGATAATATAGTAACAATATGGCATGTATGATCAATGCTTAAGTAAAATATGCTTACATATAACATAATATACGTGTAAGAAGAGACTGTTATTATAGAAACCGTAGTTTACCAAGGTACAAACCCCTTTGGTTGGTTGGTGGATCATCATACCCTACCACCCCTGGTTATTAAGGTACTAACCCCTCAACCAGATTATCAAGGTACGAAGTCGTTGATTGGTTGGTAGGTAGTTGCACCCTACCAACCCTGGTGATTGAGATACTATATCCTTAACCCGATTATCAAGGCACAATCTCTTGATTAGTATTAAGGTACAAACCCCTTGACATGGTTACCTGGGCTCTTAACCACCCGAGTAAGGAATGATCACTTTCCAACACTATATAGGAGGATATCATATAGGCACATCCCTTTAATTATCATAAAGTCATTCAACTCATAAGACATGCATTGGGACTTCAATTCCTCAAAATCCATTAACAGGACATTTTATCAAACACTTGGCAGGGGTATAGTGCTAGTGTAAAATCATGTATTTCAAGAGTGGAATCATACTAGAAAATTC
Source organism: Solanum sejunctum (assembly GCA_025642045.1). NCBI lineage: Eukaryota > Viridiplantae > Streptophyta > Magnoliopsida > Solanales > Solanaceae > Solanum > Solanum sejunctum. The sequence goes on along the minus strand of JAOTQJ010000096.1, from coordinate 6,884,639 downwards.
AATGTAAAACCATCAATAGATACTTGGCAACACCCTCAAGCAACATATATCAAAACTATTCATCAGATATCACAATAGACCTTAGATTCATAGCTCAAAACATGCTAAAACAATCACAATTTCATAAAAACCCAACATAGTATGCAGTGAAATTCATAATAAGACCCATGAGTAAATCAACTTTAAATCATGCAATTTTAGGTAAAACAAAGTTTGGGCATCATGGGTGAAAGGAACCCATAAAATAAATTCACATACCTTGAGTTTAGAGAATGGTTGAAAAAGATTAGAGATGGAGACTTAAGGCTTGAATGAGAACCTTAAGAGTTTTGGGACTTGAAATTTAGAGGTGAAATATTATCTAAGTGTTTGAGAGAGTATTTGGGAATGTATTGAATGGTATGAGGGTGAAATATAGTTAGGTATAGGTATTTTTACACATAGGAACATTTAGGCCTAAGTCCCCCAAAAGTCTTGGACCAAGATAGAAAAATAGTGCATCAAATACACAGTAGCGCGCCCTTGGCGTGTCGTGCCTAGGGCGCGGATGCAAACTAGAAATGATATTTTTACTATTTTTAAATTTTTCTACGGTTGCTCTTTAATCAGTGTTAGAGCCATTTTCCACTCAATTTGACCCCCTGCATAAGAATATGAAGTTGGATTTTCGATATCACATATGAATTTTGAGATATATGGAAATTATGACTCCACATACTTCCGAGGCACATTTAGGGTCATTTCAATATCTCCCCCTTGGAAAAATCCATCCCCGAATGTCAAAGAGATGTACATGAGAAGAGTAATCATAAAAACATCAGCCCCAACAAGAATGCATCAACACACTCAAAACATCATTTTTAAAATCTCAACAGAAGTGTAAAATCACTATGAACCTGATATAAACATGAGTGCATGCAAATGACTTAGGGGCTGGAATATGAGACATTAAATCATATAGAAGGCTTGGAATTAGTACCTTGACTTGAGTAGAATGGAATAGATAAGTATATCATTTTTGCATGTCCGCTTCAGCCTCGCATGTAGAACTTTTAACTAGTTGATTCCTCTGAAGGTCCTTAACGCAAGCAATATCCTTGTTCTTCAACCTCTTCACTTGTCTATCTAAAATCTCTACTATAGCTTCTTCATAAGTCAAGTTGTCTTCAACTACATCTACAACATAAAGAGTCAAAATAACATTAGGGTCACCCACACACTTCCTCAACATAGACACATGGAAGACCGGATGAACCAATTCCGTTTTACTAGGCAATTCTAATTCATAGGCCACCTTATCAATCCTTCTTATCACCCTATAAGGAACTACATATCTAGTTCTTAACTTACCCTTCTTACCAAAATGAACCATACCATTCATGGGTGAAACCTTCAAATAAACCCAATCACCAACTTTGAATTTAAGATCCCTTCTCCTCACATCAGCATAGGACTTTTGGCGACTTTGGGCCGTCTTCAACCTTTATCTAATCATCCTAACCTTCTCAAAGGCCTCAACAATCATATCTGGTCCCAAAAAAGCCACCTCTCCAACCTCAAACCACCCAACCGGTGATCTACAATGTCTACCAAGGAGGGCCTCAAATTGAGCCATACCGATGCTAGAATGATAGCTATTGCTATAAGAAAACTAAATCAATGGAAGATGATCATCCCAACTACCTCTAAAATCCAATACAAAATCCCTAAGCATATCCTCAAGAGTTTGGATAATTCTTTCGGCTTTGCTATCCATTTAGGGTGAAAGGTTGTACTAAGTTTAACTCTTATACTAATACCCCTTTGGGAGAACCTCTAAAAGTGTGAAGTGAATTGTACACCATGATCTGATATGATAGACAAAAAAACTCCATATAACTTCACCAAGTCATGAATGTACAACCTTGCATAATCTTCAGCCCCATGTGTAGGCTTAACCGGTAGAAAGTAAGCCGATTTAATCATCCTATCAAGCACAATCTAAATGGAATCAAAATCCTTTTTAGTCTTGGGCAACCCAACTACAAAGTCCATATTAATCTCTTCCCACTTCCAAGTAGGAATCTCTATGTCTTGGGCTAGGTAACCCGGCCTTTGATAATTGGCTTTGACTAGTTGGCAACTGTGACAACCCGGAAACAAATTTGGCAATGTCCCTCTTCATGCTTCCCCACCAATACACCTTTCTCAAATCTCTATACATCTTAGTAGACCTGGGGTGAATATAGTTGGAAGAAACATGAGCCTCATCAAGAATCTTTTCTCTCAACACACACTCCATTTTGCATCAACACACACTCCAAACCAACTCTAGAAGTATCATAATAGCGCTTTCGATAGAGATAAAATAGGAGCGCACACAAGCTTATCTTTTAATGTTTAGAAACTCTTTTTAGACTCACTGGTCCACACAAATTTGGCTTTCTTTTAAGTCAACTTGGTCATAGGAAAAGCAATAGAAGAGAAACCATTCACTAACCTCCGATAATAACTCGCTAAGTCCAAGAAGCTCCTAATATCTAATGGGACCAATGGTCTAGGTCAATTTCTAATCACATCCGTCTTTTTAGGATCCCCCTTATTACTATCCCCGACACCATATGTCCTAGGAAGGCAACCTCTTTTAACCAATATTCACATTTTTCATACTTAGAATACAACTTCTCTTCCCTCAATCTTTATAGCACTACCCTCAAGTGACGTATACGCTCCTCCTCACTATTAGAATAAATTAAAATATCATTAATGAAGGCCACAACAAATGATTCAAGGTAGGGTTTGAAGACACTATTCATAAGATCCATGAAGATAGTCAGTGCATTGGTCAACCCAAAGGATATCACAACAAAATCATAATGTCCATACCTAGTCACATTCCCTCACCTTCACTTAATGATACCCAAATTGAAGATTAATCTTACAGAAGTGGCTAGCCCTTTGCAATTGGTCAAACAAACCATCAATCCATGGAAGGCGATACTTATTCTTTATGGTGACCCTATTAAGTTGCCGGTAGTCAATACATATTCTAAGAAACCCATCCTTATTCTTCACAAATAACACCAGTGAAGACCAAGGTGATTGGCTAGGACTAACAAAATCCTTCTCCAACAAATCTCTCAATTGCTCCTTCAACTCCTTTAACTTTGTTGGGGCCATATGGTAAGGGGAAATATAAATGGGTTAAGTATCAGAGAGGAGGTCTATATAAAAATCTATTTTTATTTCAGTAGGAACCCTAGGAAGGTCACTAGGAATGACATCAAGTAACTCATTTACCACCATAACCAACTCTATGGGAAAGTCTTTGGACTCCATATTCCTTATCCTCATAAGATGGTAAAGACACCCTTTAGAGATCAACTTACAAGATTTAATGCAAGAGATGAATCTACCCTTGACCACCATATTATGACTCTCCAACTCAAGTATGGGCTTATTTAGGAATTGGAATTTGACCCTACGAGTTCTACAATCAATAAATGCATAGTATGCATCAGCAATCCATCCCAAGAATGACATCAAAATCAACCATATACAACTCCATATGATCATAAGACAAAATTTTTTGAAAAACATAAATAGGACAATTTCTATACACCTTTTTAGCAACAATAGATGCACCAATAGGAGTAGACACCTAATAAGACTCATATAACCATTCAAGCTCAACATAAAACATTTTGGCAATAAAATGAGGTAACAAAAGAAAGAGTGGCACACAAATCAATTAATGCATACACATCAAAATCAAAGACTTTTAACATGCCAGTGATGAAATCGGGCACCTTATCAATCCCTTGCGTTCCATGTGAAGCATAAAACTGATTGTGCCTTGGGGCACCACCTTATTGACCCCTCTCCCCAAAGGAACCATATTTACACCTTGTGGATGGACCTCCTTACCCTTGTTGCGGTTACGAGGATAATCAATCTTTTTATGACCAACTTCTCCATATCTATAACATGCGTTTGTATCTCTCAAACATGGGTCCCACGATCCCTACCACATTTTGAACACATATTATTAGGAACTACACCACTAATATCTTGGACCCTTAGGATTTCATTGGCAAATTTCATATTAGAAGCATGAGAAGACCCTTGGCCTTGATGAAATTGGCCACCATTTCGAGTTTGGAACCTACCCTCAAACAGGACCTCTTGGACTTATTAACCCTTCTCTTCCTCAATTTTTCCTGCTCTATTTGTTGTACATAAGTCTTCAAATGGGATAAATCCAAGTTACTAATCAACATAGCCGACCGATACTCCTCGCTCACCAAGTCGAATACCCCAATCACAAATTTATTTATTCTAGACCTTGAGTCGGCCACCAAGTGTGGAGCATATTTTGAAAATTTGTTGAACTTGAGGGCATACTCCCTCAAACTTATAGACTGTTGTCTCAAATTCATAAATTCCACCAATTTGGCTTCTTTAAGATCAAGAGGGAAGAACTAATTAAGAAAAGCTGCCTTGAACTCCTCCTAAAGCAACACATTATTGATTCCCTTCTCCTCCTTTCAATGATTATGCCATATTTGTGCTATCCCTTTGAGTTGGTAAGATAACAACTCCATCTTCTCCTCCGTCCTAACACCCATGATAGATAAAATCTTTTAGACCTCATCAATGAACTCTTAAGGGTCCTCATTCACCTTTGACCCATAGAATTCTTACGGATTCATCTCCATGAAGTCTCTCACTCGAGCTGCTGGTATAGGAGCATGAGAGTCTTGGGCCCCTTGGTTGGCTTGAGTAAACACAACTTGTGCCACCAAAGTGAGAGCATCCCGGAGCTCACGATGAGCCAATTGTTCCTTGGGTGTGCGGGCTCTTCTTCCTTTTGTGGTAGGTATGGTTTAGCATAGAAAAGAACAATTGTTAGGGTGGAAACACTAACCTTTCTCTTCTACAGCACGACATAGAGTAAGAAGAAGGAAAACATTTCCTAGAATGTCTTATATCCTCTTACTCATTATTGTGGTGCACAACATAATCATGAATAAGACTCTAATTAATGAGATATTTTGGATATCGAGGGCCATTAACAACCCAGTGCTCTAATACTATGTTTGTCATGATATAAGGCTAGGACTTAGACATGATATGACATATGGGGAACCTGAAGGGACCCTAAGCAAGCCTCTTAGCACATCATTACACATCCTTGTTCACGGAAGCAATAAAATGACATCAAGATACAGTAAATAAAGATAAACAGGGCTAAGTGACGTCTTTCGTATCATAAACATCAAGAGTCAAGAGAGAGTTAAACTCATAGCATTATACATAACATGTCGAACAACACCTCTACCTATAGAACTTAGTAGGGGCCAAGACAAGCAACTGGGCTCACCCTTATAGTTAAAATTTATAATTAAAAAATTGAGTCGTAATACATGAAATAAGAGCATAAATATTATCGCCAAAATGGAGGACTCACCAATAAGGTTGAGGAAGAGATCGTACTAGCCACGTGGATGAGGTTGATCAAGTGGGGCTCTAGTTCCTACATGGTAATATCATGTAGGCATAAAGTGTATGTTAGTACATTTGAATGTACTAAGTATATAAGCTGCAATGCAACAACACATATGCAATATAATTGAAATGCATAATGATACACAATTGATAGCATAATAACAATATGGTATGTATGATCGCGCTTAAGTAAAATATGCTTACATAGAACATTATATTTGTGTAACAATAGACCATCATTCTAGAAACCATAGTTTACCAAGACAACCCCCTTTTGTTGGTTGGTGGATCATCATACCCTACCAACCCTGGTTATTGAGGTACTAACCCCTCAACCCGGTTAACAAGGTATGAAGCCTTGATTGGTTGGTGGATAGTCACACCCTACCACCCCTGGTGATTGAGGTGCTAACCCTTCAACCAGATTATCAAGGCACAACCCCTTGATTAGTATCAAGTTACAAACACCTCGACATGGTTACTCGGGCTCTTAATCCCCCGAGTAAAGCATGATCACTTTACAAAACTATATAAGAGGATATCATATACATATATCTCTTTCATCGTCATAAAGTCATTCAACTCATAAGACATGCATTGGGTCTTCAACTCCTTAACTTACATTTAACCGGATATTTTATCAACCACTTGGTGGGTGTGTAGCGCTAGTGTAAAATCATACATTTCAAGAGTGGAATCATGCTAGAAAATTCAATCTAAAACCAACAATAGATACTTGGAAACATCCTCAAGCAACATACATCAAAACTCTTTATCAAATCTCAGAATAGGCCTTAGATTCATAGCTCAAAACATGCTAAAACAATCACAATTTCATGAAACCCAACATAGTGTGCAGTGAAATTCATAATAAGTAAACCCATGAGTAAATCAACTTTAAATCATGCAATTTTTAGTACAAGAAAGTTTGGGCATCATGGGTGAAAGTAACCCATGAAAGAAACTCACATACCTTGAGTTTGGAGAATCCTTTAAGAAGATTGAAGATAGAGACTTGAAGCTTAAATGAGAAGCTTAAGATCCGGATGAGTTTTAAGACTTGAAATTTGTAGGTAAAATATTGTCTAAGTATTTAAGATAGTATTTGGGAATGTCTTGAATGATATGAGGGTGAAATATGCTAAGTATAGGTATGTTCACAGAGGAACACTTATGCCCAAGAGCCAAAAGTCATGGATTGAGATAGAACAACAATGCACAAAATACACAATAGGGCGCCCTTGGTGCGTCATGGCAGGGGCACAGATGCACACTAGAAATCACTTTTTTTTTTATTTTCAAATTTTCTACGGTTGGTCTTATATCAGTGTTAGACCCATTTTCCACTCCACATGACCCTCTGAACAAGAATATGAAGTTGAATTTTTGATATTATGCACAGATTCTGAGATATATGGAAATTACAATTCAGGGCATTGTCAAGGCACATTTTAGGGCACTTTTGGGCTAGTTTCAGCTGCTAATGCTCTTAGCAGGTTGTACATGGGAAGCACTATCTATATAGGAGAAGAGAAGAGATAGTTAGCCAAGGAGGTTCATAGACTAGCTTGATTGGGAGTTCATCTAGATGAGTCAGGCGAAGGACGAGTTCATGTGCGACATAGATTGGCAACATCTGTAGTAGTGGATGTGAAAGAGAAACAAGATTAAGACCCGGTCTTATTACAGTTAAAGGAAGATGTACAAAAGCAGAAAGTGGTGACATTATCCAAAGTGGGATATAGAGTATTGAGGTATCAAAGAAGATTGTGTGTTCTGGATGTTGATGGTGTTCGAGAGAGGATCATGGTAGAGTCCCATAGTATGAAATATTCCATCCACCCAGGATCTACAAAGATGTACCATGACTTGAGAGGAGTTTACTGGTGGAGGATAATGAAGAGGGACAATGCGGAGTTCATTTCTAAGTGCCCAAATTTTCAACAGGTTAAAGTTGAGCACCAAAGGCCTTGTGGAGTGGCTCAAAACTTTGATATTAAAGAGTGGAAATAGGAGATGATCAACATAGAATTCGTCATAGATTTGCTGTAGTCCCGCAGACAGCATGATTTGATTTGGGTGATAGTTGAAAACATGACTATGTCTACATATTTCTTAGAGGTTAAGATGACTAACCGTACAGAGGATTTTGCGCGCCTCCACATAAAGGAGATTGTGAGACTATATGGAGTCCCTTTGTCCATCATTTTGGATAGAGGAGCTCAATTCACTACCCAGTTTTGGAGATCATTTCAAATGGGTTTAGGTATGAAGGTACTCCTTAGCACAGCTTTCCACCCTCAGACGGATGGGCAGGCAGAGCGCACTATTCATACATTAGAGGATATGTTGAGAGCCTGTGCTATTCACTTTAAAGGTATTTGGATGACCATTTGCCATTAATCGAGTTTGCCTACAAGAACAGTTTTCATTCAAGTATTCAAGTGGCCCCGTATAAGGCACTTTATGGGAGAAGGTATAGGTCGCCAGTTGAATGGTTCACGGTGGGTGAAGCAGAGTTGATTGGTCTAGACTTGGTTCACCAAGCTATGGAGAAGCTGAAAATCATTCGTGAGAGGCTGAGGACTGCATGAAGTAGATAAAAATCCTACACGGATGTCAGAATGAAAGACATAGAGTTTGAGGTCAATGATTGGGTGTATTTGAAAGTGTCACCTATCAAGGGTGTGATGAGATTCAGAAAGAAAAAAAGTCGAGTCTGAGTTACATTAGTCCTTATCAAATTATAAAAAGAGTGGGCAATGTGGCATATGAATTAGAGCTACCATTAGAGTTAGAGGCCATCAACCCAGTCATCTACATTTCCATGCTCAAGAATTGTTTGGGAGATCCACAGTTGGTTGTGCATGTTGAGAGTATTGGAGTGAGAGATAGCCTAATTTATAAAGAGATTCCTATCCAGATTCTTGATTATTAGGTTCACAAGTTGAGGAATAAAGATAGTGTATCTATCAAGATATTGTTGAGGAGCCAATTCATAGAGAAAGCTACTTGGGAGGCAGAGGAAGACAAGAAGGCTAGATATCCTCACTTATTCTTGTCTGCCGATGATAAGAGAATTGATGGTAATGAACTTTTGCTAAATTCTCAAATTTCTATTACCTAAAATCTCTTTTTGCTTTTCATATGACAGATAATAGAGATCTAGAGTCGGAGTGAGGATTGATGTGATTTGATGACTATTTGGTTACATTGCTTGCTGAATTTTTCATTTGGTGATTGCATGACAGAGATAAGGGCTGGTTGATTGTTAAAGTCGATAGGAGGATTCATGCCTTCTCCTAAATTCCTATCCTTGATGACAAATGATCCCAAGGGGGAGATAATGCAACATAACTTAGTTCTCTTTTATCTGATTTGCATGAGTATGTGTATATGATACTGAGATAATGCTGAGCAAATCTAATAAAAATTGAAGTGCTTGTAGAACTTAGAAGCTAGCAGGTGAGTCACCTACTTGGTTGGCTTAAAATTGTTGAACTAAACGGAGACGAGGCTCGATGTCAAAATTGTCCAAGTTCAATTATGAATAAAGTCCATGTTAAGGGTATAACTTTGACCCATATTTTAGTATCATAAATGGGCTACATTTTCAGCCCAATAAGTATAATAAAAAGGTCCCAAAGACCTCAAAATACACATAGCAAATTGGGTCAAAAACTAAGCGAGTGAAAGTTGGAAAGTAGGCAGCCCAAGTCCATCACGTTGGTGCTCCGAAAAGGCCCAAGTTTGATGTACAAGCTGCTATCTAAGCAACTTCATAATGTGTGGTATAAGATGTTCAAAATCTAAAGGGATGGTCGGCATAATAGCTCTATATAAATAGCTCCAAAGCAGCTCCACAATTCAACTATTCACTTGAACTCCAAAAAGATAGATTTGTCTTAAAAGTTCTCTCAACCTTGATGTAAGTGGTAAGTAAGTTTCCAAATATGTTTATTATGGTTTTATTATGAAAACAAGAAATAGATGCTAGTTACACTTGCTGAAATTTGTTGGACAGATTCTGTGCAGAAAGTTATTGCACCTTTTCCTTTTGTTTTGGTGATTTCTCTATGGTTTATGAGTTCTATTATGAATAGAACTTGATATTCATAACTTAGTTTGAGTTATAAACGTCACCCTAAGGTTGATTCCCTGATTTTGGTTTCATTTAACAAGCGCGTTTTATCGAGTTTTCTTAAGTGTCATGTTGATTAGAACTTGCAGGTTGTTGTATATAAGGCTATTAGCTAATGTCCTTCATAACTGCTTAATTTATTTTATAAGACTATTTTAGGTCTATTTATATGTGTAAATGTCACTGGAACAGTTTGGTTAAATTTAGAATAAGTTTGAAGTTGTTGAGGTCAAAATGTAGCGAAGGAAGGTAATGTTATGCTGTCCGTTTTTAGATTGTGTGGAATTGTATGTGTTTGCTTTGTGGGATGTTGTAAGACTGGTATAACATTATAATAGGCTGTATATTATGTGTACATACTAATGTGTATTAGAAAATCCTATTAGGGGTGTAAAGGTTAAAGGAATACGCTTGGGGTTATAATCACCTGCTTGCTGCCCATGTATCATTTTCTTATATAATTGGGATGTCAAGGTGTATCTATTTGCTATTAATGTTAGTTTTATCACCTACTATGTTGTAAATAAGTGTTTGGATGAAAGGAAGGTTATCTTGAGATAGTAACAAGGTCCGACAACGAGGTATGTAAGGTTATTTGATTTCGTATCACTTGGCATG
>JAOTQJ010000096.1:6852253-6867758 GCA_025642045.1 Solanum sejunctum | reverse complement strand
GCCAAGAATGCCGCTTTTCATTCTCGAACCAAACATATTAAGAAAAGATATCATTGGATTCGAGAAGCTGTGGAGGATAAGTCATTTGAACTTGTGAAGATTCACACAAGTCATAATTGTTCAGATATGTTGACCAAGACTTTTCCAAAGGAGAAGCTCGTGTTTTGTGAAGAGAAGGCCGGTTTGATTTCTTACTCTATGTAGGAGTAAGGGGGAGATTTGTTAGGAAATTTCCCTCCTACATGGAGGAATATTTGGAAGCCCAAATGTCAAATGAATTTGGAAGCCCAAATGTATTTAGAAGAGGCCAAAATTATCTTGTCCCATTTTATTTGTTTGTGTGGAAAATAAAAGAAAGAAACATAAAATCAGAAAAGTAGTCAGCAGAAAAAAATCAGAAAACAAAAAACAGATAGCAGTCAGCAGAAAGTAGCACAAAATTTGCATTTTCTACACTGTGCATACAGCTGGTTTTTCTTCCGGATCGGAGGTCAAACGGAGTCCTTTCATCCTCAAATTTTAGTATGTTGTACCAGACACTCTCCTCTATAAGTACACCAAACAATTTTTCGTTTTGATGCTCGAAAGGTCATTTTCTGACAGCTTTTTTAGACCTGCATTTTTGGTACTTTTTTCTCCATTTTTGGTGAAATTGTGAATTGTTGTTTTGCCAAGATTGTTTGTTGATGATTGTATTTGCCTCTAGTTTTTACTAGAGAGAAGAACTTGTTATACCCACTTGGTTTTGGTGATTAGTGGAAGTTTTCGGATCGTTGTTGAACGGTCCCGTGGTTTTCTCGCCCATTTGGGGTTTTCACGTAAATTGCGTGTCTCTATTTATATTTCCACTGTTTTAATTGTTTGTGTTGCTGCTGGAAATTTTAGAATTTATTGTGCCTTGTCATTCATTTTATTTATTTGGAGAAAAGATCGTATTACGCTTCCGTTGTATTTAGCTGTTGCTTCCCCAACACAATCTTGGGTTTCTTTAAAGTTGATAGATAAGGTGTAATGTGAAGGTAGAAATGGAGGAAAAATAAAATCTGAAAGAAAAAAGTCATTTCTCTCTTATTGACAGTTAGGGGCGAAGCTATATTTATCCAAGATAATCAGATGAACAACCTTCGTCGGAAAATATTTTTGAATATATAGGTTAAATAAAGATATATATCAGTTGTTGAACACTTTTAATACAAAAATCATTCACCCATATTCTAAAAATATGAACATCTACTGACTCCGCTACTATTGATAGTAAGATGAGAACTTTTATACTTATGTATAGAAACACTTTGTTTTTAACTCTTAAAGGGCCGATGGTAAAATCTGTTAGAATATTGCTCCGGGCTACCAATAATGAATGATCTAACTATAACCATACTCCTAACTATCAATCATCCATGAAGTCTCCGGAGGAAGAGAATTCACTAACTGTTGACTTGGATGCTACAATCTGATTAGCCATGAGTGAAAAAACGAGCGTCTCATGAAAAAATTAATGCAACAAAAGCATGCAGTACATGAAATATGTTCACATTACAAGAAAATAAGTCTTTAACGAAAAAAAATTAATCACTAAGAATTAATTGATATTCTAGTTATTAAAACAAAAGCAAGCTAGTTTTGATTATATGGGAAAGTTATTGGATAGTCATGATTCTGTAGCTAAGGTTGTTAAGAAAGAGTCTAGTTGATTTCGTATAATCTCCGTAAATAGGGATTGCAATGGGATAGGTGCAGGGCGAGGTTATAGCAATGAAGGGAGAGGCGGGCGGGGCAGGGTGGGGCGGGATGTGTTTAAAATTATGTGGGGTGGGACGAGTGCGAGGCAGGTTGAAGTAACTATTTTTGTCTTTTTAAACTAATGTAGGATGAGGCGGGATGCAGGTTTAAAAAACCAAATAGTAATTCCAAAAAAATTAAATATTTGTAATTAGTAAAAATCAAAGATATAACTTTTTATATTAAACATTAATTTTAATTTTATTTTTTCTAAAATTTGAATTAGACATTTCAGTAAATTATTAGTTGTTAAAATATTAATTAGAAACTTTTAATTAACCATTAAAAAATAATTGTTGAAATGTCAACTAAAAATGATTAATTAGTGAATAATTAAAAAAATTATGAATTTTAATTTTTCATATTCAATTCAATTAATAAATAAAAGAACTTAAAAATTTATGCGGGACGGGTTTATACCGGGCGAGTCTATGTGGTGAGGAGGTCGGGGCGAATGGGTTCAAAATGAAAAAAGTCACAACGGAAGTGGGATGGAGGCGGGGTGGGGCGATTTAAAAAAATTGTGGGTCGAGGTCAACCCGGCCCATTGTCATCCCTATCCATAAAATGATACTGTAAATTTTGGAAAAACTAAGTTTATACCCCTTTAAAGCAAATTATTTACATTCATATATCCTTTTACATTTTGTACCTTCATACTATTAAAATTTTGTCCCCCTTATTAAAATTCGCGCGCTGATGTTAGCACCTGATTGTATGATATACCAATAAGATAATCGTGTACCAACAGAGTGTCACAAATGATTAAGTTCAATCATATATGATTCCAATATAGTATAAATACACCAACAAAGTATATAACGAATATATTTTCAACTAATTTAGAGTTTAATAATTTTTTTATTTATTTCTTAAAAAAGATCCTATTTATCAATTGAGTATTAATATACCGTTATAGTATCACAAAGGATCAAAACTCAGTCTATATGATACTACTATGGTATATATATACTGCGAAAGTATATTTTATTGTATTTATGCTGATGTCAGCATGCGAAATATAAAAAGGTAAGTGAGTAGAAAGGTAAATAGTTTGGATAATGGGTCTATTAAGAGTAATAGTTTAGATTGAATCTATTATGGGTAAATAATTTCAAATTAAGTCTATTTTGTGTATTGAACCAATATTGATACTGTTTTTCAAATGCAATTCTAGATTTCCTGTTTATAATCCTGTCTGGCTTTTTTTCACATTCCTCGGGAGTCGCGTATGTTTCTTTATGACATTGAAGCACTTATATCGCTTGATGAATCTAAAGTAGAATAAGAATTATATATTTTCTGGAGTTTTGGATGGTCTCATTCCGATAGCTGCACAATTGTGAGAATGCTTCCTTCCTGTTTGTATTTTTCGTGAATGAATTGGGGTATGAACCTTGTTATCTGGCTCCCCATGTCATACTTTTAAAGCACAGTTTGGCGAAGAGGAACGTTCCAAGGAATAAAATCCTAAAATTTCTTAATGAAAAATTAATTCCTAAAACGAAAGCTATGGTGTCATCTTCTGGAGCAGAGTTTCAAAGGAAATATGTACTTTATTACAGGAAAAAGATGCCTGAGTAGTATGATTTATACATCAACGTTTCAAGATAAAGAAAAAAGCAATGTTTGTTTAACATGTTTTAATTCTCTTTCTGATAATGTAATTCTTGCATTTTGGTGCCTTTTTTCAATTTTATCTCATTAGGATCAATTGCATTGCATTGAATACAAGTTTGTTAAAGATCTCCTTCTTTTTTCTCTTCATTGTAGGCATAATGCTTGACATGCGACATGTACTTATTCTAAACAATTCGGAAAGGAGTTATAGGCCATTGCTTGTTCTCTAGAAAAACCAAGTCTTATCTCAGAAACAGATGAGTAAATTTTAGAATGAATTACCTTCTTAAAAAAATAAGGATGAATTCTAATAATGTTGCTTCAGAAAACCAATTGTAGTTAGCATTGGTTGACTCTTAATATACTTGTCATGGGAGAATGGGGTGGTTGATAGGTGTATCAGTAAAGGAGAATCTAACGTATCATCTGAAGGAATCAGCATATATGTTTAACTGTTCTGGCGTAACTGACCCTTCATCTATATTGATATCCACTTTTATTCCTAATTAATGGTTACTTGACATTTTTCATCTTTGTGGTCTAGGTCAGTCACGCTAGTGTTTATGCTAGGCCCTCCTTGCACAGTGTCTGTATCTTTTCAGAAAAAATGGTAAATACTTTGTCTATAGCACAAAGGTTGTGCAGTATTTACGTAGAAAATAGCTGGTTGCATCTTATCCTTGTATGAGATCTTTCAATGTTTAACTTCATTTACAATTTCCTTAAAAATTGTGAAGCACGTATGCATTCCAACTTGATATTCTGGCAGAGCTCACTTTGTTTCAAAGCATTTTGCATTCCTCTACCTCCAAACAGTACACCATAAACTTGCAGGAGTGAGATTCCACCATTTGTTTTGTCTTCTCTGCTTACTCTCCCCCTCCAAATCGATCATTTGACCAATTCATTGGTGATCCTAGGCACATATTCATAAACAACTATCACCAATTATCCATAATAGGGCGATGGCTCTAGTTTTCATCCATATCTGGAAACCCTTTTTGTATAATTCTCATGTGTCAAGCATGATTCTTTAGCTAGTAGTCAATAGAAACATGCAATTTTTGATGGTATACCCACCTTTCATCTCTGTTTCCACTTAATGAGACTGATCAACTGAGGTAAGAGGGGCATAGCAGGACAGAACTATAAAGTGAGCTTTACTTTTGTTCATAGTTGTTTAAACCTTAATAATGCTCTAGTACTTTCAAAAATTCTGCACTCCTACCTATTTCATAGTCATTCAATATTCGTCAAAAATAAAAGTTTCAGCCATGTTCTTGGTAGGAAATTAAAGTAGTCTCTGCTTTGTTGTACATTTTTCAATATGTAAGGGAATTGTTCTTTTAAGGGACCATGCCTAATCAATCATCATTCCAAAAGGACATCATCCTACCATTTCCCACTTTAATATGAATATATGATATAAAAGAGGGTCATAGATTTTCAGTATTCCTCCATACTCCCATACTATATGAAAAAGATGATTGATTTGAACATCGAGGCTTTCTTGACAATATTAATAGTGATAACTTCTCTGAGTAGTGCTTGTTCCTTTGAATTCTATCTCAATAGCCATTTCATCAAAAGGTTGAATCCTTTCTCCCGGTCAACAGTAATAGAGCTCCATATGACTTAGTGAAAATATTTGCTCTTAGCTCCATGACTGAGTGAAAATATCTATCCTTGTTGCTTCGCCAGAGAACGTTTCTTCTTAGGGAATCTAATCTTTTCACTACACTAGCTAGTAACAGGACTACTGACTATCATGTAAGTTGGCAAGAGACAAGTGTAGTATTAATTAAGACCAATCTCCATCTTGCAAATCTTTTTTCACATCTTTCTATCACCCGATGCCCATTTTCATCGGCTTGTTCTTTTTACCTGAATGGAGCCCTAAGTAGCTAGTTCTTAGCTACTAACTTGATATTCTAGTATGGTAACAAGAATTGAAACATTGGCATTTAATTCACAGAGAACATATGCTCTCCTTTCAATTTACTTTTAGGCCAACCAATTCCTCCAATACAGGTAAAATCAACCTTACATGCCTTATTTGCTCCACACTCTAATATTTTTAAAAGAACGTAAAATCAAAACTTGCCAAAAATATTTGAAAATTTGAGCTAAAACTACCTAAATCTTCTAATAAGTATGTATGTTATAGTATTGAAGCCAATGCTTACCATTTTAAAGCTCCTTATCCATCCACTATAGCTATCCTTTTCATTATGTTAATTCCTTTCATATTCAGTACAACCAGAAAAATAGATAAGGGATTATCTAGCCTAAGGCCTATTGTGAAGGAAAGAAGCGCACAATAAAATCATAATCAAAATTTAACATCTGACCACGCTGGTATAGAAGAACATCCATTTAAGGCATTTCCTACTAAATCACATATCATTGAAAACATTGATTAGGAAATCCAAATTCACATGATCATATGTTTTCAAATCTAACTTGCTAATTATTCCAGGTGTCTTACTTTTTTACTTTGATATCCATGCTTTCATTATTGAGATCCAGGAAGGATGAGTAGTCTTGCTGGATGAGGTAGACCTAAAATTTAAGGAGGACCTACAATCAGCAGTCATGCATGTTAATCGCCATTAGAAAGGGTGTTGGATTTAATTCTCCATGCAAGCTTCAACATTTGGTAATAAAAAAAAAGCATACTTAGCGAAAGATAAGGCTTAACAGAAGAAAAGGTCAATATGGGTAAAATACAAATTTGTTAAAAAAATATGTTTGCACTTTTTTATACCTCAGAGATTTGTAGATTTGGAAAATATAGAGAACTAATTCTTTTCATTTGCATTTGTATAATATTGGCATGAGATGAGCCTAAATGGAATAATATGACCAGTTAGACTCACATAACTGATTCCAACTTGTTTGGGATTGAGGCATCATTGTTATCCATGCACTATTAGCTATTAGGGTAGATTTTATGATCAACCTCCTTTCAATGAATGCTGTTTGGTATTTATCATTAACTTGTCACGGTCTTGGTATTCTCTCTCGACCAACTTTGCTTAAAATAGTGCAATATGTATATATAAGAGTAAAATCAAGCCTACCTGCCACCATAAAAGATGTATCTTCTCTTCAAAACTTTCAACATCTAATCAACAATTTTCATTAGAAGTATGACCTATTTACCCCTTCCCCATATTAGAGTATTACAGATTATGTCCGGAGGCGATTAGTCAATTCTAGGAAGTGTGGACTACTTGATATATCTAAACTCTTCATTCCATTGTCTTGTGTATAGTGTGAAATTAAAAGAAGAGGAAGAAGAGATATTGGGAATTGAGTTTTTCAATTATTCCATCAAGTTGATGGGCTTAAATAACTGTTACAAATAATATAATAAAGGAAAGAAACTAATAAAATATTATACAATCTCCTAACTTATTAGGGAATATTCGCATATCTAGAATATCTAATTATACCATATTTGAATATTCTCATATCTTAACTATTAAATTATACTATAATTAACACTCCCCCTCAAGCTGGAGCGTATAAGTTATATGCTCCTCGTTTGCCACAAACGTAGTCAATTTTAGATCCTTGGAGTGATTTTGTGAAAATGTCCGCCAAGTGATCTTTTGAGTTAACAAAACTTGTGACAATGTATCCAGACTCAATCTTTTCCCAATTGAAGTGACAATCTATCTCAATGTGCTTTGTTCTTTCGTGAAATACAACATTAGAAGCAATTTGTAGTGCAACTTGGTTGTCACAAATCAATGTCATCGGTTCAATTCCTCCTATCTTCAATTCTTGGAGAAGTTGTCTCAACCATATACGTTCACATGTAGCTAGTGCCATAGCTCGATACTCTGCCTTTGCACTTGATCTAACTACGATAGTTTACTTTTTACTTTTCCAAGATATTAGATTGCCAAACACAATATCCTAAAGTAGATTTCCTGTCAAAAGGAGATCCTGCCCAATATGCATACCCAACAATGTTGGTGTGTCCCTTATATTTATACAATAAGCCTTGTCCTAGAGAGCTTTTGATATACCGATGCGAAGCATTGCATTCCAGTGACTATCACAAGGTGATTGCAAAAACTGGATAACTAGACTAACAACAAATGAGATATCTGATTGCGTAATCGTAAGATAGTTGAGTTTGCCGATAAGTCTCTAGTATCTGCTAGGATCTTTTAAAGGATCCCCTTGTCTTGGAATACGCTTAGCATTTGGATCCATATAAATGTTCACATGCTTGCAATCCAACATACCAACATCTTCCGAAATGTCTAAGGCATATTTCCTTTGCGTAATAATAATACCATGGCCAGACTGTTCCACTTCAATGCCTAAAAAGTATTTCAGCTTGCCCAAATCCTTCGTCTGAAAGTGACTTGACAAGTATTGTTTGAGTTAAACAATACCTTCATGAACATCTCTTGTGATAACAATATCATCAACATAAACAATTAAAAAGATATATTTGCTATGAGATGAATGCCTATAGAATACAAAGTGATCAACTTCGGTTCGAATCATCCCAAACTATTGGACAACTCCTCGAAAACGACCAAACCATGCTCTAGGAGACTGCTTGAGACCATAAAGTGATCGACAAAGTTTACAAACTACTCTAGACTCCCCCTGAGCAACAAGCCCTGGTGGTTGCTCCACATATACCTCTTCAGCAAGTTCTTCATGGAGGAATGCATTTTTAATGTCCAGCTGAAAAAGGGGCCAATGATTCATTGATGTCATAGAGATGAGAAGATGGACAAAAGCCATCTTGGCAACTGGTGAGAAAGTATCTCCATAATCAATGCCATAAACTTGAGTGTATCCTTTAGCAACCTCTCGCTTTAAGACGACCAATGGCTCCATTCGAACCTACCTTAATTGTGAATACCCAATGACAACCTACTGTGATTTTGCCTTCAGGTAAAAGAACAAGCTCCCAAGTACCATTATCATGCAAAGCAGTCATCTACTCAATCATAGCTTGACGTCAACATGGATGAACCACTGCTTCTGCCATAGTCTTAGGAACTTTGACTATTGATAAGCTAGTAATGAAGGCATGATATGAAGGTGACTGTCGTACCCCATTTTAACCCGAGGTCAAACGGTGTACAACATATTGGTGATTCCTAAATAATTAAACTTAAGGAGTCGTCACCTAACTATTTTTAAGGTGAACTTGGATACCTATTTTTTCTAAATTGTTGCTAAAATTAACTCCACTCTAAGGTCTACTTAACCGATGTGATTTTAGGTAAGGGTTCTAATTATCCTAAAAGGAAGGGGTTAGGCATCTTTTAGGATTCGTTAAAAATGATTACCGACCAAACTTAGGTTAATTAATCAAAACAAAATAAAGTGCTAAGACTATAAGGATTTATTTCTAACTAGAGGTGTCCAAACCCAAAAATCTATATTATGCTAGCTATATGGTTAAGAATAATAACATATTTAAGTAACACAAGCAAGTTTATATGTAAGGAAAAGTAAGTGAATGATAAATGATAAAAAAAATATAGTGGCTATGAACGACTTCCAAGCGAGGTCCCTTTGTTTGGCTTGCTATTTGAGATAATCTAAGATGTTGACTCCATGTGTGGATATGATGATGTCCAGTCATGAGACTCCAATTTTGCAAGAGTCCTGAATTGGGACTCAATTTGCTCCCATGGTGTTCATGCAAAGATTAATGAGGCCAACAAAAGAGGTATAAAACCAAATGAAATTGATGAATATAATATCCCAAACGAAATACATAAGCACTAAATAAAATTATCACTACTTTTAAAATTAAACTCAAAGTGATTAATCCACACTACTTCAACGTCTTTTAAGTCCGACATATTTTAGCTATAATGAAATTAAGTAAGAACCTAAGCCATCCAATCCTTACGTGCTAAATGTCATTAAAATAAGGAGGAGGAAAACTTATTCGCTTAAATTAACTAACAAAAGGAGCACATAACTTCATATGTTAAGCCTTAGACAGAATGGTTACAACCAAAAACTTTCACTTTCTTCTATATTTTGAAAAATAGGAGGATCTAGTATATTGCCTAACTATCTCTAATTAGCGAAGGACAAAGTCATCTCCTTTAAACATTTTTATTAGAATAGGCAACAAATATTTTAAATTCAAAATCAATTTGTAGCAGGTGAGATTAGCTAACAACCGAACACTACTGTCAGCATCTATCCATCCGGGATTCAAAAGAAATATGGCATGAAACCACACATTTAAATGCAAGGAACCTTGCGTCAATTTAGATTGGAATCAAATCAATGTACGGTACTAAAACTCAAGCAAAAGGCAAAAGGGTAAGCTGTTAACCATTGAAGTGCCAACTTGTTGCAATTTAAAAGAAACGATAAAATGCCATGAGGGAAGGGAACAAGAAACATTCAGTCTTTATTTAGAGACAAGATATTCAACAGTTCAACCAAGGATGAAATCCACCAGAAAGAATCATGGCAACATTGACCTTACTTTGATAAGGATACATTCAACAAGCAAGGGGATGGACCAAACGAAGACGGAACAGCTAGTTAGATAAACAGGGCAACAATTAAATGTTAAATTTAAGCTAGATGGACGAAAATATACTCATACTAGTTTATACGAGGTAAAATCACACGAGCAACAATAACCATAACTGATCAAACTAGCGTTTTTAGCTAAAACCCGAACTACGGCTTCCGAACGTATAAGCATGAAACAATCATGGTCAAACATAAGGATCAAAACAACATAAACGCAACAGAAAGGTTTTTTTTTAAGGTTGAAAACGCCACTTCGAATTTGGTTAAACGAAACCATTAAAGCAAAACTGTAAAAGAATAGAACATTGTTATCATTTGGGAGGAAAGGAAAAGATTTTACCTTTGCTGGAGCAGCGAGCTGAGAGTTCGAGCTTGGACGTATTACCCCACGAGACTCGACAGCGGAAAGAACGAGCTTGACCTTTTTGTGCATCTAGAGAATGAAGAATTTTCCCTCCAAATTCCCCCCGAGGAGGTATATATAGAGAAATTAGGGATCAAAACTTGGGGGGAAAACGGCTAGGATAGGGCTGATTTGAATTTTTAAAATTGAACGTTGAGGAGGGTCGTTTAAAGCTGCTTGTTTGGTCGCTGTCGTCGTGTGCCTAGATTCGATAACTAATTTATATTTTGGAAGTAAAAGTTGGATGTCAACAGCGACAGATGATGATAACTTAAATTATCATAAATGGGAGTTTTATTAGCAGTTGTTGTAGTACCTTTGTGAAGAGCAATGGGAAGATCATCAAATAAGTGCTTGACCGAAGTAGAAGACATTGTCGGAGCAGGTAACGAGTCAGCAGGATTACTTTATGTACCTGTATTAAAGTTAGAAATACTAAATGAATTAACACGCTCAGAAGGAGGTTGAGGTCACTGTGAAGAGACCTTAAGAGTCAAGAGTCAAAGTGGGGTTGGAATGGTTGGAATCGGAAGGACTGATATGGCCTTTTGATTTTCTGCATTAGGAGAAAAATATGGAGAAGTCTCCAGAAAAATAAGGAGGTTTCTTACTAATATTGTACTCACCTTTCTTAAAATAAAAATAAGAATGAAAACGAAGTTTGTAATCTTTTACATTTCATGTGAGTAATGACTTTTAGAATATTATTAACAATTTTATGTTGAATTATTAAATTATGCTTTTTGTAAATCAAAATGACTTAAAAAAATGAATAAATAAGATTTTGAACTTCGTAAAAAGAATCTAAATTTTAAATGAGTTTCGTAACTAAATTTTCTTAAATTGAATTTTGAAGCATGATTAGGTTGATAAACAACGATAGGCAAATATTAGGACTCAAATACTATTAAATAAACTTTCTTTTGAAAACTAAAAAAAGATAGTTAATTCGTAGCGAGGTTGGAAAGCGCTGCTATCAATAAACTATGAACCAACAAAGTATGACATTTTTAAAATGAATTTCAAATAAGTTGAAGAAGGTAGGTAAATGAAAATTTGTAAAACCAAGAAATATAATGTTTTCAAATTAACTTAAGCCATACATAAATCAATAGAGCAACCATGCTAGAATCATGGGACTCGAGGGGTGCCTAACACCTTTCCCTCGGTCAACAAAATTTCTTACCCGAATTTCTAGTTCGAAGACCAATAAAAAGTAAAGAATCATTTCCTTTTTTTGATTAGGGATTAAAAAAAAGAATAAAAAGGGTGACTTGGAATACCAAAACTCAATTCCAAGTGCGATTCTGAATAAAAGAAATAACCCCTTTTTAAAAGTAGTCACTTTAATTGGAAAAACTCTATTTTTCAAAACAAGCGTGGGGGAGAAATTAGGGGTGTGACAATCCTTTCCCGATCATTTGCCATGTATCCATTCCCGCACAAGAACGGAATCATCAAGGAAGGTTACAACATATTTCAGATTAGTTTGCTAATGGAAATAAGATTATATGGAATTCAAGTGCAAAAAAGACTGATTTTAACGATATGTAAGTCAAAGGATGAGCTGGGCCTATTCTTTTTTCAATAGTCTTTGATCCATCAGTCAAAGTAATAGTAGAAAGGGCAAAAGGGGTAGAAAGAGTAGTGAGAGTATTTTTCTTATCAGAAATATGGTCAGAAGCAATAGAATCAAGAATCCATTATTCTTAAGATGAAGATTATGTGATACAAGCAAAGAATTTACCAGGTTGTACAGTGCAAGCAACTGATGAGGTTGATAATTGTTGCGTTAATATTAGGTACTGAAGGTAAGCATTATAGTCTACTCTGGTTAAAGTAATAGACCGGATGAGCTATCCCTAACCATTAGGTGTAGCCAAAATATGATCACCATTATGCGCCACATTTGTTATGTGTCAAGGAAGATCACCATTGCGTGGGGGCTTTGAAACGCCCCAAAAATGTGCCCGAAAATGTGCCTTGGAAATGCCCATAATTATTTTTCATATATCTCAAAATCCGTGCATGATATCAAAAATATGACTTTATATTCTTGATCGGGGGCAAAATTGAGTGGGAAACGAGTATAACCTAAATTATAGAGGAATCGTAGCGAAATTTCATTTCGCCAAAAAATTCAATTCAAATGGACTTTCGTGTTCTCTCCGTGATGCGGAGTAGTACATTTTGTTGTTATTTTTTTTTATCTCGACCTAAGGTCTTGGGGTCTTAGGCCTAAGCCTTCCTATGCATAAAAACACCTATACTTAGTCATTTTTCAACCCCATATTATTCAAGACATTCCTCAAAGCCCTCTCTAACACTTAGCCAAATATTTCACCCAATTCAAGTGTCCCAAACTCACTTCTGGATCTTAAGAAATTCGTTCAAGCTTCAAGTTCTCATTCCAATCTTCATCAAGGAAACCACCAAAGTTGAGGTATGTGGGTTTCAACAATTGGGTCCTTTCATCCATGGTGCCTAACCTTATTTTTTTATATAAATTACATGTTTTCAAGTTGATTATTTATTGGTATCTTCTATTATGAAATTTAAATATAAACTATGTTGGGATTTCATAAAATGTGATTGTTTGAGCATGTTTTGAGCGATAGATCTATGATCTATTATGAGATTTGATGAAGGATTTCAATGTATATGGAATGATGGTGTTACCAAGTGTTGGTAGATTGATTTACATTAAGTTTTCTCACATGATTTCACTCCTGAATTACATGATTTTGAACTAGCATTACACACCCACCAATTGTTTGATAAAATATCCGGTTAAGGGTTCTTGAGCTATTGATAACCTAGTGCAGGGCCTATGAGTCAAGTGACTTTATGATGATGAAAGTAATGTATTTATGTGTTGATTTCATGAAAAGTATCTATAGTGTTGCAAATTAACGACACCTTGTTGAGGAGGTGCTATGCCTCAACCACTATGATGGAGTGTGCTATGTCAATTTACCAGTTAAGGGGTATATACCTTGACCACTATGATAGAGGGTGCTACGTCCATCCACCAGTTGAGGGGTATATACCTTGTCCACTATGATTGGGGGGGGGGTTGCTATGCCCATCTACCAACTGAGAGGTAGATACCTCAATTGCCTTCCAAGAGGGTAGTAGGCCTTGGATTCCAAGTACTAGTTGCTTGGTCTATGATGATGGTATCTTCTACATATGTATTATATTCTATATAAGCATGTTTTACTTCAAACATTGATCATGCATGCCATGTTGCTAATATACTATCTCTTGCTTATTATTATTATTATTATTATTATTATTATTATTATTATCTATTTTGACTATGTTATCTATCTCTTGTTGCATTGCATCCTACATACTTATTACATTCAAACGTACTAACACATACTCTATGCCTATATGATGTTACCATGTAGGAACTAGAGCCCCTCACGATCATCTTTGTCATGGCTAGTTGTGATATCTTAAAGAATAGCTATTGGTGAATCCTCAAGTTCGGGGACACTAGCTTTGCTCTCTTGCTTTTGTTTCTTATATTAAACTTTGATACTAAGGGTGAGCCCAGAAAGTGTCTTGGCCCTCGCCCAATTTATGCTAAAGGTGTTGTTAGACAAGTTATGTAATTATGTTTGAGCTTTGACTCTTTTGATGATCTATGCTATTAAAGATTTTTCTTATTCCTTTTATCCTTATTTCTATTGTCTTATTGTTTTTTAATTACTTTTGCGACCAAGGATGTGCAAAATGATATGCTAAGAGGCTTGTTTGGGGTCCTTTTGTGTTCTCATTTGCCTTGTCACATCTAGGCCCCAGGATTGGGTCATGACAAACTTGGTATCATAGTACTTGGTTGTTAATGGTCCTAGACATCCAACACACTACATTGATTAGAGTCTTATTCATGGTTATTAAGTGCACCACAACTATGAGTAAGAGGCTACGAGGTGTTTTAGAAAATATTTCCCTTCTTCTTGCTCTATGTCGTGCTATAGAAGTTAATATAAGGCTTTTACCTAACGAATGTTCTTTGGTATTTAGATCATGACTATTCAAAGAGGAAGAAGAGTGAAATGATCCAAAAAGTGCCCAAAAATGTGCCTCAGAAGTGTCTGAAACTGTAATTTCTATATATCTTAAAATTCGTGTGTGATATCGATAATCTGACTTCATATTCTTGATCTTGGGTCAAAATTGAGTGAGAAATGAGTCTAACCCTGATTTTAGAGCAAACGAATTACAATTTCAAAATTCATAATTTTGCTTATCTAGTATCTGTCCGCGATGGTATAGTGATGCACCTCCATCGCATGCCAGTGTAAAACTTTCCTCCTTGATAGGTCCATGTCGTGGACAAGATGTGGACCTATACATTTTATTGCCAGTGATTTTTATCTCGGTCCAAGATTTTTGGGTCTTGGGCCTAAGTCCTCCCATGCATAAAAATACCTATACTTAGCCATATTTTACCTTTATATCACACAAGACATTCTCCAATACTCTCTCAAATACTTAGTCAAATATTTCACCTAAAATTTCAAGTCCTAAAACTCATGCGAATCTTAAGGATTTCACTCATGCTTCAAGTCTCCGTTTCCAATCTTCACCAAGAATTCTCCAAAGTCAAGGTATGCAGGTTTTAACCATTATCTCCTTTCACCCATGGGGCCCAATCTTTCTTTTTACATAAATTTCATAATTCTAAGTTGATTCTACTTATGGGTCTTCTATTATGAATTTGACTATGAACTATATTGGGGTTTTGTAAAAGTGTGAATGTTCAAGCATGTTTTGAGCTATGAATCTTTGATCTATCTTGAGATTTGATAAAGGGGTTTGATGTATATTGCATGAGGGTATTATCAAGTGTTAGTGGGTGGTTTTATATTGAATTTACTTGCATAATTTTACTCTTGAATTTCATGATTTTACACTAGCATTACACACCCACCAAGTTTTTGATAAAATGTCTGGTTTAGGGTTCTTGAGCTATTGATAATCTCTTGCATGACTTATGACTTGTATGACTTTATGACAATGAAAGGATGGTATAAATGTGTTGATTTCATGAAAAATATTTGTAGTCTTAGAAGTTGATCAATTGCCTCGTTCGGGAGGTAGTAGGCCCAAACTACTATATTAGGGGGGGGGGGG
>JAOTQJ010000096.1:6840112-6851020 GCA_025642045.1 Solanum sejunctum | reverse complement strand
GTTTAAATAATTTTTTATAATTTATGTAAAAAAATATAAAATGTTTAAAAATTTTATTGTAATTTTTTGTAATTTTTGTAAAAAAGAAATTTAATTTATTTTAAAAAAATATTTTTTTAATTTATGTAAAAAAATATTTTTTTAATTTATGTAAACAATTTTAAAAAAAATACAATTTTTTTGTAAAAATTATTTATTTATTTTTATTTTTTTAGAAATGCCACGTGTAAAATATGAAATATGCCATGTATACTTTATGCTTACGTGAATGCACGTGTCATCTCAGTATTGACTGAAAAAACACGTCATCGTGATTGCATCTCACGCGCCATGTCAGCGACTGGTCTGTGCCTACTTGTTCAGGAATTGCCAAGTTGAAGGTCCTATTTGTGTACTATGAAATTTTAAGTTCCAACTTACAAATTGGTGCCAAGTTAAGGATTCAATTTGAGAGTTATCCTTAAATATATTAAACATACCTATTATTTGATAGTACCTTAATAGATAGAAAAGTATAGGTCATAAATTCACAATCCTTTTAAAATGAAGAACGAGAACGATGTGCATTGTGTTACATATATGAATTAAATTTCATTACTATTTGTCATAAATCACAAAATATGAATATTTATGATATATCAAAAGTAAAAGATATATATCAATTGAATTTCAGTACTATTTGTCATAAATCACAAATATGAATATTTATGATATATCAAAAATAAAAGATATATAAAAATGATATAATTTCTAAAATAAATGAATTTATAAATCTATGGGGGTTAATAATTGTCCCGAATTGATAGAATTGTGGCTACTCAGTAAAATTGTCACAAAAGGATTTATTCAGTAGGGGTTAGAACCAACGTCACTAAATGAATTAATAGTAGGGGTTTTAAAAACTTTCACAAATAAATGGCTACAAATTGAGCATTTTTTTTGTAGTGATCTTGGATAACTAACATATCAGTACGATGCAGAAAAATAGAAGTAGCATACATGTGTTGCCTAGGAAATATGTCATCTTGGTGATAATGAACCTCCATCCCAAAAAATAATGATGTGGTGTGGTCCCAAGTTATTCATGACAAAAATAGATTGTAATCTGCATATAAGCTCAGACATAATAATACAAGTATGGCATCCTTCGGATAATATTAGCAGGAGCAATATGGCACTTGCTGAATACTGAGAATAAATGACCACAAATTAACCTTGTTACCAGAAAAACCAAGATAAAGAATTACGAGATAAAGTTGTGGACTCATGCTCTTGGATCTTGTTTGAAGTCATAGAGAGCCTTTTTGAGTAAAAAAAAGATATATTTGGGAAGAGAGGATCCTGCAATCCAAGTGGTTATTCCATAAATACCGTTTCCTTAATATCAAATTGCTTAATTTCTAATTTATGGTGATGAAAATAGATAAAACATAGTGACAACCTTGACAACTGAATTAAATATATCTATTGAAGAAGGAATAACGTAGCTACAAGATTAACTAACTTAATGACAAGTAGGTAGTTAGTTAACCTGTTAATTAGCTATTCTATATAAGTTGTACTTGTCTACTTACTTGGATTGAGCTTTCAATTACTAATCAATACACAAGCTCCTTCTTACTCTTTATTCTTCCTCTTCTTCAGTGTTCTTCTTCATCTTCCTTACTTTGTTATTCTTAATCTGATTCATCTTCTAATTAAATTCACTACATTAACATGGTAACGGAGCATCTCGACTAGTTTCTAGGTTGATTGTTTGATTCGTTCCTGTTTCTTGTGAATTAGAAGTTGTATACAACGAAATTTAAGTTGAACATTTTTTATTTTCTTGGCCATGGAGGAAGCTCATTCTTAACAACTCCCTGGGTCAAGAAATGTAAATCATTCCTCTCAAGGAACCGGACTTAGTCATGAATGCTATGGAGAAATGAAAATTATAAGGAAAAAGTTGCAAATGGCTAATAGCGAGCAAAAGTCCTACTCCGATGCCAAGAGGAGGGATCTTGAGTTCCAAATTGGCAATTGGGTAAGGTGTCTCCTATGAAAGGTGTGATCCGATTTGGTAAAAAAGAGAAGTTAAGCCCTAGATATTGATGTTGCCCAAGTTGCACCTCCTTTTAGAGGATAAAACGGTCATTGACAAGAAATAGAACCTAACAAAGATTAGGGTTGAACCCACAGGGAATACATAGACTCAAGAGAATTCACCAATTTGTAATCCGAATGATTAACCAACTTATTTCCCTAGGGCGGGGAGGGGTTTACAATAATTAATGAGAAATATAACTAAACTAACTATTACAAGAGAGAAGTCAATATGAAGAGAAACTTGGGTATTGTGTTTCCCATGATTCCCCAACTCAGTATCACCGGATAACCTAATTCTTTTCTAGTGTATAGCATGCATGACGTTAAGTTATGTTCACCAAACCCTTTGGTCAAATGTGAGAGGTGAATTTCACTATGGGACTTGGCCCATCTTCATAGTGTGCATTAGTAATCCTTACCTATTAGTCCCATTGGCCTAGTTGGTTGATTAGACGAGAACACATCAATCAAATTTTATTAATTAATCTCTTTTTCGATTCATTACTACCTTGGTCCAGTTAATAACACTAGGCGGGTTCTAATGTTGGCCACCACTAGAATACATATAAAACAATGAGAGTTAATTAATATATGCATATACACTTTTCAAGAATCATGAATTATCCGATTTTACTTTGTTAGTTCTTCATGGTTCCCACAACTCTAGTGGTGGATTTAGCTACTCATGCTATGTATAGATGCAAGAATTATGAATTGAGCAGACATAATTGAACATTTACACAGAACAAGCAAAATCCAACTTCAATAAGAATCACAAGCTTAAAGATGAAATTCAAACACAAGTGTTCTCAAAGACTCCAATATGATCGTATAATTTCTCTTTCTAAATATTGAGTTCTCCGAGTACTAGGCGAAAACTTCTGAAAAATAACATAAAAAACTTATTTATAATAATTAAAATTCAACTCCTAAATAAAATAAAATAACTGGTCGACACGCAATACAAAAAATATTTTATGGGCCGCATTGCATTCCACAGCTCGTAATCGGACACTACTAAAAAACTGTCAAAAAATGACATAAAAAAGCAATGAACTACGTCACTTTTTTGGCAAAAAAGGATGCAAACAGTTCCGTCACTTTTTTCCTCGTTGCTTTTTTGAAAGCGACGAACAGCGTCTCTAAAAAGCGATGCAGTTCGTCGTCCAAAAAATATTTTAAGAAAGTGACAGACAACTGTCGCTTTTATTATTTTCTTTTTGCGATAGACTTCGATGCAAATGTTAAAAAAATATTTTTTTAAATAAATAAAAATAAAAAAAAGCGATGAATTTATGTCGCTTTTCTGGGTTCTTTTTAAAAAAAATTTAGAAAAGCGATGGATCTAAGCGACGTCGTCCGTCACTTTTCTAGAAAATTTTAAAAATAAAATTGTCTATGTCACGACCCAAGCCTAGGGCCTAGATGTAACTGACGAATGGAGAACTCGAAGGAACCCGAACAAGCTTCATAACATATCATTACACATCTTTGATCGCGAAAGCAATTAAAACATGCATCAAAAGATAATAAATTGGGACAAACGGTGCTAAGGGAACACCTTCATATCATAGACATCAAGAACAGTAGAGTCAAGGCTCATAGCATAGATATATAACATGTCCAACAACACCTCTACTATGTAGATAAGAGCAGGGACCACAACAATCAGCTCACCCTCATAGTCAATACATATACAAAAGAAAGATAGTCTTAGTACATAGCAAGATATCATAACTAACGTCCCCGGAATGGAGGACTCACCAACAAGATTGAAAGACAACCATACTAGCCACGTGGAGGGGGAGGATGATCAAGTAGTGATCCAGTTCCTATATGGTGACATCATGTAGGCATAGAGTATGCGTTAGTACGATTGAATGTACTAAGTATGTAGGACGCAATGCAACAATAGATAGACGTTATAGGCAAAATGCATAATAATAATCAATAGATAGCATAATAACAAGATGACATGTATAAATGATGCTTGAAGTAAAAATCAAGCTTTTATATAACTTAACGCATGTGTAAGGAGTGACCATTCTTAGTGCAATCCAAGGCCTACCATCTCCTTAGAGAGGCGCATGAGGTACAAGCTCCTTCATCAGGTTGATGGAGTACAAACCCCACAACAAGGTTGATGGAGTACAAAATCCCCAACAAAGTTGATGGATACAAAGCCCCAACAAGGTTGCACAGCCTCTCACTTCCCGAACGACGCGATCGAGGTACAAGCCCCTTAACAAGGTCATCTGGGCCTACAACTTCCGGAGTGAGGCTTGGTCATCCCCAACACTATAGAGATAATATCATATATATACATTGTTTTCATCATCATATACATACATTCTTTTCATCATCATAAAGTCATTCAACTCCTAAAACATGCATTGAACCTTCAATTCCTCAAGAATCTATAACTGGACATTTTATCAAACACTTGGCGGGTGTGTAGTGCTAGTGTAAAACTATGCAATTCAAGAGCGAAATCATGCTATAAAATCCAATATAAAACCATCAATAGATACTTGATAACACCCTCAAGTAATACACATCAAAACCCTTAATCAAATCTCATAATAGATCTTAAATTCATAGTCCAAAACATAGTAAAATAGTCACAATTTCATAAACCCCAACATAGTGTGCAGTGAATTTCATAATATCTAAGACCCATGAGTAAATCAACTTTAAATCATGCAACTTAGAGTAAAAGGAAGCTTGAGTATCACGGATGAAAGGAACTCATGAAAGAAACCCATATACCTTAGCTTTGGGTATGAACTTGATTAAGATTAGAGATGGAGACTTAAAGCTTGAATGAGAACCTTGAAATCTAGATAAGTTTGAGACTTGAATTTGGGAGATGAAATATTGGCTAAGTGTTTAGAATGATATGAGGGTGAAAAAAATGACTAAGTGTAGGTATTTTCATGTTTGGGAATACTTATGCCTAAGACATAAAAGTCTTGGACCGAAGTCAAAACTGGACAAAAAATACACAGAGGCGCGCCCTTGGCGCATCGCGCCAAGGGCACGCAAAAGATCAAAATTGCTAATCATTTGCTTTTAAATAAGGGTTAAAACCTATTTTCCACTCAATTTTCCCCCCTGAACAAGAATATGAAGTTGGATTTCAAAATCACTCATGGATTTTGAGATATATGAAAATTACGATATTGGGCACTTCCGAGGCACATTTTCGAGCACTTTTTGGGATCATTTCAGTATCTTCCCCTTGGGAACATTCGTCCCCGAATGCTAAAAAAATATATATAAGAGATACAAATATAACAATTTCAGCCCACATAAGGATGCAACAATGCAGTTAGTCATCATTTCAAAAATCTCATCATAAGTGTAAGATCATCATGAACTTATCAATTTAAACATGGATATATTCATATGTCATGGGATAAACTTAGACTTGAAATTACCTAGTCGACTTTGATTGATAAACTTGGGTTGAGTGGAGTGGAAAAGATTAGGATATCGCTTTGTCATGTCCCGCTTCGGCCTCTCATGTAGCACCTTTAACTTGTTGGCTCCTCCAAAGGACCTTAACGGAAGCCACATCCTTGTTCCTTAATCTCTTCACTTGCCTATCCAAAATATGAATCGAAACATTTTCATAAGTCAATTTGTCCTCAACTACCCCCGCGACATCAAGAGGTACAAATAGCATTGGGGATACCTACACACTTCCTTAACATAGAAAAAATGAAAGGCTGGATAAACCAATTCCATTTCTCTCGACAAATCCAACACGTAGGCCACCTTACTGATACTTCTCATCACCTTATATGGGACCAAATATCCAGGGCTCAACTTTCCCTTCTTACCAAAATGGACCACACCCTTCATGGGTAACACCTTCAAATACACTCAATCACTAACTTTGAATTCAAGATCCTTTCTTCTCACATCCGCAAAGGACTTTTGGTGACTTTGAGCCATCTCTAACCTTTATCTAATAATACTAACTTTCTCAAGAGCCTCCATAACAATATATGGTCCCAACAAGGCTACCTCACCAACCTTAAACCACCCAATCTACAACGTCTACCATAGAGAGCCTCAAAAGGAGCCATACCGATGCTAGAATGATAGTTATTGTTATAGAAAAATTTAATCAACAAAAGATGATATTCCCAACTATCCTTGAGCTCCAATACACAAGCCTGAAGCATGTTTTCAAGTGTTTGAATAGTCCTTTCGGCTTAGCCATCCATTTGAGGGTGGAAGGTTGTACTAAGTTTAACCTTTGTACCAAGACCCCTTTGGAAAGACCTTTAAAAATGTGAAGTAAATTGAGCTCCATGATTCGATATGATGGATAAATGAACTCCATGCAATATCATCAAGTCTTGGATGTACAACCTAGCATACTCTTCAGCCCCATATATGGTCTTAACTGGTAGAAAGTGAGTCGATTTCGTCATCCTATCAACCATAACCCAAATGGAATCAAAACCCTTCCTAGTCTTCGGCAACCTAACTACAAAGTACATATTAATATCTTTCCACTTCCAAGTAGGGACCTCTATGTCTTGGATGACGCCACCCCGCCTTTGATGTTCGGCTTTGACTTATTGACAACTATTTCAACTAGACACAAATTTTGCAATATATTTCTTCATGCCTCCCCTCCAATACACCTCTCTCAAATCTCCATACATTTTAGTAGACCTGGGAGTGAATAGAATAGGAAAATCTATGAGCCTCATCAAGAATTCTCTCTCTTAAGCAATCAACACAAGTCACACGCAACCTACCTTGGTACCTAAGGGTACCATCTCCCCCTTAGAAGAAAACCTCCACTTTCCCATCACCAACCAAGGCCTTCAATTTTA
Source organism: Solanum sejunctum (assembly GCA_025642045.1). Classification (NCBI taxonomy): domain Eukaryota; kingdom Viridiplantae; phylum Streptophyta; class Magnoliopsida; order Solanales; family Solanaceae; genus Solanum; species Solanum sejunctum. The sequence goes on along the minus strand of JAOTQJ010000096.1, from coordinate 6,844,076 downwards.
ACCAGGAGGGATCAAGATCTTGCTTAGCTTTCACCTCCTCAACCAATGAAGATTTAGAACCATCAACAACAACAACAACACCATTGTCCACTTCTTCTAGCCTACTCCTAGTCTAGCCAAACAATGGACCTCTCTAGTCACCTCCTTATCACCACTATCAACATGAGCTAGGCTAACCATAGACACCATACTCAGAGTATCCACCACTACATTAGCATTACCCGGATGATAGTGTACACTCATATCATAGGCCTTAAGAAGTTCTTGGCATCTACTTTGCCTCAAGTTAAGATCTTTTTGAGTGAAAACATATTGGAGACTCTTATGATTGGTGAACATATCAACATGCACCCCATACAAGTACTGACGCCAAGTCTTTAATACAAATATCTTAACGACTATTTCAAGATCATGGGTAGGATAGTTCTTTTCATGCACCTTGAGTTGCCTAGAAGTATAGGCTATCACCTTACCATTTTGCATTAGAACACAACCCAATCCAACTCTAGAAGCATCACAATACACAACAAATCCCTCAAGCCCTTCCGATAGTGATAAAATAGGAGCGAACACAAGCTTATCCTTCAATGTTTGGAAGCTCCTCTCACACTTATCGGTCCACACAAACTTGGCCTTTTTTTTGAGTAAATTTAGTCATGGGAGAAGTAATAGAAAGAAAATCCATTCACAAATCTCTGATAATAACCCGCTAAGCACAAGAAGCTCCTAATATTTGATGGGGTCAATGGTCTAGGCCAATTTTTAATCACGTCTATATTTTTAGGATCCACCATAATACTATTCCCCCACACCACATGTCCTAGGGAGGAAACCTCGCTCAACCAAAATTCACACTTCTCATATTTGGCATATACTTATTTTCCCTCAATCTTTGCAATAAAACCCTGAATGGGCCCTATGCTCCTCCTCACCACGAGAATAGATCAAAATATCATCAATAAATACCACAACAAATGAATCAAGGTAGGGTTTGAAGACCCTATTCATAAGGTCCATGATGATGGCTGGTGCATTGGTCAACCTAAAAGACATCATAACAAACTCATAATGCTCATACCTAGTCCGGAAGGCCATATTGGGAATATCATACTCTCACCTTCACTTGATGATACTCGGACCAAAGATCAATCTTAGAGAAATAGTTAGCTAGCCCCTTGCTATTGGTCAAGCAAATCATTAATTCTTGGAAGAGAATACCTATTCTTGATGGTGACCCTATTAAATTACCGGTAGTTAATACATATTCTAAGGGACCCATCCTTCATTTTCAGAAATAATATCGGTGCAACCTAAAGTAATTGGCTAGCCCTAATAAATCCCTTCTCCAACAAGTCCCTCAATTGTTCCTTCGACTCCTTTAACTCCGTCGGGGCCATACAGTAAGGGGAAATAAAAATAGGTTGAGTATCGAGAAGGAGATCTATACCAAAATCTATTTTCCTTTTGGGAGGAACATCGAAAAGGTCATTTGGAAAGACATCAAGGAAGTCATTTACAACCAAAATCGACTCTATGGGAAGGACTTTGGACTCCATATCCCAACCCTCACAAGATGGTAAAGACACCCCTTAGAGATCAACTTACGGGCCTTAATGAAAGAGATGAACCTATCTTTGACCACCACATCATGACTTTCCCACTCAAGGATGGGTTCATTTGAGAATTATAATTTGACCCTGTGAGTTCTACAATCAATAGAAGCATAGAATTCATACATCCAATCCATCCCAAGAATGACATCAAAATGAACAATGTCCAACTCAACAAGATCACAAGGCAACACTTTATGCAAGATGCAAATAAGACAACTTCTATAGACTTTTCTAGCAATAATAGATGCACCAAAGGTGTAGACACCTCATATTACTTATGTAATAGTTCGGGCTCAACATGGAAATTTTTGGCAACAATGGGGGTAACAAAATTAAGAGTGACACCTAGATAAATCAATGCATACACATCAAAATCAAAGATTTTCAACATACCAGTGATGACATTGGGAACCTCCTCAACCCCTTGCTTCCCACACAAAGCATAAAACTGATTGTGCCATGGGGCACCATCTTCCCGTCTACCTATTCCCAAAGAAAATACATTAGCACCTTGTGGGCGAACCTCCTTACCCTTGTTGCAAGTTTGAGGGAAATCCATCATCTTATTCCCAACTTCCCTACAACCAGAGCAAGCATCGTATCCCTCAAGCATGGGCAACTAAGACCCCTATCACATTTTAGACACCCACCATTAGTAACCACACCTCCAATATCTCGGGCCCTTGTATAATTATTGGCAACCCTCTTTTAAAATACATGAGAAGACCCTTGACCTTGATAGAACCGGCCACCCTTTTACAATTTCCCCTCAAAATGGGCCCTTTTGGCCTCATGACCCCTCCTTTTTCTCAATTTTTCCTCCTCTATTTGTTTGGCACAGGTCATTAAATGTGACAAGTCCATGTCACCAATCAACATGGTGGACTGGAACTCCTCACTAACCAAGTGGGAAATACCCATCACAAATTTGTTCAGCCTAGATCTTTAGTTAGCCACCAAATGTGGAGTATATTTGAAAGTTGGTTGAACTTGAGGGCGTACTCGCTCACACGCATAGACCCTTCTCTGAAATTCATAAATTTCACCAACTTAGCTTTCCTAAGTTCAAAGGGGAAGTACCGATTAAGGAAGGCCACCTTGAACTCCTCCCAAAGCACCACATAGTTGACTCCCTTCTTTTTCTTCCATTGATTGTACCATATTTGTGATTTTCCTTTAAATTAGTAGGCCACCAACTTTTCCTTATCCTCTGACCTTACACCAATGATAGAAAAAATCTTATAGACTTCATCAATGAACTCTTAAGGGTCCTCACTCACCTTTGACCCATGGAATTCCAGGAGATTTATTCTCATGAAGACTCTCACCCGAGATGCCGGCGTAAGAGCCTGAGGAGCTTGGGCCCCTTGGTTGGCTAGATTAGTCACAACTTGTGCAAGCAAAGTGAGAGCATCCCAAATCTCTTCATTGGTCAGTCACTCTTTGGGTGTGTGGGCTATTATTCTTCTTTTGTTAGGCATGATCTAGCATAGCAAAGGACAATCGTCAGGGGGAAATCCTTACTTCAAGTTCTATAACATGACATACAGTAAGAAGAAGGTAAACATTTCCTAAACGCCTCATAACCTCTAGCTCATAGTTGTGGTGCACAACATAACCATGAACAAGACTCTAATCAATACAGTGTGTTAGACTCAATGGATCTAACAACTTATTACTCTGATACCATCTTTGTCACGACCCAAGCCTAGGGCCTAAACATGACCGAAGAATGGGGAAACTAAAGGAACCCCAAACAAGCCTCATATCTTATCATTACACATCCTTGGTCACGGAAGCAATTAAAACGAGCATGAAGAGATAATAAATTAGGACAACTGGGGCTAAAGGAACACCTTCATATCATAGACATATAGAACAATAGAGTCAAGGCTCATAGTATAGATACATAACATGTCCAACAACACCTCTACTATGTAAGTAAGACAGGGGGCCACGACAAGTAGCCAGGCTCACCCTCATAGTCAACTCATAAACAAAAGAAAGATAGTCTCAGTACATATCAAGAGATCATAAGCAATGTCCCTGAAATTGAGGACTCACCAACAAGCTTGAGAGACAATCACACTAGCCACAAGGAGGGGGAGGATAATCAAGTAGCTCCAGTTCCTACATAGTGACATCATATAAGCATAGAGTATACGTTAGTACGTTTGAATATACTAGGCATATAGGATGCAATGCAACAAGAGATAGACGTTATAGGCAAAATGCATAATAATACTCAATAGATAGCATAATAACAAGATGGCATGTATGAATGATACTTGAAGTAAAAATCATGCTTATATAGAACTTAATACATGTGTAAAGAGTGACCATTATTAGTG
>JAOTQJ010000096.1:6794928-6821227 GCA_025642045.1 Solanum sejunctum | reverse complement strand
CAAACATAGCCAGCGAAAATTCTTTTGAACTTGGCTTGATGTAGGGGACCCACAATGGTCTTAAATGACATAAATAAGCTTAAATTAGATTTTAATGTGAGCCTCAAGCTTGAATGGGTTTCTTAAGACCTAGAAGTGAATTTAGGACACTTGAATTGGGTGAAATATTTGTCTAAGTGTTTGAGAGAGTGTTGGGGAATGTCTTATATGATATGAAAAATAAATTATGGCTAAGTATAGGTATTTTAATGTATGGGAGGCTTTGTCCTAAGACCTAAAAGCCTTGGACCGGAATAAAATAACTAGGCACAAAATAAGGCAGTGGCATGCCCCAGTCGCGTCGCGCTAGGGGTGCACATGCACACTATTTTTGTTGCTCACTTGAAATTTTAGTTTTTGCTACGGTTACTCTAAAATTTGGATTAGACCCATTTTTCACTCAATTTTTTTCCTTGAACAAGAATATGAAGTCAAATTTCGATATCATGCATGAATTTTGAGATATATGAAAATTATAATTTTGGCATTTTTAGAGGCACATTTTCGGGCGCTTTTTGGGGTCGTTACATGTGGAATGCTCTACGACTCATAGAGGGTCTCGTAAATCACCATAAACCAGAAAACTTCTACAATTTCGCCCCAAGTTATAGTTAACCTGCTTTCCTGCAAAACTAAACACAAAGACATATAAAAACTATAAATGTCACATTGAGAACACACAAAATCCTAAGTATTAAGCATTAAAAGTGTTGTATTTTGATAGCACACCATATATCAATGCTAGGGTTGTCCATTTATGTTGGTAAGCAGTGGTTGTGGAGAACTTTCCATTTTCCCATACCCTGGCATCTTCCCTTGAGGGATGGCTGGTGATTGTGAGGTCTTTGATTGTTGAAAGGACGTCACTGGGGATGATTAAGGATAGATTGGTTAGGTCCCATTGGCCCTCTTTTCTAAGGTCAACAATTTTGAGCTTGTCCTCTCCCATGTTTAAAGGTCCTTGGACACTAGATCCCAGCAGACAGCGATCTTCTTACTGAGAAACCAACATTTAAAGAATCAGATGTAACCCACATTCAGACCAGAAGACGCATTCTAACACTCTACAAAGCTCGAAAGACTGATTCTGATCCGATCATTGCGTAAGCCGAGCTGGGCTTGCAGCAGAATGAATCTGCTGAGACGTCCAAAGAAGTAGAGAAAGGAATTGCTACTTTCACTAGAAAGCATAATAAGAGTGATTCATGTGCACATCAGGCAAGGTAATTTATCTAAATTACCTTATGCGTCCCCTTCTTTTACTATTCTTCCTCCCCCCTCGTAGATTGACTATTCTGTGCGAAGATCTTGCAAAATCGGTTCCTGGTGGGCTTCATGTGTGGAATCCAATTGTCCTCCAAAAAGCTAATTTTGGTCTCCTTATGCATGGTCCATTTGATGGCTCCAAAGATGTCCCTCCATCCCTGCTATGTATTTTTCCAAGTTTTGAAAATGACTCACGTTTCCTCCAAAAATTGGAGAATTTTTGTACTTATTTTGGAGAAGAGTAGCCCATGTATTGTTGGGGGCCTTACTGATTTTCCAAGCCAGCCCCCCAAAGATGTCTTTGTTTCTAGTCTCTACACTTTTGGATTTCCAGATCACCATGATTTTTTGTGTGTGTGTGTTGGTGTCCCAATATATGAGGTGTATTTTCCTTTTTTCTGTAGTGAATCCCCAAATAAAGTCCCTTGTGATTTTGTCTATAGCCTTGGTGACTTTTCTTGGGATCTTTATGTAACTCATAACATGAGAAGGAATGTCACTTAGGGAGGATTTGGCAAGAACAACTCTCTCAGTCATGTTTAAGACACTGTTTTTTCATACTTCATTTTATTTGTAAAGCTACTTTTTATAATTTTTTAAATATATATTTTTAAAAATATTTAAATTATTTTTATTTATTCTTTAATTTTAATCGAATATATTAATTTTGACTTGATTAATTTTATAGTAAAATAATATTATAATTTAAATATACATAAATTAGATTAAAAATACTTTTCTTTTCTTTTCTTTTTAAATCAAAATTTAATTTTGACAACTTTAAATTTAAATCAAACTTAATACCTAAATTAATATGATTAAAATCAAATAAAGTATAGACATGACAAGTATATTTAAATGAAGAAATACTCTTTTATAATTTAGTAAACATTTTATAGTTTACTTTAAACTGCAAATATTTCATCCTTCATTTTATTTGCAAAGCTACTTTTTGCAATCCTTTAAATATATTTTTATTTATTCTTTCATTTCAATCTAATATGTTATTAATTTTGTCTCAATTACTAATTTTCATGTATGTTAGAACTAAAATAAAGGTAAAAATAATTAATTATAATTTTAAAAGAATAATTATTTTTTATATTAAAGTAGTTATTTTTAGTACACATAATGAATAGAAAAATATATTTAGAATTAAATTAAAATAATAGTAAAATAGACTAGTTAGATTAGATATCACAATAATTCACAAATGAAAGAAAGTAAAATAATAACAAAATGAATTAATAATTAATTAATACTTTCTCATTGTTTAGATGTGCGTTTAATAAAGTGTGTCAAGTTTAATAGACCTTTTAACTATTAACATATAACAAAATAGAGCAATTAAATTCGTAAAGTTACTTTAAAACAGGAAAAGGCTCAAATATGTCATCGAACTTTGAGAAAAGGTTCATCTATGCCATCCGTTAAAAGTTTGGCTCATTTATATCATTATCGTTTGAAAAAAGACTCATCTATGTCATTATTTTTTAACTTCGATTTTGCAAAACCACTTAAACAACTTTAAGCACTTTCAAATTAAAACTTTGGATCAAATATAGTCTTTTTGGTCATTCTTTTCCAAGAATATCAAGAACACATGAAAAACACAAAAAACTCCCAAATTTTTAAATTCTTCACATATTCATGAAATTACCTCAAATTTCAAGAGTAGCGTTCTTTCGAGTTAAATACCAAAAATCAATATCTTTTGAGTTCGGATTCAAGCTAACTCAACAAGACCTACTTGGAATTTTTCTTCAAAGTTTCAAAACTTTAACCTTCTTTAATGATAAAATTTTCTTTTCAACTCTAAAATAATTGAAATTTTGAATATAGACTCAAAAAATACTAAAGGAATAAAGATCTAGCATTAAAAACAACAATAAAAATATAAATCAAAGCAAATTTTTAAAATTTGGGACTGATTTCTCTTTTTTGGGAATATGTTTTGCACCTAGTGTTGTGAAATTCTGAATAAAATTTTTAAGTAGGTCTTGTTGAGTTAGGTTGAATTCGAGCTCAAATACTGAGTTTTGGTATCTAACTCGAAAGAACGTTGCTCTTGAAATTTAGGGGGATTTTGTGAATGTTTGAAGAAGTTGAAAATTTGGGAGTTTTTGGTGTTCTTCATGTGTTCTTCGTATTCTTGAGGCAGAATGACCAAAAAGACTATATTTGATCCAAAACTTAAATTTAGAAGTGTTTAAAGTTGTTTAAGTGTTTTTGCAAAATTGGTGTTAAAAAATAATGACATAGATAAGCCTTTTGTCAAACAATAATGGCATAAATGAGCTAAATCTTTAACGGAGAGCAGACCTTTTCTCAAAGTTCAATGACATATATGAGTCTTTTCCCTTTAAAAAAATAAAAAAAATCATAACCTTTTGAAGAAATAATTTGACATGACATCTTAAGATGTGCATTTAGTTAATTATTTTTTAAAAACTTTTTCATTGTAATTTTCTAAAACTTGGATTGATATTTCTGAAAAACTCATACATACTTTGCATAATGTAATAATTACTTTATGCTTATTTTTTTTAATTAATTTTATAAAAATATTCTTGATTGTCCTATTTATATATTTTCATATAATAAAAAAATAATAATAAATAAATTTTCTAGAAAAAATTAATATATAAAATTTGTATAGTATATTTAATCACGTAGAGTAAATTTAAAAGATAAGTATAATGCAAAATATCTAGCATTTTAATAAATTAAGATGGAATGACAAATATATTTTTGATTCATCACCTATTCACTCCAATTTAATGTTTCATACTATCTAAGTCCTCCACATAATTCTGGAAACATCCTTTTCATGATGTCTGCAAGTATCCAAGAAACATGAATTCCTTCACCATTCTTCCTTCTTTAGTGTTCTGTGAGTCATCTTTGTCACCTCGTCGCAATTCCAGGTTTGTCCTTATTATTCATCTTAATTTTTTAATTAACATAATTTATTTTTCTTTAGATATATCTATATCTATATCTATATCTATCTATATATATATATATAAATTTCATCCCTATTTTACCATAAGATACGAAAAAATTTATCTACTCTCATTTCTCTTTATCCATTTTTTATTGAGATAAGTATACAAAATACACTTAAATTATATTATTTTTTTGAGTTTCACACTTAAAGTATTGTATTGTATTAAAAGTTTAAGAAACATAGCTAAACTATCACTTATTAATTTGAAAAACACACCTCTATCTTTTATTCCACCCTCACCATGGTGTGTGTGCTACACTTTCTTTTATTTTTAAAAAATATCACATCACACTCTGTATAGATAAAATATTTTACATTGACAAAAAATAAATAAATTAAACCCCCCCCCTCCCAAACAAGAATTGTAAATTTTTTTAAAAAATTCTTATTTCATCTCCCTCTAAAAAAAATAATCTAGATAGTATTTTTAATTACTTTTAGAAAAAATAATTTTACGCTACCCACTTAATCCTCTGCATTTATTTTTTTATTATTTTAAAAAAAAAATTATTTGTCGCAAGATTTTTTAAATAATTTTTTTATTTTTATTATACTCGATAAACAAGTAGAAAAAAATATTTTTCTAAAAAATTGTGTACATATCTATAAAAAGAGCTAAAAATAAATTAAGAGCGGAGAATTATATGTAAGTGGGATAAAATTTTATTTATTTTAAAAAATCTATTTTTTTAAAGTAGGAGTGGAGTAAGACTGTAGTTTGAACTTTTAAAAAATATTTTATAAAACATGTCATGTGACAAAGTTTTATCCAATAAACGAGAGAGTGTATTACACACATCACTAAGATATATTTATCAAAATAATAAGTGATAGTTTAGATGTGTTTCTTAAACTTTTAATATTTTAAATATAAAATTTTAAAAAATAATATAATTTAAATATGTTTTGTATATTTATCTCTTTTTTATTTCATTATTGTTTTTGAATTGACTTGATATTTTTTGACTACTGAGGGAAGGAAAGATCGAAATTGGGGTTTGGAGAAATATGGAGGAGGACTTTTTGTATGTAAAAAGTTAGAGGGGTAAGGAAAAGATAAATTTTTATTTTAGAATATAATTTTTGTATCTAGACTAGAAGTGTCGTTGGAATTTCTGTATAACAAACTCAAGTGTTTTATTTATTTACTTGAAAGAAATTGAGAAGAAAAGAGAAAATTTAAATTTCTAGACCATTGTCATACTACCCCCCGTCTGTAATTTTTATTAAATAAGATAGAATTTTTAGAATAAGATATAAAGTGCGGTGTGTGCCCTAATCGTTTCCAAGAGAATTAGGAAGAAAAGAAGAGGTTATCAGAAATTCTTCCCCGACATGGATAGAGAGAAATCAAGTAGAGTTTACAAAGACAAACACCGCAGTTCCAAGGATAAGCACTATGAAGATGACCACCGCCATCATCACCATCGTTCCAAGCATCGATCTGAAGACGGACACCATCGATCTCAGAGAGAGGGAAGTCGAGACAAAGCGAAGGAGGAATCTTTGGAGAAAAAGCATTCACATAAGAGGAAAGACCGATCAGAAAGTGTGGATAGAAGCAATACCGATGACAAGAGAGCTAGAGTTTCGGACAATAACAAAGACAATAGGAGGCTTGAGGACGACAAGCACAGAACTGATGATGGAGATTCGAGGGATAAGGATGGCAAGAGAAGAGACAAAAGGAGGTTTGAGGACCAACCAAAGGAAGTTGATGAAAGTAAAACTTCAAAGAAAGAGCCAACTGATAATGACCAAGTTGGTTCCATTGTTAAGGTGTGTTCATATTATTCATCTATCTTGAGTTATTTTGCTTATTTCTTGCTGCCATATATGTTTATAATAGCTATGGTGTTCACCTCAACTATTCCACATGCTACTTGCATCCACTAAATGTATTTCCTAATATGTCCACTAGGGCTCAGGCAGATGAGGGGAAAAAATTACCTAGTTTTTTCCCCTTTGAGATTCAAACCTTGGTTCATATTCCAACTTAGTTGACCTGGCTTTCTTTATGTATTTTATACAAATCTTGCTTATTAGATGACTATATTCCTTTTTCATGATGTTGCATGGCTTGTTTGTATGGTTTTAATATTACTTATGTTACGCTTTCACATAATAATATTCTCTGTGTTGAGAACTGCTGTCTTTTGTTATTGTCATTTGATGGATTACTTTGGGACACACTGAAATTAGACCGCTTTTTGAACTTCAAGTGCAGGCCTCAAGAGCAAGTCTACCCTCATATATTAACTTTCTCTACTATCTGTTTCTAAATCCCCATTATCCCTTATTATTGCCTGTTTTCTGAATATATTGTTGTCATGCCTTCTTCCATGTTATTTTTCATATACACAATATTTTTCTAGTGGTGAAAATTCTACCCAAATTTATCTAACTGCCTGCCCGTAATCAACTCGCCCATTAAAAATATGGGTGTACCCATTTCCATGATAAAATTGGTTTAGGGACTTTCAGGATTTCACTTTAAGTTGTTGGGTTAAGGATCTTTGACGGTGAAGATGGTCATCTTTTGCTAGAGTTTGCAGTTGAGAGATGAAGATATAACAAAATACAATTGATTTGTGAATGGTAAAATAAATCATATGAAGTAAAACGGTAAAGAATGAGACTCATGTTATCAGTTCATTGAAATGGAAACAAGCAACATTAAACTTATCTAAATCAACTTATTTTCCTATAGCACCTATATAATATGGGTTAACCTATTTCCAATTAACCTATTAAGTATTGAACTTGTTTTTGACCGCATGAAATATGTGCAAGTTGTGTTTTGATCCGTTTTGTTCAAACACATTTTTAATCCAACCAAATTTAGCACAACCCACGCATTTGTCGCCCCAAGGTGTGTCTTTGTTGCTGTAATAATGTTCTACACATGTTTAATATTCCAATAAAAGAATGGTTATCTATGGTTTTGAAATTTGCTAGGTAGTTTCTTTTTCTTCTTTGTTGGTAGTAATGTCTTCCCACTTCCGCTCAAGTGTACCTATATAATATTGGAATATTAAACAAAATACCATTGATTTGTGAATGGGTTAGCGGTAGATGGTTTTAAATGCCTGACCCAGAAATGGTGGTCTGAATTTGTGGTCCAAGGTTCCCTGATTTTTCAGTTTGCCAGTTAGCTCAAAATGCTAAAGAACAGGCTCAAGGAATGGAGTAGAACAAACTTTCGGGAGTTGGTTAAGAAGAAGAATAGTCTATTGAATAAGTTAACTGAGTTGGATCAGATTCAAGACAGTAGACAACATAATAATGAAGATCAGATGATGATTAGAACAACAATAATGGTGGAACTGGAGGAACTTGCCAAAAATGAGGCGGCAAATTGGAGACAAAAATCAAGAGTTGTTACTTAAACAAGGGGATAAGAACACTAAGTTCTTTTAGAGGATGGCTACTGCTCATAAAAGATATAATACCATAGATAGGTTGAAAGTTGGGGATGAAGAAGTAGTGCAAATGCCTATGATTAAAACAACCATGGTGGATTTTCACTAGAAGTTAATTCACAAAAACAAAAACTTGGAGGCCTTAATTTGAATTCTCAGATTGCCCCAAAATCAAGATGAAGAGAGTGAATGATTACAAAGACCCTTTGCAGAAGGTCTTTAAAGTAGTCAGTTTGTGTGCAGTGGACAAGGCTCTTGGTCTGGATGTTTTCACAATGGTATTTTATAAAGAATGCTGGAAATTATTAAGGAAGACATAATGGCTGCTATTCAAAACTTCATCAGAATGAAAGTTTTGAGAAATCCTTCAATGCCTACTTTCACAGCCCTGATTCCCTAGAAGAATGGTGCTGAAGAGTTAAAAGATTTTAGACCCATTAGTCTCATTGGAGGGGTCTATAAGATTCTGTTCAAGCTCTTAACAAGAAGAATGAAATCAGTGATGGGAAAGCTAGTCGATGTGCATCAAGTGGCTTTTCTTTAGGGGAGAGAGATTATGGATGCTGTAGTATTGGCTAATGAATTGGTTGATTCCAAGTCAAACTCAAAAGGCCGGGGATTCTATGCAAGTTGGACATTGAGAAGGCTTTTATGATCATGTCAATTGGGAGTAGTTGAAAATCCCTAAAGACATGGGTTTTGGTAATAAATGGATAAACTGGATAGGATTTTGTATTTCTAGTGTCAAATTCTCAGTATTGATTATTGTTGGGCCTGAATATTTTTTTTTTCAATCCCCAGACCCCACTTGTGGGATATTACTGGGTATGTTGTTGTTGTTGAAGGGAGCTTAGACAAGGTCACCCTTTGTCACCTTTTCTATTCTTGATAGTCATGGAAGTACTTAATCATATGATTGAGGTTGCCCAGTTGAATGGTTGGATCTTAAATTGCGTGGACTCTTCACTTTCAATGCCACACCCGTGTCAGATTCTTCGAAAATACACTATTTTGGAGAACCCCACATGCACCCGCTAACATTTTCGGAGAGTCTGAGCAACATAAGTTGGATCAAAGGCTTTGAATCTCAACCAAATGACATTGATGGAATGGCAATATCTCAGCTTTTAGATGCCGATGACACTCTAGTATTTTGTGAAGCTAATGTGGTACAAATTAGACATCTCAGAGCCATCCTAACTATTTTTGAAGCTCTGTCAGGTTTACATGTTAACTGACAATGCTTTCTTTATCTGGTCAATGACGTTCCAAATTTGTTATCTCTGGCAGGTAACCTTGGCTGTCAGGTGGGAGTTCTTCCTACAATTTATTTGGGGATGCCTTTGGGGCCAAAAGTTCTGCTGTTGAAATTTGGAGTAATGTTATAGAAAGGTGTGACAAAAAATTGAAAGGTGGAAATCTCAGTATCTTTCCCTAGGTGGGAGACTGACTCTCATTAATTCAATTTTAGATGCTCTTCTTATGTACATAGTGTCTATCTTTCCATTACCCAAAGGGGTCAAAAAAGAATTGACAGATTGAGAAGAGACTTTCTTTGGCAAGGCAACAAAGAGAAGAAAAGCAGTACTCTAGTTAAATGGGAAGTTATAACCTTGAGCAAGAAACATTGGGCATAAAGAACTTTAGCCCGCATAATAGAAGTCTGCTACAAAAATGGCATTGGAGGTTCACTAACAACGATAGTTCACTTTCGAGGAATTTCACATCCCAAAAATATGGGATGCTGAACCAGTGGACCACAAATGAAGTTAATAGTCCCTATGGTAGCGGTTAGTGGAGAACTATCAGAAACCACTGGCGAGGCTACTAAAATGTGGAGATTATTGTGGGAGATGGAAGAAAAATTGATTTGTCGCTGATCACTGGATTGGGCAGAGCACTGTGAAATCTATGTTTCCGGTTCTTTATTCTATAAGTCTCCAACAATATGACATGATCAACCAAATGTGGAGTCAACAAGGGTGGTATAATCTTTAGAAGATCTCTTAATGACTGGAGGTAGAGAGTTTCATCACACTGCTTTAGATATTGAGAACTTTTGGTGGATGTACTGATTCTAGTGACAGATTCAAGTGGAAACTAAACAGCAAAGGGGCTTTCTTAGTAAAGTCAGTGTATTGGCAGCTGAATCAAAGACTTTCTGTAAAAGAGAATTGTCCTTGGAAACAAGTCTGGAAAGTAAATATCCCTATCAAGGTGTCATTCTTTGTTTGTTTGGTGATTAGGAAAGCTTGCCTAACCCAAGATAAGCTACAAAGAAGAGGTCTTCAGATTTGTTCAAGATGTCTTTCGCGTGAACAAGAGGGTGAAAACAATGAACATTATTCTTACACTGTAGGACAACTATAAATCTGTGGCATATGTTCTTTTGTATTTTGGGAATAACTTGGGTATACCTAGTTCTACTTTGGCACTGCTGAACAATTGGGAATATAGTTGGGGAAGAGGACTGGTGGAAGATCGTTCGTGCTTGCATTTGGTGGACAGTGTGTAAAAGAAAAAAGGAATGGTAGACATTTTGAAGGCACTAGCAGTTCTCTCGAGAAAATTAAGATGGATTGTCTTAGCTTGTTCTTTTTTTTGGGTGTAAACAGAATATGTGGGGGAAGTAAGAGAGTTAGTATATTGAATTAGCAATGTATACCTGTATATAGGGTTCTAGGCAGGGGTTCAAGAACCCTGTTGATGCTTGTCAAGTCTCCAACTTAGCACCTTTTTCTGGGGTGGCTAAGTTTTTATTGAATAGAAACTGGTACTTGTCTTTAAAAACAACAGTAGAGGTCTTGGAAGTTGGTTTTTTGGACTGTCTTTAAAAGTTTTTGCTCTATTAGGCTCCAATAATTTTGTACTAGAGTTCAACAGTTCTCCTTTTCTGTAATTTCTGCATCTTCTGCTGCCTTTCCTAATACATTTTATTACTTAATCTAAACATAAATAAATCAAGAAATTAAAGAAAAGTCAATAAATGTACAGAAGGTAAAAAGAAAAAAGAAAAATATAAAGAGATGAAATAAACTGAACATAAAGATATAATGAATTCAAGAAACTGATTCTTGAATTCAAGAACGAATCAAGAAGTTCAAGAACTAAGGTAAGTCTGTCTTCAACTGACTCCCAGCAACAACAATTAGCCAACAAGGAACTGATCTGGTAGAGAATTGATCAAAGAAACAGAATATGGATTGCTCTAGCAGGATCATGTGTAGCAGCAGGTCCTAGTCCTGAACCACAGTGCGAGCTTTGGTCTCTATATTAGTCCATCTTCTTGGCCGTCTCCTACCTTCAGTAGTGGCCAACGTCCGTTTTGTCCCCCGTGCTTCTGAAGCAGTAGAACGTGTCCTTACTATCTGATCCACAAGACTGCCCATGACTTGCAGGGTAGTAACATAGAACTTTGATAACACTTAGCAATGAGCTAATTTGCTTAAGTCGTGATGACACCTAATCCAACCCACCATGTGAACCCAAAGCATATGCTTTCCTTTTAATTACACAAAAGACATGAATAAGTTTGAATAACAAGTAAATTCTGCAAGGAAACAAGTTTGAAACTAAAATAGAGTGAAAATGTCTAATCACCAAACAAACAAAGAATGACACCTTGATAGGGATATTTTACTTTCCAGACTTGTTTCCAAGGACAATTCTCTTTTACAGAAAGTCTTTGATTCAGCTGCCAATACACTGCCTTTACTAAGAAAGCCCCTTTGAGAGCTGTTGTCACAAGTCATGTGGGTCTAATGGACTGACAAACATAAATCTCAAATACAAGTATCGTCAGAAGGAAAAATAGAAAAGATATCCAAAATAGATGGAAACTACTAGGCGCTGCGAAATATGCCTGCCAACTCACCAAAGCAATCGTCGTCATCATCTCTTGTCACTCTTGAGCTTTGTTGGAGTACAGATTGGTCTCTTCAAAGAGTATAGAAAGTGCTTGTACTAGTACACAAACACATAATAAGTATCATCAGTCGTCCCCAATAAGGTAGTGGTGAGTGTTGGACTAAAAGTATTCACTTAAACTTGTGTAATATATTGATAGATAATAAGCGTAGAACAACATTAATGATATGTACATATACAATATAATCAAGTATGCACAAGTACGACATATATGAGATGCATAAATCATGAGTTAGAATCAAGTATGTATGATAACAACTTCACCTTTATTCAACACCATCGCTAAATCTGTGTGCACACTGGTCGAGGTACTTGGGGTATACAGTGACATGAGGGATGAATCCATACACACATACATCATGTCTAGGTGTGATTAACAAATATGCAGTTATAAGGTGTATGTACAATGCATGACATACAACTAAGCATGTGATCTAACATACATATAGCTCTTAGTAGTTAACTAGCCTGAAACATGATGCCTATGAATGTTATTCTAACATGATAGGATGCTCAAAGAAGTCATGTTCAGACAGTAGCACTTAAAAGTATAAAGTAGCACATGAAGCATGTATGTCCAAACAACCTATACCTCCTTTAGTATTTACAACTCTGGTATTTGCATATATGTTTGTCACCTTACAATACAGTAACTCCATATTGCATAGTATGTGAAACGATATCAATCTGGGAAAACTCATTAAAGTCAAAACCTTTAACTTACCTAGGTCTGAAGATAGTCTCAACTTTCTTGACCGCTTCGCCTTGTCCTGGATCTCCAAATTAGCTCAATGTGTTCAAAAGAATATGAGGTTTAGTTCTCAATTTATTTATTTTTTTTTAAAGGAATACTCTATTAGGCTAGACTAATTTATTGATGTCTGTTCAATATTTTAGATTAGGTCAAATTCAAAGTTAACCGAATAAGACAATTTCGAGATTTGTGGTCAAACACTGAAATGAATTATGTTTTTGAGTTACTCATAACCCTCCAAGTCCAAATCTACAATAGGACTTATAATCGTATTTCATTATTGAGGTTCAAATCCTCAAATTGATGGTTCTAGGGCTTAGACCCGACACCTCCAATTTTGACACTCTATTTTATAGTTTTGATGACTGTCTACCGAAGAATCATGTATAATCGCTAAGTTGAATCCTTCTTTAATCTGTAACCTAGGCCGTCCAAAATTGTGTTGGAATGTCAAAAGTTTCTGAAAGAACCCCTTTTATATTACAACCATTTATGCAATTCTGATGGCTAGCTCGCCATGTGGCATGCCACAACTATTGATGACAGTCTAGCAAAGAATCATGTATATCGCTAGCGTTTGATATTTGATATATGGATTGCAAGTTGAATCCCTCTTCAATCTGCAACCTAGGCCGTCCAAAATTGTGTTGGAATGTCGAAAATTTCTGAAACAACCCCTTTTATATTACAACCATTTATGCAATTCTGATGGCTAGCTCGCCATGTGACATGCCACAATCTGGCTGACCTTGCATTTGCGTGGTTATTTCCGCAATTGCAACCTGCATTTGTGTGGCTAATTCCGCAAGTGTAAGTGTCACAATTGCGTGACCATTTCTGTAATTGTTGTTGCACTAGACAAAATAAAATCTGCAATATGTTAAGTGTAATTTCTTGTCAAAACTCACCTGAGCCCTTATGTACCCAATCCAAACCATCCTAACAAGTCCAAAAACCATATTTGTCCTATAAGAAGACCAAATCAACGAACATGATGTGATTATCTAAAACAAGGGGTTGGGATGTTATATAATTACTTGCCACAACCCTAAAGCGCCTATGAGCTAGTGTTTATCATATACAATAAAACATTAAACACAATAAAACATTGTAGTGTCCTTTCAAAGGATCGAATTTCTATGGACAATATTGAGGAGGCTAGTGACTGGCTAAGTGGAGTCCCTGAACATTATGAAGATGAAGAAGTATTTGGTGAAGATTCTGATTTCACTTGGGGTTGCTCTTGAAGTGGAGTTAAGGAGAGTATCTATGGTTTAACGGCATTGGAAAAGATTGCTACAAGTCTTTCCTAATTGATTTTGACCATCTTGTAGAAGAGTAGAATGATGATCCATTTATATTTTGGTTCTGATTTGCCTGTCCAATGGGTAGATTTTTTGCCATTTACTTTTTAGCTTTTAAATTATGATTATATATAGTGTGTCTGTGCAAGTTCATTTTGGTCAGGCCCAGTCTCTTTTTGTGCTTTGCGCTCTCAAAAACACCATTATTCTAAAGGTTCACTTCAGATTAAGAAATTTGGTCAATAAAATTCTTTTGTCGAGTTGTCACATGGAATTATTGTAATCCTCTGCTTGGGAATGAGTTTTCAACCTTGGAAGATTTGGATAAGCTTATTTGAATTGCCCGTGTCTTTTCTGTTTTGTGAGTTTTTTCCTTCTGATTGAGAAGTGCTGTGCATTTCTGCCGTTGTATCTTTAGATGAATTTTGAGTTCCTTTCTCTGCGTGTGGCTTTTGTGCGCTCTGGGATTTTTGTCCTGATTTTCCCGTGACCGCCTTGCTTTTCAGGGCTTGACAATGGGA
Organism: Solanum sejunctum; assembly: GCA_025642045.1. Classification (NCBI taxonomy): domain Eukaryota; kingdom Viridiplantae; phylum Streptophyta; class Magnoliopsida; order Solanales; family Solanaceae; genus Solanum; species Solanum sejunctum. Next base: position 6,806,984 of record JAOTQJ010000096.1, on the reverse strand, counting down.
TCATACAATGTTACATCAAAGACTTCGCCTGATAACTCCTTGGGTCATGGCGATTCTCCAGCTACCAAGGTATCTTTGCTTTCTGCCACAAATGAAAATAAGGGAGTTAATATTAACGGATCTCATCAGATTCCTGGGAAATCTAGTACAGATGGGACAGCTTCTGGTGCTGGCAAGAGTGGGAGCTTATCCCTTGATGCTTTAGCAAAAGCGAAGAGCGCCTTACAAATGCGAAAGGAGTTGGCTGAAAAACTTAAGAAGATACCTGCAGTAAGTTGCTACATATGAATATCTAGCACATTTCCGTTTTTCATGCTGTTCGCTTTTTGGTTTTTGGATTTCTTTTGCTCCCCATCCTGGTTCCTTTGCCCAGGGATGGATTGGGGGGTGGGTGGGAGAGCAAAATGATATAAATGGAAGATTAGAGTTTCCACTTAGCTATTTGTGAAAGCTCTCATGGTCTTTGTTTGTAACTGTCCTCATTTTTATCGTGTAGCTAAACAAGAACAAGGATCCCAACTTGACAAGAGAGAGACTTCCACAGGTGGGACCCAAGGGTATTGTTCAAACATCGGCTAATGCAGGGATTTTTCCCACTCCTGTTGCATCTTCAGATGCAGGGGTATTGCTAACTCCTAGTTCAGCACCAAGCACATCAAGTTTTGCGGTTGCAGCTTCTACAAATCCACTACCCAGTGGTTTGCCTCATCTGGTGGGGCTCACGGCACAAAAATATGAAGCGGTAAAGCGCGCACAGGAGCTTGCTGCTAAGATGGGATTCCGACAGGACCCAGAGTTTGCTCCCCTCATAAACATGTTTCCTGGGCAAATGCCACCAGAGGTTGCCCTTCAGCCAAAGCCTGCAAAAGCCCCTGTTCTTCGATTGGATACCCTTGGCAGGGAAATTGATGAGCAGGGAAATATTGTCAATATGCCTAAGCCATCTAGCACTCTTAAGGTATGGCTCATTTTTGTTCCGGCTGCCTTTCCTCTTTTTTTATATTTTATTTGAACTTCTGGGTTTAACCTGGAGCATATGTGCAGGTAAACATCAATAAAAAGAAACAAGAAGCATTTCAAATCCTCAAACCTGAACTTGAGGTTGATCCTGAGAAAAATCCCCATTTTGATCCAAGCATGGGCATTGACAAGAACAAAATTTTGAGGCCCAAGAGGATGACATTTCAGTTTGTGGAGGAAGGCAAATGGTCCAGAGATGCAGAAATAATCAAGTTAAAGGTACTTAAGTTTTCTTGTTATGGCTGATGCTGCTGTTGGGGCACAGCCCGCCCTTGTGTCTTGCGTGAGCATGGGATGCTTCCTGCACCGGGCTGCCCTATTTTATGGTTGCTGCTGCTGCGGCTGTTTGTTTTGCTTTAGTACTCCCTTTTCTGTTCTTGTTGCTTCCTATACTAGTTTTGATCATGTTGCAACATTTGTCTTTAGAGCCAATTTGGTGAAGCAAGAGCCAAAGAGCTAAAGGCAAAGCAAGCACAGTTGACCAAGGCTAAAGCAGAGCCTGACATAAATCCAAATCTCATTGAGGTATCAGAAAGGGCTATCACCAAGGAAAAACATAAGGAACCTATTCCTGATGTTGAGTGGTGGTAAGTTCATCTAAATGTTTTTCAATATCAATTTTGTTTTGCTTTCTAGTACACTTTGTATGTCTCCTGAGTTCTGATTGTTGGGGCCACAGTGTGGCTTGGGAGCTTGAACTGGTGTTCATGATGTTAACTGTAAAATGAGTGCAACTTGGTAGGTGGTAGATCCTGATGTGCTTCTGTGATCTGTCTATCTATGATTCACCAACATAAGGAGCAGAGAAAGAACATACATTGTGCAACCTCTCCACATGAAATTACTACACCTCCCCCTCTCTGGCAATATCTTTTGCAGAGCTCGTTGCACAAGTAGCTGTGATGTGGATTGTAATACTTGTGATGTTGCAAGCCTTTTTGGTTTGTTCCATCTGTTACTATGCTTAACCTGTTATAAGCTTCTGGAGCTGAAAAGGAGGCAAAAATACTTGTGAACTATAGAAAAAGGTCTAAGAATACCATTCATCCACCCCTTGATCTAAAGTACCTTTCTACTCATCTTTTGGGTCAAAAAATACCCTTGGATTCACCTTTTTGGCTCGGTTATATCCCTGAAACTAATGCCCTCTATGTTATTTTTAAAAAATATTTATTATGTGTCATTTTTTTATTGGATGAAACAAAATCCTCCATGTTTACTAGATTTTTTCCATAATTTATCTATAAGCCAAAACAATATACCTCTTCAAGACTCCCCAAAAAATCTGAAAAAACAAATAGTACTCCCTTGTTTCACAAGAAAAAAAAAAGACCTCCTTTCCTTTTTAGTTTGTTTCAGAAAAGAATGACCCCTTTCCTTTTTTGACAATAGTTCCGTGGGCATGTTTAAAGCCACAAGATTAATCATTTTGGTATATTTGACATAATTTTAATTTACAACCACAAAATTGAAAAAGTCTTCTATTTTTTTAGACTCTGTGAGAAGTCATTGTTTTGAAATGGAGGGGGTAGTTTTTCCTGTATATGTTGTAGCTTTTTTTAATTGTTTTTTTTTTAAAGTTTGTTTTGAGGTCATGAAGGAGGATATTGTTTTGTATTGTTTTGACTTGGATAAATTATGGGAAACAATCTTAAAAAATATTTTTTTAATAATTTTTGAAATATTTATTGCTGTACTTTTAAATTTTTAAAAGAAAATAGTAGGTTTTTTGTATTTGCTCGATTTGTTTTTTAAATTTCTTTATTATCTTGGCTCGGATAGTTATGGAAAAAAATCTAAAGTTACAGTAATGCATATTTCAGAAGTTAAAAAAAAAAAATTGCTGCACATACTTGTATTCCGTTTAGACAAAAAAATCAATCTTGTAAGGATCAAAATGATTTATTAATACATATTAGTTTTCTTTAATTTTTATTTTGATGAAATTTGAATAGTTTTATTTATTTTACTAGCATTTAAAAAATTTAAAATTACTTTTAGGATAAAGTTGCAGAAAATATAAAAAAATATTAGATTTTCTTTTGAAAAAAAAACTTAGATTTTTTCCATAATTTATCCATGACAAAACAATATACTTGCATTAAAAAAAGCTACAAGAAATACAAAAAACTACTAGTGTTTTAGAAGTATACTTAGATTTTTCCCATAATTTATCCAAGTCAAAACAATATTCTTTTTCATAATTCCAAAACAAACTTATTAAAAAAAGCGACAATAGATTTTAAAAAAATTAAAATTTCTTTGGTGTCTTGAAGAGGCACATTATTTTGGCATGGATAAATTCTGAAAAGAAATCCAGTAAATATGGTTTTTTTTTTCATCCAATAAGTATGCCTCATTATATATATTTAAAAAATAAGAAAGGGTTGTTAATTTTAAGGATATAAATGAGTCCAAGAGTTGAATGGAAGGGTATTTTCAGATTGAAACGATGAGTAGAAGGGTATTTTTAGGCCAAAAGGTTGATGGAGGGTATTTTTAGACCTTCTCCTATAGATAAGGGGTATTTTTGCCCTTTTGGTTGAAAGTAATGAAACATTGGCTAGAGGATACGTTTTTTTTTTTATCTTGTAAGAGTCTGTTTTTCCTTGAAATTACTGTTTCCATTGTGCTTGCACTTATTTTCTTGCCTTGACCTGCCAGGGATGCTCCTCTGTTACGATCTGGTACTTATGATGATGTAGATGAAGGTAAAGTAACTAACGAACAGTTGAAGATGGAAAAGATCACCATATATGTTGAACACCCTCGCCCTATTGAGCCTCCTGCTGAACCAGCTCCACCTCCTCCCCAACCACTGAAATTAACCAAAAAGGAGCAAAAGAAACTTCGAACCCAGCGACGACTTGCCAGGGAGAAAGAAAGACAAGAAATGATACGACAAGGCTTGGTAGAACCACCAAAGCCGAAAGTCAAGATGAGCAATCTAATGAAAGTCCTTGGCTCAGAAGCCACACAGGATCCTACAAAGCTTGAAATGGAGATTAGAAGTGCTGCTGCTGAGCGTGAGCAAGCTCATGTAGACAGGAATATTGCTCGTAAGCTTACTCCAGAAGAGCGTCGAGAGAAGAGAGAGAGGAAACTGTTTGATGACTCAAGTATCGCTCCAGAGACTATTGTTTCAGTATACAAAATTAATGACCTCTCTCACCCACAAACCCGCTTCAAGGTGGATGTCAATGCTCAGGAGAATCGTTTGAGTGGGTGTGCAGTGATCTCAGGAGGTATCAGTGTTGTTGTTGTTGAAGGTGGGAAGAAATCAATCAAGCGATATGGGAAACTTATGCTTAGGAGAATCGACTGGGCAGCTGCTGGTAAGAGAGAAGATGATGAAGGTGAAGTTGAGGATGAAGATGATAAGCCTCTCAACAAGTGTGTGTTGGTCTGGCAAGGGAGTGTTGCCAAATCAAGCTTCAATAGGTTTTTTGTTCATGACTGCAGGACAGAAGCTGCTGCTCGTAAAGTTTTTGCTGATGCTGGGGTTCCTCATTACTGGGATCTTGCTGTAAACTTTCAAGATGACGAATTTTAATTTATTTGAACGGCCTGCCATCTGCCAAACCTGATTTTCTAGTCTCAACTATTTATCCCATCTTGGAATGATGTTGGAGGAGAACTTTCAAGGACACTTGTAATTTCATGTTAAAAGCAGCACTTGCTATTCGTAATCTTTGCTGTCCAAGGCAGGGATCGTTGATTGGCATCTTCCTCTAGATTCTACTGGTTATTAAGTAGTCCAACTACTGGTAGTTGAAGATACAGCTTTCGTTTTTGATCAACATGTGACTACTTTTTTCCAACTCCATTTCCATCTGGTGACTGACTAGAAAGGGTGTTGGTGTTGCTATAGACGTCTGTCTTTTCTTTCAATAAGTTGCTTCCGTTGGTTCCATGTTTTTACTTGTTAGATGTAATGACTGTTAGTGCATTTGCTTGTATCATGTTGCGCTTTTAAATTCCAAAGTTGCCGTTATGTGAATGGCTCCAATTCCTGTCTAGTTTACATTCTCCTTGAGAAACACATTTAGTACTAGTTTTTATTGCAAGATACTTTTGCAAATTATCCTAATTCTCTGTTTCACTTGATATCTTACGCTGTAATATATATTTGAGAAACGACACTTGTTCTTTCCATTTTTCATGTTTCTTATATATAAAGAATTTGTTTTTCTAGATATATTTTTAGGCCAATTAAATTATAAAAATATTTTCTAGTTACCGAAGACATCCTTCAAGGAAATTACCCAGTATTTGTGATTCATATGCCATATGCCAGTATAGCTGCTAGGTTTGTATATGAGATGGTTTTAACTTCTAAATAAAATTTTAATATGCTTTATTAGAGTTGAGGGTATTGAAAAATTCTTCACCTTCACAAATATAGGTATAAGAATGCATGTATATTTTTCGCAAGTTCCACCTATAGAATTACGTGGTTCAGTGATGATCAGATACATGACACTGTTCAAGGTTTCTAGTAAAATAAGCAACAAATTGGCTTTAGTTGTTGAGTAATCCACGTACGTATTATTATTGAAGCAAGGCATACTACAAAATGCCAAAAGATACTGCAGTCAAGTGTTGGAACGCAGTGGTATACAAATCCAGTCTCCAACGCCAATTAATTAGTTTGAGAAGATTTTGATTATTCTTTTTCTTTTTTTCTTTCTAGAAACTAAGATACAATTACTAGGCAAGGTACAAAATAATTTTTTTTTAGATATAATTACACTATAGTGCATCTCATAAACTTACATAATTTAGGTAACGTTTTCAATGCTTATCTAAATTGGTCCAATTTAATGATTTCCTCTGTAATGAAATGTACATGTATAAAGTATAAAACTTCAACAATATGGGCGTTAATTAAATCCTTCCTGAAAGTATTTGAAATTACAATAATTCTGAATTTATCAAAATTCACAGATATATTTATCATTCGTGTGATATATAGCAATCAATACATAAGTTAGGATTCTGTTGTATTAGAAAAGGAAATTAATGCTAGTTCAATTAATAGCCCCATAATTAACTCAATCACATTTTAATGACAGCTACTCAATCCCTCATAACGTGTAATAGATTCAGAATTTCAAAATTCAAACTAGTTTAAGAAGATCGTCTAAAATTCTTTCAACTCTGTTTCAAAAAGTAGTAATTTGGAAGAAAATACATCAAGAAAATCTTGATTTTGCTGAGACAATGTGGAATCTAAAATAAATTACGAACGATACAAAAGCGATATAATCATTGTCCGTGATAATATTTTCTTTATGAATCTCAAATCATCAATTGTAGCTGAATTAGATTTATAAGTTGTGAAAAAAAATTGACATCAAATATACCTAAAAAATAATTCATCTCCAATATTCAAAATAACATGGAAGTAAAGTTGTACATAGAGATGAAGAAAAAAGAGCATGAACTTGCAATATACCCACGGTGTATCAGTACACAGATAGAGAGGATGGTGAGTTAATTTCCTTTGATACAGAATTTGGCCTCGTTGTTTGTATTGAAGGTAGCAATAAAGATGCTCGTGCAATTGCTATAGTTGAGTCAAGCAATGATGATTCATGTTGTTTATCGAAATTGAAAATAACAAATTATATATCTGCTCGAAATACAGAATTGAAGGAAAAACAATTGTATAAAAATAAAGCAACGTTCATCATTGTGCAAAATATAAAATAGAGCACAACTTCACTTTCAGAGTTAAAAACAAAAAAATATGAAATAACATGTATTATATCGGATAAATCATTTTAGATTCTTGGAATGTACTTGGAACAGTTTGTGCATGATACATTATTGTTTGTGTATGTTGCTAAAACTGATAGTTACTGTTTTATGGATTAGATACATTTCTTCAAAATAAAATAAGTTCAATGATACATAGTGGAATTTAAGTTCATAAAACAATATTTGCCTAACATAGTGCGTGATAAAGATACATGGTACATAAGTTATTGTTATTATATTAATACTAATAGAATTAAATTGTACAATTTTAACATGCTGTAATTTTGAGATGACAAAATAATGCAATTAAGCAAATATCTACTAGCAAATTAATTAATATGATTATAGTACTTTATAGTTGTAATTCGCAACCAACGTCTAATTAAAATGGCTACATTATCATTCCATTTGTATAATTTGCGGGTCCCAATTGTGTAAATTCAAAATTTGTATAGTTTGATTTTTAATTGTATAAATTTAGAATTTTTTTCATTGTATAAATCTAAAATTTGTATATCTTATCCTAACTTGTATATAATTATCATGTTGATACATTTGATTTATATAAGTTTTGAAAATTTTCTAATATGTAGATTTTGTATATATATATATACCATGTTTGTATATTGACAACGAATTATACAAACAGAAATACCTAATCTATCTATTCTATATATATATATATATATATACTATATTAACAATATGAAGATCCTTAATAATATTGTTCGAACATTTTGCCCTTCATTAAATGGCTTCTCTTTAGACAAAATCGTTTTTTCACATACTTTTAAAACTATTTTAATAATATAAAATATAATAAAAAAATAAAATAGAAAAATTTTTAATATTAGAATGAAATCCCTACACAAAGAATTCTTTTTCAATTACAATAATCAAAAAAATATTTTATTATCAAAAAGCTTTTTATTTAAGGAAAAAAGGGTAAAGTAATTAATGGAAAATTACCAAAAAGTTTTCCTTTTTCTTAAAAAAAAGGAGAACATGAAAGCCGTACGGCTTTGGTAAACAAAAAACGGTTTTCCTTATTTTAAGGGAAAAGAGAAAATGTTCTTATTTTAAAGGAAAAAAGAATTTGTTTTAAAAATGTTTTATTTATTTTTTCAAAGGGAAAACTGGAAATTGATTTTTTTAAAATAATAATTTTTTAAAAAATTGAAAACAGGAGAACATATTAATTGTTTAAAAGTTTACCATATTTTAATAAAGTTCTCCTAATTTCACCATGAATCCTAATTTATGATGAAAGGTTTTGTCCTAAGTATAATAAAATATTATTTTTTTCTTTTCGATTTATGACTTCTCTACTTATATAAAAATGTTTCAATTTCAACTTTGATTCATCAATCATTCAACTATCAAGGATTCCGCTTGCATCTTCTTATTTTACGTTTTCTCCCGAACTTCAATTTTATTCTTAGGTTTACTTATATTACACACACTTTCTTTGTTTCATGTTCTTTTCTCTTTCTTTTTTACTTTTTTAATTGAAAAAATAATATTAATTATCATGTCAGTCTAACTTGCTTCATTCAAATTATATTATGACCTTAGATTAGTTAGTTGAGTCTAATAAACTTTCGTTATTTAAAAATTTCTCTTATTTTGTAACTAACATCTCCGTCTATTCACAAGTTTCACCTGCAAAATAATATCTTTATTAAGATAATAGTTCTCTATCTACTATTTTTTAATATAAATTTATATATTATTATTATTATTAATAATTTATTTTAGATAATCTTGCAATTTATTTAACAATTTTGTAGAGTATGTCCAAAATAAAAGGCCAAAAAACAGGCAAAAAAGGTCAACAAAAGTAGAAAATTAAATAGGAAAAAGTTTTCTGTTAATAAACAGGCCAAAAAATGTCCCCCAAAAAATCCCTCAACATGGAAAAAAAATTCTATTAACACTTTCATTCCTAATTTTTATGGGACACTTCTAAATAAATTAATTATACCTTTTATAAAAAATATCTATTATTCTATTTTAAAAAGTCTTAATATTTCATATTTTTCTAAGGGTGTTAAAAAAATCGAAAAAGTTATCTACTAGCACTTGAGTTTTTGGGATATATCTAAATGAATTAATTTTATCTTTTATTAAAACAAATCTATAATTCTATTTAAAAGAAGTCCTAATATTTTATACTCTTAAATCAATTTAAATATTACCTTATAATAATTATTTATTTGAAGGATGAAATTCCTACAATTTTATTTAACTATAATTTGCATACAATTTATTAATATTTGACGTTTCTAAATCAACTAGATTTTTACATTATATAGAAAAAGAATTTCTACAATTTCATTTTTATAGAATTTTGACCAAACTTAACCACAACATACGGCTGCTGCTACTTCTCTTTTTTATTTTGATTTGATATTTTGATTGATTTTAGTTTTACTCGCATTCTTTTATTTATTATCATCATCTTTCCTCCTTTGTTGTTCTTTTCAATTTATAAATTCAAAGATTATATATAATTAATTTATTTAATTTTATTTACATGAATATTGTATGTTTTTAATGATAAGTACTATCTATATATAATTTTTTAAATTGATGTGGCACATATTAATTCTCTAATATTCATTAAATTAGAGAATTAAAATTTTTACACTTTTCAAACTAAAATAAACTTGATCTAGAAAGAAAATAATAATAAAAAAATATTCCAAATAATAACAATAAAAGTTTTTTAAAAGAAACACAAAAAAACTTTAAAAAAAAAGTTTAAAACCCATAAAAAAAGGCAAAAAAAATTTAAAATACTACTCAGTTTTTTTAAAAAAGAAAATGAAAGGTCCGAAAATAAAAATAAATAAACTATCAAAAAAAAGGTCTAACTGTTCAAAAAAACAAAAGATGTAATTTTTTTTAAAATTTTCTATTAATATTGGACCTAATATTTAAGATTGAAACAAACTAACATACGAAATATAAAGTTCTACAATCCAATACGAATTTCAATTAGACAATAACACTAAAACACATATTATCTATATAAGGAGCAAATAGTATTTTTTATATAGAAATAGAAAAATATATTTTAAAAATTAAGGAATCGTAAAATACATGGTAAGAGAAAATTATTTATGGTAAGAAGTGTTAGGAGAATGAATAATTGAAGAATCCTAAAATATATGGTAATAGAAAAAAATTAAAAATTAAGAAATCCTATATTATAAGAGAAACTTATATAGTAAGAGTTCTAAGGCTTTCTATCATTAAAAAATATTTAATGAAATATAAATATGATCTTCAATGGATTATCTAGAATAGAACCATCAAATTTTGGGAATCATTTTGATCCCGAATAAAACAAATAGAACTATACAAATTATTCATAAAATATACTCTTTATTTTAATTTATATTAAATGTATGTTTAGGGTCATCCATCATTGTTCCATTTACTTAGAATTATATGTTCCATTTAGTTAGAATTGTATGTTCCATTAAGTTAGAATTGCATAGACTAGGTATAAAAAAAATCTTGGAAGAGAGTGGTATTCCCGAATGAGGCTTATCAAGTTTGAATTTGAAATTATTTGGACTTCAATGCGGATTTTGAGTATCGAATGAATAATTAATTTATACTCTTATGATAATATTAAAGATTTTCAACTATTTATAGTATTTAATTTAATAATATTGACGTAACACATACGTGCAACGCACGTAAACTATATTTGATTTAAAAGTGTAAAGGCCCTTAGAAATGTTGATTGAACTTTTTGTCCTTCATTAAAAGACTTCTCTTTAGACAAAATCTTTTCTTTTTTTTTTAAATTATTATTTTAATAATATTAAATATAAATAAAAATTAAATAAAGAAAAATCTCTACACAAAGAATCCTTTTCAAACTAAAATATATTGGTGTAAAAGGAAAAACATGAAATTAGTCAAAAATAAAAAAAAATTAAGGGAAAATTAAATTTAAAAAATCTCTAAAATAGACTCGGTGTAAAGAAAATTAGTAAAAAGAAAATAAAATTAAAGGAACACGTGCAAAGTAGTGAGAAAGAAAAAAATAAGGGAAAAACTTTCATTTTTGTAGGGAACACAGTTTGATTCATTTTTTTTTAAGGTAACACAAGTTTACTACTTTGAAGAGGAAACCGTGTGTATCCAAATAATAATTTTGAAAAAAAAATTAAAAAGGAAAAAATGTATTTAATTATTTGAAAATAAATAAAAGTTCTAATTTTACCATGATTCCTAATTATATGATGAAAAGTTTTGTCCTAAATATAATAAAATGTTATTTTCTTTCCTTTTTGATTTATGACTTCTTTATTTCTATAAAAACACTTCAATTTCAACTTTTGATTCATTCACTCCCTTCATCGATTTGTGCTAAGTAGTGCTGGATTTTAGTTTACGATTTTTGTTGAATTTCAATTTGATTATCGGGTTTACTTGTATTACACACTCACTTTCTTTGTTTCACATTCTTTCCCTTTCTTTTTCACTTTTTGATTTAAAAAAAATAATGATAATTGTTATGTCAGCTTAACTTGCTTATTCGAATTATATTATGACATTTATTTAGTTAGTTTAGTCTAATAAATTTTTGTTATTTAAAATTTTTTATTATTTTATGTCTAACTCTCCTTCTATTCACAAGTTTCATCTATTCACATAAAGTAATATCTCAAGTAAGATAATATTTCTTCATCTTATAATTTTTTTTAATGTTATAAATTCATATATTATTCTTCTTATTATTTTTTTCAACAAGTTATTTTAGACAATCTTGCAATAGATTCTAAGAAGGACTTGATCAATAAAGTTGTGACAATTAATACCTTAAAAAAATATGATTCTGAATAATGAAAGTCTTACTTATTGGCAATAGACCAATAAAATAATATAAAAAAGACACCAATGAGGCACTCAAAAGACTTTATATTTGTTAACAAAGAGATAATAATTTTTTTCTTTATTTTTTAATTTTAACATTACATATATATTTTAGCCATTAATATTTTATTTTTTTAACAGGACACAAAAGTTAATGCTATACTTTTTAACAATCATTTTGTAAAGTCGAACGAAAAATTATAATAAGACAAAGTTTATTACATCATAAATGGACGCATTAAATGTGCTAATCCAAATTTTCTATCGATAAACAAAGAGATTAAGATTGGATTCATCTGTAACACTCCACATTTTATATGTACTAATAGTATGAGAATAAATTTTGATATGGTTTGATAAAAGTAGCGTCAATTCTT
>JAOTQJ010000096.1:6780247-6792079 GCA_025642045.1 Solanum sejunctum | reverse complement strand
GCAGGACCAAAACTGAATACTTGGAGTGCAAATTCAGTGTTGAGAGGGATGAAGCAAACTTTGATGTGAGGCTTGCCGCTCAACCTATCCCAAAAGAGGGAAAACTTTAAGTATCTGGGGTCCATCATCTAGAATAGTGGCGATATCGACGATGATGTTACACATCGTATTAGGGCAGCATGGACTAAATGGAGGCTTGTATTTGGAGTATTGTGTGATAAGGAGATACCACCTAAACTCAAAGTAAGTTTTACAGATTGGTGGTTATACCATCTTTGCTGTATGGGGTGGAGTGTTGGCTAATAAAAATTGTTCATGTCCAGAAGATGCATGTCGTAGAGATGAGGATGTTGAGATGGATGTGTGGTCACACCAGAAGTGACAAGATTAGGAATGAGACCATTCAGGAGAAGCTAGAGATGGCTCCGGTGGCTGATAAGATGAGGGAAGCGAGACTGCGATGGTTTGGACATATGCAGAGGAGTACCGATGCTTCTGTTAGGAGGTGCGAGAGGTTGGTTTTAGGAGCTACACGGAGGGGTAGAGGTAGACTGAAAAAGTACTGGGGGGAGGTGATCAAATATGATATGGCGGAACTTGATCTCACTGAGGGCATGACCCTAGATAAAAAGAAGTGGAGGTCGCAAATTAGAGTAGTAGACTAATTGGTTGGTTGAGTTAGGTGGTTATCTAGTCATGAGGTATAGTAGGGTAGAGGAGTAGTAGTGTTTTATAACATGTTTTGTCATTATTTGTTATTTATGTGTTAATTGTATCATATTTATGTATTGTCATGTGCTTTTGGTTATTAGTCGTTTTTTGTTGTTCCCTTTCTTTTACTTTTTGTCATATCTAGTTTATTCTGCTTATGAGTTTTTGAGACGAGGGTTTCCAGGAAACAACCTCTCTACTTTTATGAGGTAGTGGTAAGGTTTGCATACATTCTACCCTCCCAGACCCCACTTGTGGGATTCCACTGGGTATGTTGTTGTTGTTGTTGTTTTATACTTAAATCAGAATGAGTTTTTTGAAAGATCGTTAGATGCTACTTTCATTGCCTTGATTCCCAAGAAGAATGGTAAGAGTTAAAAGACTTTAGACTCATGCTTCTTATCGGTGAGATCTACAAGATATCATCCAAGTTGTTAACAGATAGATTGAAATCAGTGATGGGAAAGCTAAGCTGGTTGATGTACACCAAGAATCCTGGTTATTGTAGTCATGTTGGTTTGATCACAAAACCTGTAAAAACAAGGGTAACCTAGGACAACTGTGAAAGTCATTGAAAAAAAGGCACGGCAATGGACTTTTCTCTTTCTTATGTGTTGCTGATCTCACCAAGTTCTAATACCATGTGACGAGGAAGAGAAATAAGAGAGAACATGACTTTATTATTTCCTCGAGATGCTGGGATTAAATAACTATGTTAGACTGCTCTAAAATGACTGAAAATCACTAGATAACTACAATAGGTGTAAACCAAGCTATCTACTACATTTACACTGATTGTAGAATATTCACGGGATTCTAACACTAAGATTTGGTTTCCATGATTACTTTGAGCTTTCCAAATAAATGCTTCTTAAAAAACATCTTTTATTAGAGTTCTTAGGCTAAATAATGAAAGTTTAGATTTAGACAGCTGCTTTATTTACTGTTTGACCAACGACATATATGGAGAATAGTGTTGTCTTTAGTTTCATCCTTCCAGATTTTGTAATGTCCCTGGTCGTTTCTTTTATTTATAATTTTTTCGATATCTAGCTGTCGAAATTGGTGATTCAGAAAGTCGATGGCTAATTTACTCTTTCCTGTTATTCAGATTCTTGAAGCGCCAAATGAAGAAGAATTCTCTCTCCTTCTTGAATTGTTTGGGTGAGTTTATTCAGAATCACAGACCATGAGTTTGTGCTTTACTAAATTTTGTCTTCAGTAAGTCCTCGCTTATGTTGCATCTGTTGAGTAGGCATTGTGTGTCAAGATATTAACTGTGTTTAGTTACTTGCAGACTTTGTCTCACGGGACGAAAAGAGGTGCACTATGCAATAGTCAGCAGTATCCAGGATCTGGCAAAAGCTTTCTCAAGCTACAAAGATGAAGTCTTGGTAAAGTGTGTTGTTCTATCATATTAGCAATAGACAAACTGTCGATTTTAAATAAGATTAACAGACAACTGTAATTGAAACTCTGTACTTTTCTTACCCTCTTTCACTCTGCTACTTTGATTCCACGATCGTTTGATCAAGTGTTGGGCCTTCATATTCATACAATATTTTTCACTGCAGTACTATGTTTTGCTGAGGCTGAGAATTGTTGTGAAGTTCAATTTTAGACACTTTATATAATAATTTTAAAGTTATACAGTATTGATTGGTTAACTAAAATATAATGCCAACTAAATCGGAGGCCATCTTATCCTAGAGGGTACTGGCATTCTGCATTTGGTTTGATAACAAATTGTATCTCCTTAATAACATCTCAACCAGGTTATTGAAGCTCTGTGGATTACTTCGCCCGCTCTCCCTCTTAAACATGAGAAATCTTGTTACTTAATTCGAGTAAGTTAATTTGAATTCTGTTCCTTGGAGAATTTTAGAGTGTAGAGTTTGCATGAATTGGAGTCGAGAGTTATGTCTAGAGAAGGGCTTCTACTTCTCCTTAGAATTAAGGAAGCTAGAGCAAAGGTTCTTAAAAGAAATGCTAGAATGGCTAGTTCTAGAGTAGGGGAATATACTGGAAGATAGAATCACGAAAAGAACCTTGGTTCTCTCTATCAATCAAACATGTTCAAAGAAGGAAGAGTTTCTTGAAGTCTTGCTTGGTCAGGACCTTCTCGAAAGGGGTGGGATCGTCAGAAGTGGTAGGAAACTGGGTTGCTGTGGTGTGGGATCTAGTTAATGGGTTGAAGATCACTCAGTTGATTAATTCACAGTTCCTATTTCGTTTTGTAGATGAGAGCCAAGCTGCGATAGTTCTTCAAGGGGGTGGAAGATTGTTGAATGACAATTTCAAGTTTTTGAAGTTGGAAAGGTGGAACATATTGGGTGCGAAGATCCATGATTAACTGGAATGTTGGCGAATTGGTGCATCTCCCGGTTAGCCTTTGTTGTTTTGACTTACTCAAGAAAGTGGTGTTGTGTGTAGTTTGCATAATTTGTCAAGAGCTAGAGTTCCTGAGTTTTGACTGGAAGTGCAAAATTAGGGGGGGGGGGGGGGGGAGGGGGGTGAATTGACCTTTTTTATACTTTCCTAGTCACTTCCTGTTTTCAGCACGCATCTATCTTGTAGATAAACAGTACATAACTTCAGACAGATAAGAAAGTGCTGAAAGTGAATATGATACCAGATGCTTTTGTACTTGTTGGATCTGGAATGTAACTTAGTCCAACCCTGTATTATAATGGTGTCTCTTATATCTTTTGAGTAACTTGAACTTGTAAGTGCTTATCGCATATAGCTCCCAAGTCTACACTCAACTCTTTTTCTCTCTTTTCAATCTTTTGATACAAGGCCTCACAAACAAAATCTTTTGCTCCTCTTTTTTTTTAAATACACAGTAACTATGTTGCTGTGGACTCTTCGTTTTTTGCCACCAACCCCCCTCTACATGATGCGGGTGTGGATGGGGGGTGCTTGTCAGATTCTGTCAGCCTCATCCTGTTACGTTGACTAGAGTTGAGAACAAATTTGAGGGAAAAGCCCGCTGAAAGTTGACCGACATAATCGAGTATGGAATGAGTCAATCATCCACTTTGGTATCTCATTGAACAAAAATGGTGATATTGTTCCTCCATTGATCAAGAATTTCGATTTTTGGGAAGTATCATGATCGTCCAATAAGAAGTTTCTCGGATGAAGTTGATAGATGAATATCTTATAGAAGTTGCAGAGATCATGGAGTAAAAAAGGTTTTTGGGAAGAAGAAAGAGGGAAAAGATTTCTTGGAAGAAGAAATACAACGCCACCACAACATCCCAGTGGAATCTCACAAGTGGAATCTGGGGAGGGTAAAATGTAGCAGGCCTTACCACTACCTCATAGAGATAGAGAGTCTGTTTCCAGAAGACCATTGTCTCAAAAATATCAAGCCCTAAAATTAGAAGATACTAGATATGAAAAAAGAAAATTGACTAAAGTGGAAAGCCAATGATAATATATAAATACAACAAAGTAACAAATATAAGCCGGACAATAACAACACAAGGTATAAAGACACGATTAATCCTATTAACCTGCTATATCACAAGGTGAAACATCATCTTGCTCCTACAAGCCTATTAACCTTCTAACCTAATACGTGATCTACGCTTCTTTCTATCTAAAGTCGTGTTTTCGGTAAGATGAAGTTTTGCCGTATCCTATTGAATCACTTCCTCTCCCCCCACACACCCAAATACTTTTTCGGACTATCTCTACCCCTCTGCGTAACCCCTAAATCTTTGGTAGAAGAAATAGACAAACAAATTACTATTAATTAGAGATAAATGTCAAAACCACACCTAAACTATCTCCCTTTTTGAGTTTCATACCTAAACTATCACTTATTAGTTTGAGAAAGACACCTCAGTATTGTGTATAATACACTCTCTTTTATTATAGAAAACCTTGCCACATGTATAAAATATTCTATCTTGGCAAAAATTAAATAAATTATTAATATTAATTTAAAGTTTAAAGTATTAATATTCTCAAAAATATTATTATTTTTTAAAAATAAAATTTTAAATAGTTTTCTCGCCTACTCCCCCCCCCCCCTAAAAAAAAGAAGATTTTCACCCTTTTATTTTTTTAAATCTCTTTTATAAAACAGTTTTTAAAAAAAATTCAAACTTCACCTCCTCTTCCAGTCCTTACTAAATAAATCGATATTACTTTTACTTTTTCCAATTCTATCCCACCCTCAACTAATCCTCCGCACTAATTTCTTTTTATCTTATTTTACATTTTTTTAATTTTATTTAAGATATGTGCACATATTTTTAGAAAAATATTTTTTCTACATGTGTACCAAATATAACAACAATAAATAATTTTATTTAAAAAAAACTTGCGGCAAGTAGAAGTTAATTTTTTAAACATGAGAAAAAATGAAACCGGAGGATTAGGTGGGTAGGGTAGAATTGTTTTTCTAAAAAACATTAAAATAATATCTAAATTATTATTTTAATGGGGGAGGGGGATGAAGTAAGAATTTCTTTAAATTATTTTACAATTTCTTTAAAAAAACTGAAAAATTTGGTTGGTTCGGGATGGGGTGGGGGGTATGGAAGAGGCAGTGATGTAGTGGCGCAAGAAAAATATTTTATATTTTATTTTATAATTTTTTTGAAATAATATTACTTTAATATTTGCGTCTCTACTTCTATGAGGTAGTGGTAAGGTCTACGTACATTCTACCTTCCCCAGACCCCACTTGTGGGATTCCATTGGATATGTTGTTGTTTGTAATAATACTTTAATATTTAACTTTAACTAATTCTATAATTTATTTATTTTTAATCAAGGTGGAATGTTTTGTCCATGTGGAATGTGATGTGACATTTCTTTTAAATAAAAGGAGTGTCTTTTGAGCTGAGGATCTTCTGGAAATAGCCTCTCTATCTCTATGAGTTAGTGGTAAAGTCTGCGTACATTTTACCCTCCTCAGACCCCACTTGTGGGATTTCCGGGTATGTTGTTGTTGTAAGAGAGAGAGTGTAACACACACTCCATTGTGAGAATGACATAAAAGAGAGGTGTGTTCTCAACTAATAAGTGATAGTTTAGGTGTGAAACTCACACCCCAATAATTTAAGTATGGAAGTCAAAAAATGAGGATAATTCATGTGTATTTTTGACATTTATCTTTTTCAATTATAGATTGTGTTGGGAAAGTTAGTGACTAAAGAAGAGTGAAAGAGGTTTTTTTGAATGAAGAGAGGACAAATTCTTGGAAGAAGAAGAAAAGGACAAACATATTACTTTAATTATAAATTGTACCATGTTCACTGTATATGGTCCTTTTATTTCTCTGAGTTTTGACACTGACACGTAAATAATCAAATTCTATACAATATCTAGGTTATGCTAGTTATAATTATTTTTTTCTTTATATAAAATGAGTAATAATGTTTAAATTGATTAGTAATATGTCAATTCTTTGATAATTTAGGGTATCTTTATAACTATATTTTTATAATATTGAGTATCCATACTCGGATTCGTACCCCCGAATCTTAACTTTAGATTTTGCCGAATCTGACTCTCAGATTCGCATTTGTCTTGGATACCCACACCCGAGTACGAGCAACTTAGCACAGTAGATCACTCATCAGTACAATTTTTGCTTTAAGTAGAGCAGAGTTTGTGAGATGGCTCAGTCGTATTGTATACTTTTGTTCTTCAAGAGCCCTTTATAGATGCAGATGTTTAACTGATTCGGAGATCTTCAGAAGAGACGGTAGCCCAAGAGATTTGATCTTTGGAAAAGGAAAGGGTGAGATCTTTGGAAAAGGGTGATCCTATTTCCAAGAATAAGGTAAAGGCTTGATTGACTTTTAAACTTTTGGGTGTTGATCAGGTTTGGATTTGATTCTTTCCCCGCAAGATTGAAGGACCATCAATGAAGGCTGCTTCTCTACTTGTTTTGTTCTTGATTGTTTTCGTCTGAATCCTCCTTAATTGATGTTAGTATCAATTAATTTCGGTATCTTCCTTGGTTGACACATCTTCCTTTGGTACTTGTTTATTTAATTTATTGCATTATCAGTGCAGTCTTTTAATTGCTATTTGACCATGAGTCTTGCTTCATTTTGTACTTGCTTCCTTTTTCCTTTTGTGCTGCTTGCTTGGTAATCACACAAAATTTTCCTTTTGGACTGCCAACTTGGGATCATCCTGCATAATACACATAATTAAAATCAACACTCACATTGACCAGTGTTTACGACTCTAGAGGATGGGAATTTGAGGAAGTAGGTAAGAAGGAGGGAAAGAGAAAAGTTAGGAAGGGTAGGGGATTCTGTGGATATGATATGGTTTAAGGATGGAGGCAGTATTACATGGAAACAACAAAATTATTAGGAAGGTGAACGGACGCATTTGCCTTCGGATTAGTGAACCAACTTGGAGCAGTATAGTGAATTGATTCACTAACAAAAAGGATTTTGACTACTCGAAATTAGAGGTTTTGACCAAATTTTAAGTCCCTGAACTTTTTCTACGTCCCATTGCGAGGCACGACATGTGTAAAACGCATTAGAGAACTTGTGTGGTTTATAAAGTTACAAAATAGAAAAATCTCACAATTCGGACCATGACGTAGAGGTGCGGACCTTTGGGGAAGGCCTTACATGTTTAGGCTTGATGTCCCTGATGACCAAGACGAGGTGAAGTGTGATGACTCAAGGGAAAAAGAGGTGGAGGGTAAAAATAGTTAAGAAAGGTCACACAAGCTTGAGTGCTTTGTACATGAGGATGTCACATTTGATTATGACAGTTTTTTGCGATTCTAGCATGTCTCCGCTAAATACTTATGATAGGTGTTGCTGTAGTTTTGGATGGTGTCATGACTCGAGGTAAACCTCAGAACATGCGAGACCATCCTAATTGACAAGGTAAAAGATAATGTGTCATTGGTATAGGTGTTGTAATATAAATTGTGAGCTCTACCCACTATCTATCTTGCCTTCTATAAGTATCGAACAATGACCAAATAAGTTGGAATCAAGTTCTTCAGAGGGCAGAGATGTCACAACCTAGAATTCGAGGAACATATCCTAAAACCAACCTGATTTGTCAGTCGAAAAGTAAAATACGTACGAGACTCAATGAAAGAAAAAGGAACACAACAATAACATATCCCAAAACATGGTGTCATAAGTATAAAGAACATCTAATATAAATGCTGCAACAGTACATACAATCAAATCAATCTTTGAATAGAAGTAAAGACTATATTGGGCTTGAAACATGTGGGTAGGCCATTCTTTAGAGGCCCAACCTAGCCAAACATAACAACTATATACCCAGTAAAATCCCACAAGTGTGGTCTGTTGAGAGTAAAATGTACGCAAACCTTACCACTACCTCATAGAGATAGAGACATTTCCAAAAGGCCCTCGTCAAAAAAATATCAAGCTCTAAAAGCAGAAAATACTAGATATGAAAAAAGAATACCGACTAAAGTGGAAAGGCAATGATAACATATAAATACAATAAAAATAACAAATATAAGCCGAACGATAACAACACAAGATATAAAGACACAACTAATCCTACTGACCTACTATATCACAAGGCTAGACATCATCTTACCCTTTCAAGCGTATTAACCTTCTACCTATTACGCGACCTCCACTCCTTTCTATCTAAGGTCATGTCCTCGACGAGATGAAGTTTCGTCATATCCTGTCTAATCACCTCCCCCAATACTTTTTCGGTGTATCTCTACCCCTCTGCTTAACCCCTAAATCCAACCTAGCCCAATGTAGTTGGAAAAATAAAGATAGAGCTGGTAGTGATCCGGAACACTGGATCTCACCAGCAAATCTAGTATAGGATCTTTGCTAGGATAATTAATTTCCACGAGGATGACCCTGACTAGAATTCGCATCCAAAAAGGGACGCTAGAGTAGGGGTGGCATACTTTGCATACACCTAGTAACTTTGACCAACAGGATATTAGGAATTGATTAAAATATGCAAGAAACTAGGAACACTTGCATTTGCATGCAGAAAATCCCAGTTCGACATTCCCACTGTCAATTTATATAGAACGACACGAATAAAGTAAACACAAAAGCTTATGTAATACCAACATTAGATAATTCAAACACTCAAAATCATAAACCATGCAATGTAATGAGATCACATGGTACAATGCATGGGTGGTATGGTGGAATTAAGACTGTCGCACAACCTGTTGTATACACTTGTCGAACTGAGCTACAAGACAAGACCCATGGGGGTCTTGCAGACCATATACGTCATCATAATCACAATATCTCATCCTCTTTGCCACCTAGCTCATGATCAAGGGTTTTAAAGGTGTCTTATTTTCTTTTTAAAAAAAATCTGAATCTCAATATCTCATCTCCTCTGCCACCTAACTCATGGTCAAGGGTTTTGAAAGGGAAAACTACACAAAATAGACCTATGTGAAATTATTTACCCTTAATGATCTACTCCAAACTATTTACCCTTAATGGACCCATGGCCCAAACTATTTACCTTCTTACCCCACTTTCCCCTTTTTATTTCGCCCTGAGGTCGTGTTGACATCAGTATGATGTCAACATGAATACTATGAATTAATCTTCTGTGATACTCCGATTGTATATACATACCATACCAATATATAGAATGAGCTCAATCCTCTATGATACTCTGGCGGTATATTGATACCTAGTTGGTATCACGTAGGATTATATTTTTTTTAAGAAATAAATAAGAACAACAACAATGACAATAACATACCCAGTGGAATCCCACAAGTGGGGTCTAGGGAGGGCAAAATGTACGCAGACCTAACCACTATTTTATAGAGATAGAGAGCTTGTTTCTGAAAGACGCTCAACTCAAAAATATCATCCCCAAAAGCAGAAAATACTAGATATGAAACCAAACAACTAAAGTGGAAGCAAATGACAGTTTATAAAGACAATAAACAAACATAAGTGACATAAAATAACAACATGATATATAAAGCCACGACTACTTCTACCAACATATTATATCCTAAGGTTATACATCATCCTACCCCTGCTAGTCGTCTAACCTTTTACTCTAATACGCGACCTCCACTCCTTTCTATTTAAGGTTATGTTCTCGATGATATGAAGTTTCGCCATATCCTTTCTACGCACCTCCCCCCCAATATTTTTTGTCTATCTCTACCCCTCTGCGTAACTCCTAAATCCAACCACTCACGCCTTCTAACAGGAGCGTCAACACCTCTCTCTTCACATGCCCAAACCATTGCAGTCTCGCTTCTTACTTTTTGTCTGCCACAGAGGCCACCTCTAACTTCCCCCGAATGATCTCAATCCTAATCTTAGTCCCTTGGTATGTCCACACATTCATCTCAACGTCCTCATCTCAGTGACCTGCATCTTCTAAAAATGTGAGTTTTTGATTAGCCAGCACTCCACCCCATATAGCAGTAGGATCATAACTCAGAAGTGGACCATGCAAAATATGACATAGAAATGAGTTTGTCCAAGTTTATGACAATAACTGTACTTGGATCGAGGTTTCCCAAAGCGTCCTCCTTGTCGATTGTCTGTAGGTTAATATGTTCGTTTTTCTATGATTTGAGAATAGAGGAGTCAAAAGTGGGTGATGCTTTGTGATAGAGAGGTAGAGCAAGACGAAGTTGACGAGAAAATAACTCATCAATTGTAGGAATCGTTGGACTAGCTAAAATCTAGTCACGCACCGAATCATGGTCAATAGGGAGTCTTGCAAGTGTAAGAATTAGAAACAATGTTTGCCTGTGCTCTTGTTGCTTTTCCATGTTTGTAGTGATTGGTATCAACGTTTCAAATTCCTCTATGGCTGCCTGTAACTTTCCCAAGTAGGTAGACATATCGGATTCTTGTTTCTTTAAGTTGGTCATTTGAGATATCACATCATAGAATCATGATATGTCATTAGTATACCCAGCATGTGCTTTTTCCCAAATTGAATAACATGTCTGAAATGAGTGAAGCGAGGGCATCAACTTGGAATCAATAGAGCACCATGGAAGACTACACAATTGAGCATCCACTTTCTCCCATTGTGCTTTGGCCTTTGCACCTTTCTCGTCAAACTTTGCCTTTTCATCTACGACACAAGCATTGTTTGTTAAGGGATCTTGAATACCTTGACCCTTGCACCACAACTCAACAGAGGAAGCCCAAGCTAAATAGTTTGAACTTCCCATTAATGGTTCTGAAGTGATCATAGGGCTTAAACTTCCAATCTCTGTGTTTTGGAGCCAAAAACATTGTATTCAAAAGGCATTTTTTTTTTAAATTTTAGTTGAAAATAGTAAGAAATTCATCAGTTTGAAGATCCCAAATTCATTGGAAACTTGTCGAAAATTGCCTAAAATTTCTGAAAATGTCGTCGGAAATTGCTTGAAATTATCGGAACCCTAATTCCGGCAATCGGATGTGGAAAAAAGTGACTAAGGTTTGGTCGGAATTACTGGTTGATCCCAGAGGGAAAAAACTAAAAAAAAAAAACATTCGAAGAAGCTACACGGGCCATCGCGTGTCCTGGATATCGCCGGAAAACTGCCACCTACGAGCGGCGCGTGAGGGGCTATTTTTCAGTGGTTCTGGTTGGGGTTTGGTCGCTCGAGCTTTCCGAGCCTAGTGATGGTGTCGGTTTTTGCACAACACCCACAAAATGAAAGTGACGCAAATCAGCCCCAAAACAACAACTTGAAATTGATGCATAGTGACTTGTTCTTTTTCCTCACCGATGTTCTGATATCATGTGAAAAATATTGGAGAAAAATATTATTGAATTGTGTATTAACATTATTACATAGAGACCCTATTTATAGACACTACAATACAATCCTTTACATATTATTCCTATTCCTATTTTAAGTAGGATTATATATTCCTATTCCTATTCTAACAGTTACCTTTTCAAAACATAAGCAAGAAGAGGGGAAAACCGGCAAGGGCAATCTTCACCGAAGCGAGGCACACACTTTTTTCAACTAAAGTGCAATTTAATAAAATGCTTATAAATATTAAATTTATGTAGATAAATAACTAAGGACTCGATATAAATAAAATATTAAGCAAATCTTCATTTTTTAAATTAAAAAAACAAATAATAGATGCTAGAAAT
>JAOTQJ010000096.1:6767936-6780147 GCA_025642045.1 Solanum sejunctum | reverse complement strand
TGGGTTTGTTGTTGTTTGTTATTATAACTAGAAAAAAAGCTATAGATTTTCACTACTATCACAAACAAAATTAATCTGAATATTTGTAAGCCACAACAAACCGGAGAAGCTAGAAAAAGCTGAAGTAAACTAACAGAGGAGGAGAATAGGAATTTCAAAGAAAGAGGAGAAGTGAAGATAGACAGAGGAAGAAAGAAGAGAAAAAAGATGGAAAAAAGAGAAGAGAAAAGGAATAGAAAACAGAAGAGAAAACAACAGGAGCAAAAATTCAAAGAAGAGAAGAAAGAAGGAATAGAAAATAGAGAGAAAAAAATCCAGTAAAGAGGGAAGAGAAAATTGAATAGAAAATGAAGAAGAAAAGAACTTAACTTGAAACTGTAGAATTGAGGAAGAGTAGCTACCAGAAGAACTGAAAAATACGCGTGTGTGTTGCAATTTTTTTAAAAAAGTAGGCCTAAAATTTTGCTGTTTTCTACTCTGCTGAAGCGAGCTCTTCTTTTATATCGCCTTGCTTTAGTGCCTTGAAGCACTTGACCCTCGCCTTGACTCACTTCATGCTTTACGCGCTGAATTGAGCGCTTTTTATAGCATTATCCCTACATACTTTCTTTTGTTGTTTCATTCTCCAACCAAATGTTGCGGGAATTTTGGAAAGGTATCAAATGAATGTTCTTCTAGATTTGGCTGATGGGGCAGGAAGTTTCATATGGTGCAGCAGGAGAATGTTACAACCCCCAAGTTTAGGTGGAATTTCCAAGACTGGGAGAGTCAGAGTTCCTAAGTTTGTTAGATTTGCTACACAAACAGGGATGACCACCGGAGGGACATGTTGTGTGGAGATGGGGTTTGGGGAACAATGGAGTTTTTCCTGTCAAGGCACTTTATGAGAAGAAGTTTACCAGGTATTGGGGAGTAGATTGACTTTCTTTATGGCTCGATTTGGATTCGTACAATTTTGAGAAAGGTTGTTTTCTCACTTGGCTAGCAATTAGAGGGTAGCTAAGGAAGAGAATGTTCACTTATGTGAGTTCATGTTTTATATGCAAGGGCGTGGGTAAAATGGTGGTCATCTTCTTCATTGCTGGGTTATCTCGAGATTATGGTGGAAATTGGATATTTTGAAGTGCAATGGGCGATGCCAAGAAATGTTGTCCAACTGAAATTGTGTCAGATGGAGGAAGGGCATAACCTTTGAAATGTGGCTCCATTAGCATTTCTGTGGGTTGTGTGGAGACAAAGAAATAGGTGAGCTTTAGAAGGGTGATGATGAATTTAGACAGATGGGGAGTGGCTCTTTTTCCTTATTGCTTTTGGTGCACCCAGGAGATCCTTGTAGGTATAGAAGATCAGGTGGCTTTTGTAAAAACATTTGTTTCTCTAGTTTTTCTACCTTTGATATACCTCGTGTATGGGCGGTTGTTTTGCCCCAACATCAAGCAAAATTTTATTACTTTATTAAAAAATCATATCTGTACAAGCTTTATGTCTGTTAACCAAATACTCGACATGTGAAAAGGGAAATTGTCTCCTCTAAACATCTGTTTATTATTTTATTTATTATAGATGCCCCACGATATTCATAAGGGCTATGAGGTATTGGAAAGGTCTGCGTACATTTTACCCTCCCCAGACCCCACTTGTGGGATTCCACAGAGTATGTTGTTGTTGTTGTTGTTGCTATTTAGGGAAGTTCTTGCCAGAGACTTTATGGACCACTTTGTCTGATAATTTGTAGTTTCTCCATGGCCTTGGTGTCTGAAGTTCATAACTCAGTACACCTACATTCTCCACATCTTTGATCATTCTGGATGTTTTTTAATCTGAGTTCCATCTGCATTTGGTTTTGCCCCAAACATAAAAAGAACCTTAATACTTTTATCGAAAAATAACATATCTACCAGCTTTATGTCTGATACACCAAATACTCACCTCTGGGAAAGAAAAATTCTATTTCCTTGAAACCTCTGTGTATTATTTTATTGATTATAGCTACCCCACAATACTTATAAGGGCTATTTGCAGAAGTTCTTGCTAGCAATTGTATGGACTGCTTTATCTGATGTGTTGTGTTTCCCCATGGTCTTGGTGTCTGAAGTTCATTACTTAGGACGCCTACATTCTCCACATCTTTGATCATTGTGGATGTATTTTTCTGTATTCCATCTCGGCCAGTGAAATTCTTAGGCTCTTCCTTGTTCATTTGCACATTTGTAGCACACTTTCTGGACTTCTGTCTGTGCATCAGAGTTGAAATGGGTGCGAACTCTAGGAGAATCTTCAGACTTTGTCATATTTTGTTGTACAATCTGCTTCTGCAAATGTGCAAATTTTTATTTGCTGTCTCGACCGGTCTCAAGGAATTAATGCAATTCTATTTGCTCCTCTCATTCCATTTCTCAAAAGCAAATTTGCACTTGTTTCTAGTGTCCGGTTTTACCTAATCTGCTTTTCTGACCTATGTAACTTTTTTGGAATTGTCTCCAACAATATTTACATCTCTATAATGAAATGTTATCTAAAAGACTAATCCTTCGTGTCATGGCTGACTACCTTTGAAAACATAATTCTTTTGGCAGGTGAAGCGAGAGGAGCTGCTCCAGTTTGTAGAAAGTGCTATCACTGGTCTGAAAATTAATGCGGATCTTAGGAGGTAATTTCTTGTTAGGACACATCCGTTTTTGACATGGTTGTGTATTGGATGCTAAACTGTCAGGAGCCAAATATTTTTGAGATGAAGCTGCCATGTATTATGAGCTTCGATTTCAATTTGGTTTCTTTATTTGGCTAGTAAAGAGGGTCTTACTTAGGTGAGAGGGGAAGATTTATGCTCATCTGTTCTTTATGGTAGAGAAAATGATAATATATTAAAAACAACATTCTAAGTTATTGTTTTTTTTCCCCTTGTTGTTCCCTTCCTTTTTACATTAATACAAATGAAGACACAATTGTAGGCTTTCTGACGGTGGAAAATGGAACACAGAATAATTAAAGGTATACCATTTTGCATATGTTTGGGGTAACTGTCAATACCAATTGCTTTACCAAAATAAAAGGCAATATCGGTGTGTTCACATCACCAATCATCCAAAAGGGGAAGGAAGTCTTAAATTTGTGAATGATGGTTATTGTCAAGTTGTTGAATCATGAGCAAGTAACTGTTTCATATAATTTCTGATTTTTCATTTGTTTGTGGTCTAGTTATGTCCAAGAAATAGCATACTTGAAATCCACAACTGAACTCAGTTAAAGAACCAAGTTTTTCTCCAAGCTTTTTATAAGCATTGAACTGAGTAGTCCCTGGGGCCTAGCTCGAGTGGCAAAGGTGGAGGATTTATGGCTGAGGTCATAGTTTGAAGCCCAACACTATGCAAAGTGAATCCTGGTATTTAAGTGGAGAACGGTAGAGGCGTGGGCCCATTATCCACTAAGTTTAGAAGGCTGGGGTTGGATCAAAGGGTGGGCGCAGATAGATTTCTCGGTTATAGAAAAAAAAAAGCATTGAACTGAATACATTTTGAATTTTTTTTAAACATGTCAGGAAGAGATTATGTTCCACTAAGTTTAGAACGCTGTGGATGGTCCAAAGGGCAGGCCATAGACGGATTTCTCAGTTATCAAAAAAAAGAAAGTCATGAAGAGGTTATAAGTGACATTATTACATCATTCATCTTTCTGCCTTGCAGAATTGATGCTGAAGTCTCCTCATTGAAGAAAAAAATTGAAGAACTAAAAGCAGCAAAGGACCCACAAGGTCATGGTCGTGAAGTGATGTCTCAAGAGACTGTTGCTTCAATAGAGGTGAACCTTATTGCTTATTTATCCATTTCTTTTAATTGCGCTTCTATTGTTTCTATTTTCTCCAACTTCATTTTATGTGGCATAATCAAATTGAGCATGTCATTAAGAAAATTTGAATTGCAAGTTATTATAATAGCATACTTTACGGAGAAGCTATCATTGTATAATTATTTGATTGAATGGTTAAATCAGTTTACATTATTGAAATTTGTGAATGTATTTCATGTATATGCTTTTTAAAAATGTTTATCCATATTTGAAGAATATGATTGGCCTAAATATGAAAATCGCGCGATT
The DNA here is from genome assembly GCA_025642045.1 of Solanum sejunctum. Taxonomy (NCBI): domain Eukaryota; kingdom Viridiplantae; phylum Streptophyta; class Magnoliopsida; order Solanales; family Solanaceae; genus Solanum; species Solanum sejunctum. Next base: position 6,776,052 of record JAOTQJ010000096.1, on the reverse strand, counting down.
CTGAAGGAGAGGGAAGTATATGATATTCAGGTATTGCTCTCCATTTTTGTAGTATACTTAATATAGAAACTATTATTGTATAATTATTTGACATTGAATTGTTAATGAGTTTAGATTATGAAACTTGTGAATGTTACTTGGAGGGTGTAATTCATGAATTTAGATAGGTTAGGAGTCTTAATCTGTATTTGAAGAATGTAATTGGGCTATATATCAAAATGACATGTTTTTTTAATGAGTGGGAAGTGTGTGATATCCAGGTGTCTCCCCCTCCATTGCTGTTCTGGCTATTGCAGTCTGTTAACACCCTATTCACGAATGTACTTCCTACTTCAGATTTCTAAATATGGTCTGTGACTTTTACTAATGTGGTAAGGTAGATGCCTTGCATGCATGAGATATAACATACGTGTATTGAATTACTCTATTTGACCCCATTCACGAATGTACTTCCCACTTCAGATTTCCAAATATGGTCTGTAACTTTTACTAATGTGGTAAGGTAGATGCCTTACATGCATGAGATATAACATACATGTATTGAATAACTCTATTTGACCTTATTTCTGGTTTTCATATTTAACTCCGTTTCAGGTTCCAGATTTACTCTTTTTTGCTCACTTTTATGATTTTCAAGGAGACGTTGTATGCACTTAAATGAAATTTCCATGGTTCTAGTTTTACTTAGTAAAAATTTATTCATGGTTTCTTTTAGTTGTAGACCTTTATAAGGTCTCACAATTTTATATGAGGTTACTGCAAGAGAGAGCTTTCCCCTGTGTCTCAACTGTCATGATCACCACAAATAGAATTCCTTCGGGACCTTAATTTAATGGAGTTTTGGGGTTTATACTATGGACATGATAAGAACTGAAATTAGAAAACTTAGTAATTCATTAATCAGGCTGAAACTTCCTTTTTGTTTTGTAAACTTAGTAGTTCACTAATTAGGCTAAAACTGCCTTTATGTTTTGTCATTAGAAATAGAAGACATGATTTTAACGCGACAGTTTTTTAATTGATAGGCTCTGAAAGAAGCACTTGCACATATTCGGGTTTGCTCCAAATTAGAAGGGCTTTTACTGAAGAAAAAAGATCTTAAATGTGGGGACTCTCGTGAAGTCCATGTTCAGAAGGTACGCCACTCTAAGCTGTTGCTTTAATTGAAAAATAGGACCTATGGTTCCCCATCTTGTGGGAATTTGATTATGCTCATTTTTTCATTTGATTTGTTTGTTCATTGTTGCTACATCTGGCGTGTAATCAAACACTATAATATGTGATGTCCAAATTTGTTAAGTCTAGATTTTATTGAAATCATTACTCCTGACCTACATTAACAAGTTCTATACCATTGGTGTTGTATGCCTTCAGTTAAATTTGTTTTCTCATGAAAATTTTTTATTTCATAGAAATCTTAAGCCTTTCTTGGTCCTACTTGTTCTTTGTTTCCTCTGGGGCTTTGCTTTCTATTTATACACTATATTTTATCAACTAGCTACTTCTATTCTGTAAAATTAGTTCTTTGCCCTAACTCAAACTCCAAAAGCTAGTTCAAAGGGAGGAAAATTGTCTAGGTCTTATAAGGAGTCCGCCCATCTTATTAATCATCAATATGAGACTTTTCATTCTTCAATACCCACCCCACGTTTGGGACTGGACATCTAGTGCGTGGGCATATTTAATTTAAGGGCCCAACGTTGCATGAGATGAGTCCAACTTTGATACCATGTAAAATTAGGTCTTAGACCTTATAAGGAGACCAACAATTGTTTGTCCAAACCTTATAAGGAGACCACCCATTTCATTAACCATCAATAAGGAACTTTTTCATGCTTCCACATATTCGATCTTCTTTACGAGTTCGAAACCTATTTGAGTCACAAAGAGGCTAGATTGACACAAGTAAGCCATGTTTCTAAAGTGTAACTAAAATAGGTTTAGTGGAATTTTTTATTTCGTTTTATCTAATTTTTCAAATGGAAGACATTAACTCAGTTAACGTTTAAATTTTTGATATGGAGAGAAAGAAATTATGTCAGTTTATAAAACGGGAGAAATTCTTCCTGAAATAGCCTCTCTATCTCTATGAGGTAGTGGTAAAGTCTGTATACATTTTACCCTCTCTAGTGTCACAGACTTAAGACTTTCACTAAGACTCTTGTGCAACACTTGTCAACTTACTCACGAATCTTTCACGATTTCGCAAGTACAAGTAAGCCTATTTGTCTCAATCGCTAAGGGAACGCTAGATATGAGAAGGCAAGAGAGCTTCAGAAAGAAAACTTGTTTATTGCTTATGGAAGACTTGTGAATGACCCCCTTTTATTTATACTACCTAGCTGGGGTCAAAGTGTAAATAATATTTATTATACAAGTCCCTCACTATTTACAGTTTAGTTCCTAATCTAGAAGACTCCACAAGTCTAGATATTGCTAAGGACTTTCAAGTTCTATATGTAAGGATCTAGAGTCTTCCATAAATGCCTCCAAGACTCTAGATTCTTCCCCATTCAAGATGATCAAGTGGTGGGTCATGATACTCTCCTCCTCTTGATGTGGCGACGACTGCAAAGCACTGCCGCTGTTGCAAGAACTCTCGCTTTTTGTCTTAGAACTGCCATAAGTCTTCATATCGCTCCCATGTGGCTTCTTTCGCTATTTGTCCCTTCTAGTGTATAAGGAACATTGGTGCATCCCTTTATATATTATTGAGTAACAAGGCACAGTGTTTTCAGTGAAATTCATCTTTTCTTTTGTTTAATTGTTTGTTGCATCTTTAGCAAGATTAAAGCAATATTTGATTGTTTGCAGGTTGATAAGTTGAAAGTCTTATCTAAATCTCTCGCTAGCTCCGCTGGAAAAGCTGAAAAGAAGATCTCCGACCACAGGTTGGAAGTGATTATTTCAAATGCTATGTCTTGTGTTTTGTTATTCCCATTTTTAAGTGGCACATTTTACCCAAAAGGGAAGTCCCTTTTGTATATTGGCAAATTGTTCGCCTTATCACTGAGAGAACCATTATCTTGGCCTTGTATTCTTTTCTTGCAATCTTTTAATTATTTGTGTTTCCATTTGGTGAAGGGAGACCTGCATCTCTTTATAAACAACAACAACAACAACATACCGAGTGGAATCCCACAAATGGGGTCTACGGAAGCTAAAATGTATGCAGACCTTACCATTACCTCATATAAATAGAAAGATTGTTTTCGGAAGTCCCTCGTCTCAAAATATCAAGCCTCAAAAGCAAAAGATACGAGATATGAAAAAGAAAACAAAATAAAGTGGAAAGCCAATGATAACATATAAATACAATAAAAGTAACATATATAAGCAGACAATAACAACAAAAGATATAAAGAAACGACTAATCCTATTAACCTGCTATATCGCAAGGCTAGACATCATCCTACCCCTACAAGCCTATTAACTTTCTATCCTAATACATGACCTCCACTTCTTTCTACCTAAGGTTATGTTCTCGCTGAGATGAAGTTTCGCCATATCCTGTCTAATCACCCCCCCTCCCCAATACTTTTTTGGTGTACCTCTATCCCTTTGTGTACCTTTATATCCAACCTCTTGCACCTCCTAACAGGAGCGTCGGTATTTGTTCTCTGCACATGCCCAAACCATTGCACTCTCACTTCCCCCATCTTGTCTGCCACGAAGACCATCTCTAACTTCTCCCGAATAGTCTCATTCCTAATCTTATCACTCCTGGTATGTTAACACATCCATCTCAACATCCTCATCTCCGCAATCTGCACCTTCTGGTTATGAGTTTTTGACTGGTCAACACTTCCCACCCCATATGGCAGCGACGGTTTAACCACCATTCTGTAATACTTACCTTTAAGTTTAGGTGGTATCTTCTTACACATAACTCCATAGACAAGCCTCCACTTCATCTATGCTGCCCTAATACAATATGTGACATCATCATGGATATCACCATTACCCTAGATGATGGACCCAAGATATTTAGAACTTTCTCTCTTGGCAATAGGTTGAGTAGCAAGCGTCACTTCAATGCCCGCTTCATCCTTCGCAACACTGAACTTGCACTACAAGTATTCTGTTTTGGTCCTGCGCAATTTGAACCCATTGGATTCCAAAGTATGTTTCTAAATTTCCAGCTGATCATTAACTTTATCTCTAGTCTCATCAATCAATACCATGTCATCCACAAATAGCATACACTATGGAACCTCCTCATGGATAGATCGTGTTAGTTCATCCATCATAAGGCAAAAAGAAAAGGGCTCAACATAGACCCTTGATGAAGTCCCATCTCAATAGGAAGACCTGCATCTCTTTAAAGGATTTGTATTCTCTTTGCTTCTAAGTTAGTTTTACTAGAGCTGTCTCCCAAAACCAGGTATGCTATACTTCTGTGCTGCATGTATTGTAAGTTTTATCTCGAGCTGTCTGCCAAAACCAGGTATGCTATACTTCTCTGTTTCATGTATTTTAAGTTTTATACAGCAAGAATGTTTTTGTCGATATTTTGATATTAATTGGGTAATACCTTATAGCATCAAATAGGCCTTTGAATGCTAGTGCAATTGGAGAGTTGGTAAGGTCATCAAGACAATCTTGAAGATGATACCTGCTAGTATCTTCTGGCGTATATGGTCAGGCAGGAACAACAGATGTTTTGAAGGTTTATAAACTCCAATCACTTCTTTAAGGCTAGGTGTCTTTTGTATCTATATAGTTGGCATAGTCTTTCACCCATAGATTCACCTGAGAACTTTTGTTAGCTCCGTGGTACTAGTTTAGTTTTTCTTTTTTTAATTGAGCTAATGAAGTATTGTTATCTTCCTGAGGAAGAATTTACTTCGTTTGCAAACAAACCTCTTTTTTTTGGGGTGGGGGATAGTGCATCATCTTTGCGAGGGATTGTAGATGATAGTTTCATTCCCATATTTGGTCATGGGATTAAAGGTTATTAAAATGGAATCTGCCTGAAGGCTGATGCTTCGTCCAAAGTAAGAAGGAAAATAAATGATATAGTTGGGGGAGAGGGTTGTTTGTATTTCACTTATACAAAGTTGAACTACTGCCGAAATATATAGGATATATAAATGCAACCTTTTTAATGCTTAATAGAAAGGTTGATCCTGTATTTCAAGAAGACAGGCATATTATTTGTAGTGTCTGGTTATTGCAAGATAATGAGCGATTTTTTTTCTCATCTAGGCTAAAGTAATTTATCAGCATAATTGTTCTATGAAGTAATGCTTTTTATTTTTGGTTGAATGATTTGTGGGCTGGTCAACTTATTACAGTTTGCAGCTTGAACTCTAACAGGTTAATAGTCGAGCCTAGTCAAGTTACCCTTGTTGGCTTACTGGTGGATTAACTTATGATTGCTGCTTGTTTCTATGGGACATTTTGGATGCTTTTTATATAATATCTGTCTATTGACTAGGTTATATAAAAAAAGCCTCTTGCTTGAGCAAGTTCTCAAGATAGTTAATTGTTTCTCTCTAAGATCTTATTTTAAATTTATCTTCTGAGTCCATCTGGAACAACCCCTCATTTTCTATTGTGAATATAATGCTGAAAAGGGTAAAAACTATGGTGCTTTGATACCGAAATTGGTGTAGTAAAGTGAAAAAAAGTTGGGGAGAAGGATAGGGAAGATGAGAAGGTGAAGAAAGAGAGAAGAATAAGGGACAGACAAAAGAATGGGGGGAGAGAGAGCAGTAAAAGGGAGAAGAGAAAGAGGCCTTAAGTTGCCAGCTTTCTCAGACTTAATTTTAAATTTCTTATTTTTTAATCATTAAAAGTTCAATCATGATGTTTTTTTAGAATATAATGTGTTACTAGTAAAATCAGAGTAGAGAAATAGATAGGGATAAGAAGAATGATGGAAAAAGGTAGGAGAAAGAAGGAAGAAAAAGATGAATTATAATACCAAATCAAATCATTTAAAAAAACTTTTTGCCAACTTGCTCAACATGATTTAATTGCATATATATAGCTTAATTATAGCTTTTCCATTCTTTGACCAAATAATTATTGGTTGTCTCGATATTCACATTTTCTTGCATTACTTCTATATTTTCTGATTTTCTTCATTGATGATTTTCTTTGCTGAGGTCCACGCTCTGATTAAGCTCTGCACTTAATTCGCCAACATAGTTTGGTGCTATGTTTGCATTTTTCTCTTTTGCCTGCTCTTCTTGATCAACCTGTCTTCCATAGTTTCAACCTATGCGCATCTTCATCTCTTTTAAGTTTTGCTAACACTAATAACATATCAGTGTAATCCACAGTTGAAGTCAGGGGAGGCTGGTGGGTACACACTTTACCCCTATCTTAAGAAGGTAGAGAGACTATTTCCAATAGTCTCTCGACTCAAGTAAAACATATGAAAAATTAAGTGACACAAGAGTGAAGAAACCATACTGAAAACAATGGAAAAGAAAATAGTAGAAACAACAAGTATATGATAACCGAAGCCAAGGAGACAAAAAATTGCAATAATAAGATAGTAGGAGAGTACTAAAAACAATATTGATAAGGGAACTGGACAATGCCTCAACTGACTACTGACCTTCTATCCTAATCTTGACCTCCAAACTTATCACGTCTCTCCAGTACTTCTTTTGCCTACCTATGCCTCAACTATAACTAACGTGTCGTCTCCTCACTAGGGCATCTATGCGTCCTCTTTTCATTTGCTTGAACTATCTTAGCCTCGCCTCCCTCATTTTGTCCACCATGAGGCCACATCCACCTTATCTCGAATATCTTCGTCCCTAATCATATCTCTCCTAATGTGCTCATACATCTGTCTCAACATTCTCATTTTCACTACTTTCATCTCTAGACATGCGAGTTTTTGGCTAGCCAACATTCCGCCCAACACAACATAGCTGGTCTGTCACTTTATAAAACGTACTTTTAAGGCATGGTGTCACGTTCTGATCTCACAAGTCACCAGATGCGTGCCTTCATTTCATCTGTTCCGCTTCAATACAATGTGTAGCATGCTCATCAATCTCCCAGTTTCCTTGTATTATTGACCCCAGATACTTCAAACGTACTCGGAGATGATTTGGATGTCAATCCTCACTTCTGCATTTGCCATGGGAGTCACGCCATAGATGTGTAAATCCCTTTCTAAATAATCTTTAAAGATTTTGTTGCTATGTCTGTCCAACGTAAACCCTGATTGATTTTAAGAATAATCAGTTAAGACCTTTAGTTTCCTGGTGTTGCTTAAATACATGTAACTCTACATGCTGAAATTTTAGGTCTAGTTGCTCCTCCTTCCACTTGTGACATATCTTGCCAGTTCCCGTTGAATTTAAAATCAGAATGCTATATCTCTGTCTCATTATTGTGAACAATGTATTTTGATTACTCTTCTCTTTGCCTACAAAATAGGTTTACATCACTATTAAACTTCGTGAAACTCAATTTTTGTGCTTCATTTCACTTAGTATGCACTTTAATTAGGAATAAAGGTGGTAAATCATGCACATCTTAACTGATGGGCTCAACATGTATGAGAAAAACACTAGAGAACATATAATTGAGTAAGCGATGAATTATATTTTAAGAAAACGTCATGATTGGCCTTTTAGTGATTACAACAACATAACCAGTGGAATCTCACAAGTGGGGTTTGGGGAGGGTAGAATCTACGTAGACTTTACCACTACCTCCTAGAAGGAGAGAGACTACCACTACCTCCTAGAAGGAGAGAGACTGTTTCCTGGAAACCCTCGTCTCAAAAATCCATAAGCAGAATAAACTAGATATGACAAAAATGAAAGGAAAGGGAATAGAAAGGGCGACTAATAACTGAAAGAACATAATAATATGTAAATACGATAAATTTAAGACACATACAATTGATAATGACAGCCAATAAATACCAATAGTACATTTTTCATCTAAATAAAAAATTCAACATGGTTTCTGAACTTCATTGACCTGATTTAATTGCATCTACATAGACAACATTACCCCAATGCCTCAAAGGCTCCCGCCCATTGCAGGGTAAGGGGGGGTCCGATGTACGCAGCCTGACCCCTATGTTTAAAAACATAGCGCGACTGTTTCCAGATGACCCATGATGAGCGTCGAAAGT
>JAOTQJ010000096.1:6755975-6767836 GCA_025642045.1 Solanum sejunctum | reverse complement strand
ACAATTGAAAGAAGCGCAGACAGTTTAAAAAGCCATTTTGCTTTATTCCATCATACCCCAAAGCTAAAAAATAGTGAATCTTTGGCTCCATTCGAGATTGATGGAAAGTAATTGCATCTACATAGCTTAATTATAAATCCAAATAATTTTTGTTTGTCTAGATATTTACATTTTCTTGCTTTACGTTTGTATTTTCTGTTTTTTTCTCATTGATGCTTTTCTTGGCTAAAGTCCACACCCTGATTGAGCTCTTCCTTTGAATCACCAACACAGTTTGGTGCTTTGTTTGCATATTTCTCCTCTGACTACTCTTCGTGATTAGCATCTCTTCCATATTTTCTACCTATGTACATCTTCATCTTTCTTCAGGTTGTGCCATCATAGATATGTAAATCTCTTTCTGAATAAACTTCAAGATTTTGTTACTATATCTGTCCAACCTTCATCCTGATTGATTTCAAGAATAATCAGTCATGACCTTTAATTTCCTGGTGTTGCTTAAATACATGTAAATCTATATGTTGAAATTTTGGAAGATTTTGCTTATGCCTAGTTTCTCCTCTTCCACTTGTTTCATACCTTGCTAGTTCCCCCTGAAGTTAAAATCAGAATTCTACGTCTCTGCCTCATAATTAAACAACAAATTTTTATTACTTTTCTGCTTGCCCTATAACTAGGCTTACGTCACTACTAATCTAACTATATTATTCTCATTCAAGGAAGAACTTAGGGGTCGTTTGTTGTTATGGATAAGAGGATTTAATTTTGGGATGATTTTTAAGTGCCCGTTAATCCCTTGTTTGGTTACAAAGGCTGTGATAAATTATCTCAGAATTAAATTAGTACTAGGATAAGTTATCGCTCCCTGAGGGTGGAATAGCAATCCCAGGATAATTTTAGCCTGGGTAAAGTATATAAAATAACAAAAATACCCTTTTTAAACTCTCTTTTATACACTACTTTTACATTCCTGTATATTAACATAATTGTAACCAATATTTATAATAACATTCATAACCTTAATTAATCATTGCTTTTTTGAGAATATATTTTCTATTAAAATAATACAACTTATAAATACAATTTCTACTTATGAATATATTATAAGTTAAATTAATTGTCTAATACTTATGTTTAGTTGTATTTTGATTTCTCTTGAAATGTTCACTCCACTACTAAATTATATATTTTTAATTTGATAGTTTATTACTCACTTAAAAATTATATTTTATATATCTATTAAAATGTGGATAATTTTGATGATAAAATTTCTTTTAATTTTATAAACTTAAAATGAAAGTTTTCTTTTTAAGTTAAATAAGATGGAGGTTTTATTTTTAAGCTAAATAAGATTGATTACAACAACAACAACAACAACAACATACCCAGTAAATATGCCACAAGTGGGGTCTGGGGAGGGTAGATTGTACGCAGATCTTGCACTACCTCATAGAAGTAGACAGGCGAATAAGATTGATTGTTTTAGTTATTTAAGTTAATAAGATGAAAATTTTATTTAAAGCTACATAAGATGGAAGATTTGTTTTTAAGTTAAATAGGATGAAAATTTAATTTTAAAAACATATGGCACAATCCGAAACTACATACACAAAATTATTTGAGTTAAATAAGATGAATTCTTTTAAAGAAGGAATAACTAAAGCTTAACACTAAATAAGGTGAAGGGTGATTTTATAAACAAATACCTTATCCTTAGAAATTATGCAATAAATATAATTTTGAATATGACAAACCAAAACAAGTAATAAAAACTACTCTCAGCATAACTTATCCTAATATACGTAATCCCATTATACCTTGTATCCAAAGCAAACGACCCCATAGTTATCTTGAGAAACATGGAAGCTATATATTTGGACTTCTGCCTGGAGCCCAGAGAGTACGAAGACTCGAGTTTTGGTTGTTCTCAATTCTGATGATGCTTTACTTTCTTTCTACTAAATAGAAGCATGAGTAGGAGTAACTGGTATCAACATGTCGTGCTTAAAACTATTAATTGATTTGTAGGTGGCATTTTGTTAGTTTAAGTTTGATCCTGGATTTTGATTGGTTTGAATAATTTAATTCATATGCATTGCCTTGCTAATTTTTGACTGTGTGGACCCTTTAACGGTTTAACTTTTTGACAACTTTAATTTATTTGTCTTATTTGTTTTTTTTGTCAATTTGTTATATATTTGAAAACTACATAAAAAGTACCATAAATCACAATAATTTGTTATAATATTTAAAAGACCTAAAAAGTTTGGTTGATTCTCAAAATTCTATTAGTTCCACATAAATTATGACAGGAGGAGTAATTGTATTATTTAAAATGACGTAAAAAGTACTATAAATCAGAATAATTGATGACTTTAAATTTAGAGAAAACTAAATTTATGCCCCTTTAAAGCAAACTACTTTCATTCATATAGCCCTTTATATTTTATGCCCTCCGCTATTAAAATTTGCCCCCCTACTATTAAAATCCGTGCGCTGTCGTCCTACTGACATCAACACCCACCTTATATGATATACTAATAGAGTATACATATACCGATAGGGTATCACAGAGGATTAGGTGCAATCCTATATGATACAAATATGGTATCAATATATCGATAGAGTATCACCAAGAATATATTTTTTACTAATTTAGAATTTGATAAATAAGTTTGTAACTTTAATAATTTTCTCTTAATTATTTTATTTATTAAAAAAAGAGCTCAAAATTATATTATACTGATAGGGTATCAATATACCGACGGAGTATCACAAGAATATATTTTCTACTAATCTAAAGTTTAATAAATAATTTTGTGACTGTAATAATTTTCTAGTCCTATACGATACCTATATGGTATAAATATACTGGCAGAGTATCACAACGAATATATTTTTCACTAATTTAGAATTTAACATTTATTAAAAAATTGCTTCGTATTTATTTCTTCAAAAAACATAATCTTATATGATACCAATTGGGTATCAATATACTGCAGAATATCACAGTTGATTGTGCTCATTCTATCTGACACTGGTATAGTATATATACCGCCAGAGTATCATAGAGGATTATTTCATAATATTCATACTGACATCATGTTGACGATATGCTGATATCAGCATGACATTACGGGCAAAATAAAAAAGGAAAGTGGAGTAAGAAGGTAAATAGTTTGTGCCATGACTCCATTTAGGGTAAATAGTTTGGATTGAGTCCATTAAGGGTAAATAATTTCACATTAGGTTTATTTTGTGTTGTTTTCCCTTAAATTTAAGAGACATATAAAAAATGTAAATGATTTTCAAAATTCTAATAGTGCACCATAAGTTGATATAAAGGGAATAACATATATATTATTTAAAAATTGGGTGAAAGGTTCTATAAGTACACAAATTAACAACTTAAAATGTTTAAAAGTCATAAAAAATTTGATTGGGATAGAGTTAGTAACATATATTATTGAAAATTATGTAAAAAGTACTATAAATCACAATAATTAACAACTTTAATTATCTAAAAATCATATTAAAAATTTGATTGACTCTTAATTTTATTTGTATCACATAAATTGAGACAAAAAAATAATAAATATTGGGACCATGTTAGTACGGGCTCCATTGTCTAGTTCATACTCACTAAAGGGAGATTATTAGAACATTATCTATAACTATAGTTAAGATTTTTTTTACCAGATAAGAGCAAATTTCTGACTAAAAGATATAACATTAAAGATAGGAAATAGTGATAGTAATAGTTGAATGATGTCATCACTTAATAATGAATTGACTGAAGTGCCTTTGCTGCCACTTGATTCTTAGTGTGTATCTATGTAGCTATTTGATTTGTTATCATTATTTGCTGTTTACAGAGTACAGAAAGAGGAGGCACTAAAATTTCGTGTGGCCAAGAGTAGCGAAGTTGGTGAAATAGAGGAGGTAACATGTTTGCATGATGTTAAGTTATAAATGAAGTGCTTTTGCATCAGTGGTTGTTGAAGAGTATATGCCAAATATAGGTTTCTAGGATTGCTTGGCCTAAAGGGATTTTGGGATTCATTTGTTTCTTTTTTTCAGGAATTAGTGGCTGAGATTTCTACACTGAAGAAACAACAGGATGAGATAGAAGCTCAATTGAAGCAGGTACTTTGTTGTTGATAGAAGGCATTCTCTTGGTGAAATTGTGACTACCATTTTGCTTTGAATGTGTTCTTTGGTACATTTATGTACAAGTTTATCATAATAGCTGAAGACAACATGATTATCTTTAATTGTCACATTTTACCTTTACTCTTTCTAACACTAATATTTTCTCTCGTGCTATGCATTCATAGTGATAATCTCAAGCAGGCATTCATGTATGGGGATATACGTAAATTGTCTAAATGGTACGTGTCAGTATGATAAAGATATATAAAATAAGCTCCAAACTCATTGGAAATCAGAAAATGTTAACCATGCAAGAAGTATTCCTCTTTAACTGCTTCTGCTGTACAGTTTTGTGGAATATGATAGTTGAATAATTTCATTCATATCTTTCTATGTTGCACACATGGTTTTATGTACGTAAGAGTTTTGGGGGGGGGGGGAAGTGTTTAGACAAGATATGGAGAAATTTCATCTCACCAAGGACATGACCTTAGAAATAGAAAGGAGTGGAGGTCGCTTATTACGGTAGAAGGTTAATAGGGTTGTAGTGATGTCTAGCCCATGATCCTTGATAGTTTCTTTCCACTAGAGTTGAGGGAGGTGCAGGTGCTAAGGGTAGAAGCTTCCCCATTTTTGGTCACTTTTCATGGACCCTTCCACGGGCCGTGGTAAGGCTCATGGGCTGTACAGTGGCTCGTGGAACCTCTGCAATCAGGGATTTCTGCATTTTCTTTTTTACTCTGACCTTCCAACTTCTCGGGTATTACATCAACTAGGGCAAAAGTCTCCAAATAATCAATTCCATAGGTTTTTGTATATTCCTTTGCTCTAAACATGTAGTCTTTCTATGGATCCGTCAGACTTATATTTCACACTAAGCACCCATCTGCCCCCTATCTACAAACTTTTTCCCTTCTGGTAATTCCACAATTTCCCAAGTTTGGTTTTTTTCCAATGCTTTTATTTCTACTTTCATAGCTTTCTCCCATTCTCTGTTTCCTAATGCTTCAGACATTTTCCAAGATAGAAACTACAGAGACACTGGTGGAATTTCATTTTATTCCTCTTTTCAAAGTAGTAAAAGGGGAATTGAGTAAAGCTTTATGACTTGGGGATAGATTTTTATGTCATGGAAAGGCTCAAACGGTGTTGTGTGCAAGTTTTGGTTCCTTCTCTGAGTGCAATGGGAAGGTCGTGATCAATAGGTTGGTTTGGTTATTCTTCATGATCAATTTGGTTTGGTGTTTCTAATGGTTCAACAAGTTTGAGATGGGCACTATGAGCAGTAACCTGAGGAGATGATTGCAGTTGATTACTTTGATACTTAGCCTCTTTCTTCTTGAATAAACCTGCAATGGTAGATTATTTTCTAGAATTCCATTATCTATATTCAGATTAGGAGACTCAATGGGTTCATTAGGATTTAGAGACTAGGATGATTGAAGAAATTGTTACTCGGGCAAGGATTTGACATGAGTTGAAATAGACTAATCAAATAGTGATAAGTCTAGAGGTCCGTTTCCCTTCAATGATTCCTGTGATAATAAGAATGATTGAAAAAGATTCACTCTTGCCAAATGTGGCACCAGTTGAAACAAAGAATTTCTTTGATAATGGTTGACAACACTTGTAGGCTTTTGAGTGAGAGAATATCCTACAAACACACTCTTAAGAGCATATGCGTCTAATTTGCCTCTATTTAAAGAACGAATATGAACACAGGCAACACTCCCTAAGGTTCTAGTAAACCGATATATTCAAAATTTCAAAATTCAGGAAAAAATTCCCAAGTGTATCAAGCGGGCTTTTAAATTTCAGAATTCTTGCTGATATTCTATTACTGTGTGCAAGAAGTAGGACAGCTTCACTCTAGTACTCTTTTAGCACCCTTATATGTAACAATAGTGAACTAATAATGCCAAGTAACAAACCATTTTCTTCTCTCTGCAATCCCATTTTGTTGAGGAGTATTGACATATGAAGTTTCATGAATAATTCCCTCTTTTTTATGAAGAAAACAGAGAGGTTTTGGATGAAGTAGCCCTTGGCATTATCACATTTGAATCTTTTAATTGACAAATCAAAGTAGATTTTAATCAGATTAAAAAAGGTACAAAGAATTTGACTGACGTTTGCTTTTTTGATTTAACAAATAGATCCATGTTAATCTTGTGCAATCATCAATGTATGACAGAAACCATCTAGCACTAGAAATTCTAGGAAAGGCAGAGGGAATAAGAGAAAATGAAGTTTGACATCTTTTGTTACTGTTTGGAAAGGGAACGCGTTTATGTTTTGCAATTGCACAATGATCCAATGAAAAGACTCTACAGTCAACTCTTGGAACAAACATGAAGACATCATTTTGATTACATAAAAGGACAGATGATTTAACCGGTGATGATAAAGCCATTCTTTCTCTTTATTGGATATGATAGACAACCAAAAATGAACTAGACAAGGAATTCTTAGTTGTATCTTGACCATTGTGGAAATCAAGACAATAAAGACCACCTTTCTCACTAGCACGCTCAATCATCTCTTTGGTGCTATGTTCCTGAAATAAACAACATTAAGGTCATAGTTAAGTATCAACGACTTTCCCAGTGGTATGTCTCCTTGTTCACCTACAATAACAACTGAACCATCGGCTATAGCTATTTCTTCATAGCTAGGAGAGGGGGAGTATGATTTAGAGAAATGAAAGGAACTAGTCATATGATCAGTTTCCCTGGGATCAACCACCCACATATGGAGAAATTTCGTCTGAAACATTAGAAACAAAAGAGGAAGAAATACCTGTGAAGGCCAATGAACAAATACTTGCTGATTCTGAGTGTGGATTTGTTTCATCAATTTGAGGACTGCTAGCTATATGTGCCTGCTTTCCATCGTTAGTAATTCTGTTTGGAGGTTTACCATTGACTTTATAGCATCTCTTTCAGGTGTACTGATAATTTTTGCAATAGGTGCAATAAAGATTGTCCCTATTGATTGGCAGTTTGAATGAACATGCAGGCTTGACGATGCTCTCCCATTGTAAAACTCCAGATTTTCTTGAACTTTTCCCTTTTGCTGGAACAGCTGATCCTTCGTTTCAAGCATAACACTCCTTCTGTCCATATAATTGCCATTGTCTCGTTTAATGATGGCAAATATTCTTTTCCTAAGATTTGCACTTGCACGACATCGTATGCTGTATTTTATCCTGCAAAAAAAATCATTAATCCTTTTTTCCCCTCAAAATCTCTTCAGAATTACATCATCTTTCCAACCATTTGAATGCATTGATAACTTTCCATTTCTTTCCATAACCGTGAAAAAAAAGAATATTCAGTGACAGGTTGAGCTCTCTGTTTTACTTCAGAAATTTGTGTTTCTATGTCATAGATCCTTGCATCATCATGTACTTTGGAGTGTCTCCTTCGCTGCATCCCAAATATCCTTACTGGTATGAATTCGGGGAGCATGGAGTTCCATAACTAAGGCATGAACATTGCATCATGTTCTTCCCATGCATCAAACATGGTGTCTTTTTTATATCTACCAATTTATGGATATTTTATTACAAAAGATAAAATATGGGTCTAGTTTATATTACAAAAAATTTGAAATCATGATTTAAAATCCAAAATCATGTTTCTTTTTTTGTGACATTCAGATGGTGATCCCAAATCACATGTTCGAATGCTGATCTGAAATCATAAGTAGAAATTAAATGTCCAAACGCAAGCTTAATGACTTGCATGATTAGTGACTGCACAATCTCTATATTGATGCAATATTTTTGGTGGTTTATCGTTCTCTATCTTCATCAAGTTGGAAATTGCCTTGAAAGGGATTTCTGGTTGGTTTTCAATGATCTAATTATTTGAATTTGGATTTTATTTTTTGTGCTAGTATTCATTATTTTGGTACTGGTTACTGAGTTTCTTCTTTCAGGTTAATATCTCACTGGCTGTGGCCAATGCACACCTTCAAAATGTCCGAGAAGAGAGGGACCAGTTCTATGAAGCTAATGATCAGATTGTTGCTCATTTGAAAGCTAGGGTGTGTCTTTGATTTGAATATCTGAGCATTACTTCACCTTAGCTTTTCCTGTTCCTGGCTATACCAGTTATATCTCCTATCCTTGTTCTTGCACTTGCCATGACCTATTTCTTCATTTTCATAGGAAGATGAGCTGACTCAATCCATTGGTGCTTGTAAAGTTGAAGCGAATATCCTCAGTACATGGATTAATTTTTTGGAAGATACATGGACACTTCAATCTTCCTTTACAGAGAGTAAAGACAAGGAGGTCAAGTATGCTACAGGATTTACTGCACAATCTATCTTCCAGTTTTCAGAACCGGAAGAATCTTAAAATTTAACTCTGTTTTAGTTTGTTAAATGTTATCCTTAATGAATTCTTGGTTTGCGCTTACTTTTGTAGTGTTGAACTTGAAAAGCATGAGGTTTATTTTGAGAACTTGATCATGCAATCTTTTTATGAGGTGCTTAATTGGTAAATGATCATAGTTTTTTTGCCTGTGCTTAACACGGGAACTTTCTGAACATATATGTTGCTTGCACAGAAAGAGTTGAGGCCTTCTATTGATCGGATAGCTAAATATGTTGAGAACTTGAAGACTTTAGGTGACGGGTAGGGTCCTCTTTTTTCGTATATACTTTAGCCAATACACTGCAGAGTCTTATTGTGGTTCTTTTTTCTGACAGCTCTGCTGCGGGATCTGGTGGGTCAAAATCATTAAGTCCTAGAAAAACTCTGGAGGAGGAATACTTGGTTTATGAAGCCAAGGTAGAGAAACATTACTACATGTTATCCCTTCACTTTTATGTTGCTGTCTGATGAGAGTTATACTAGAGGCGTTATATCGGACCAAACCTACTAAAACAGCTATGCCTTCAGTCCCAAATAAGTTGGAGTTAGTATATAAATCTCCAGTTCTTCATTTTAGCTCATTTTGAATCATCATCATATTAAATAAAATAAAAGTGAGAAAAAGTAATTAGTATTGTAGAATTTGAGACGGAATAAAAGACTTCTTTATGTTTTAATGCCTTTACATCCTGTAAGAAGGCATTTAAAAATGCTTCCTATAACTAATTCCGCAAAGATAATTAATTACAATGAAAGAAATGTTTTATTCCTATAGATATGCCAGGAAAAGAAAAAAATAAAAGTCTTCTACAATCATGCTAATTAATTAACACAATTAACACTACCTTCAAGTTGGAGCAACGATGTCTCACATGCCCGAACTTATGTGTGAAAAGTCCTTTGCTGCACCCATCTGTAAGCACATCTGCTAGCTGTTTTCTGATGGTAAATGAAGCGAACTCAAGATACCACTAATAACTTTCTCTTTGTTGAAGTACCGATCAATTTCAATATGCTTTGTTCATTCGTGTTGAAAAAGCTTATGATCTATATTGATTAATCAATTTCAATATGCTTTATTTGTTCATGTTGAGCAAGATTCTGATCTACATTGATTACTGTTTTGTTGTCGTAGTACAAGAAAAGTTTTTCTTTTCAGGCAATATCAATTCTTCTAGTAACTTTCCTATTCAAAAAAAGCTCACAAACTTTTTGGGCCATAGCTCTATATTTTGCTTCCACACTAGATCTGACTACTACACTTTGCCCCTTGCTTCTCCAAATAAGTAGTTCCTTCCTACAAGTGAACCATAATCAGATGTAGATCTTCTTTTATCTAAGATCCAACTGAATTCGCATCTGTAAAAGCTTCTATCTTTAGGTGATCATGTTTAGAGAAAAGCAAACCTATCTGAAGCAGATTTTAGAAACTGCAAAATGTGACAGACAACTTGCATATGAGGATCTTGGGGATTATGCATGATCTGACTGAATAGATTATGTCTTGTCTAGTGTCACAGCGATAAATGGGCTTTCCAGGCTTTGTTCTTAAATTCTTATGCTAACAACTTCTTCATTCCCTGTTATTACTTGGTCATCAACAATAAATAGTGAAAAGACTGAGTTTACCCTTTTGATGTCTTCTGAAGAGGGTATAATCAATATTGCTTTGTTCATAACTGAAATAGGTGATCACTTTGGAGAATATGTCAATGTCTTATGAAGAGAGTATGATCAACACTTGCTTTGTTGGTAACTGAAGGAGGTCATCACTTTGGAGAATCTGTCAAACCAAGTTTATAAGACTGTTTAGTATCAAATGCAGGAGGGATCTCCATATACACTTCTTCCTCTAAAAATGTGTTTGGATTAGCTTAAAAGTTGATCAAACCAGCTTATAAATCAGTTTTTGTCTTGTTTTGGTGTTTGGTAATCTTAAAAAGCACTTTAAGCTAAAATACTCCAACACAAGCCAAAAAATTCAAGTTGGGGTAAAAGTACTCGAGGTTTGACCAAGTAAATTAAAATTGTATCCGTTGTCTTCATTCATCACCTATATCTCTGACCATGTCTGGTATATGAGTGCCATCATTTATACAGTGACAACTGGTTTAATTAACTTCATTTTGGCGAAAGTCTCTGCAACTTTTTTGTGAATTCCACTCCAGTAAAAAGATTGAGCTTTCAAAGAAGATAGAACAAAATGCTAAATTATAAATTTGATAACAGATGAAATTTCTCTATTTGTTTAAGATTTTCCCTTTTCTACTTTAAAGCCCAGTTAACAAATTTGTCCAGATTCTACTTCCTCCTTAAGTCTTCATTATAGCACGTGATCTGACCCAGAGAAAATGCAAAATCATGCTTGTTCCCCAGAAATCATTTACTCAGGTTGACACACTACTTCCTGAACTAGCCAACCTGTCCTCGTAGTTAAGCACCCTACTGTCTCTAGGTTTTGATGAAAGTCATCTAGAGCTTTTGTTCTCCTCTCCTCATGTCTCTAGGTTTTGATGCAAGTCATCTAGAGCTTTCCTATCTGACGAAACACTATTTTATTAAATGATAAAGACATTGTTGAGAAAAAGATGGTTCCCAGATGAAATAAAAGTTGGATTCATGTAATACGAGAAAGATTTTCCATTGCTTAGCTGGAAAAATATGTGGCCATGAAAGAGGGATTAAGTGGAACATAAGTGGAACAAAATTATTGGGTGTTAAGAGTCATGCAATGCTTGTTTCTTCCATATTTTGGGCCTTAGCTTCATGGAAGAATATGTTACTGCTGAAACACCAAAGAATTGAAATTATAGATCAAAACACTATGTATGGATAGTATGAACTGCCTAAACAAAAATTCTTGAACAACAAACAACCAGTTGAGATATTTATGACCAAGAAGTACTGGATTCTCTTTCGAATAGGCCTTGAAAGAAGAAGGCAGGCTGGGATGCCAACATGCTTCTATGATATTTAATTTACTCAATAGTTCCCATTTCGGGAATGTCCATTGCCAAATTCATTAAATGGGTAAGTCGCCAATCCCTGGACTATGTAATGCACTTTATTTGCTGGGTTATGGGCTGACGATTTTAAAGCGGACTCCCACTCATTAGATAGGGAAGATTACCTAGATTTCGTGATTGTCTGCCGAATATTTTCCAATTCCAGGAGCTACTAATAGCTTATTAGCTTCCGTTGTAGCTTTCTTGTATTCTTCAAAGGATTCTCCCATCCTCTACTTTTGGCAACTTCGCAGAATCACTCTCTTTTAGCTTTAATAATCTTTGCAAACTGGGGCTTTCTGTCCGCCACCCCCCCCCCC
>JAOTQJ010000096.1:6738754-6755875 GCA_025642045.1 Solanum sejunctum | reverse complement strand
TTTAAATCACGCCATGTTTGTCATAACTTTTCCAATTGAACGAATTACTTCGATTGAATTAATTACGGGGTCTAACACTCCCTTGCTACCATTTGACAACCTCCTACTCAAGGATGAGTTCATTAAGCATTCAGGAGCTAGCTCTACGGGTTCTACCACCCATGAAAACATAATATGCATACAACCATTTCATCCCTATAATGACATCAAAACCAACCATACCAACTCCAATAAGCCACAAAGTAAGGCCTAATGTAATACAACCCTAGATCAACACCTATACACCTCCTAGAAACAATATACCCAACAAAGATAGATACCAAAGATCTACTCAACAACTTGGGCACACAAGAAGCCCTAGTAGCAACAAAAATAATAGAGAATAAATGGTAGCACACCGAGCCTAACATGCGTACACAACAAAGCCAAGGAAACTTTAACTTACCGTTAGTAGCATCGGGCACTTCATCCTCTTTTTGAGCCACTTGATCAATATGATCATCTTTACCCTCGTTTTGAGCATATGGGCAACTCAAAATTTTTTGGCCCATTTCCTTACATCCAAAGCATGCACCTGTGTTCCTCCAATATATGCCACCATATTTCATCTCGCACTTTTGGCATTTAGGCCTTTCGACCCCTCATCTCCTCTTTCATGCTTTTTACACTTATGAAGACACTCCTTTATCGTATAACCCATCTCGCCACAACTATATCAAGCATTAGTACCTCTCAAGCCATGGCCATCATGGCATCTACCATACCTTGGGAACTTAGCATAAGGCACCAAAACCCTTTTATCTTTTGGACTCTGGAATTACCCTCAACATGGGCCCTCTTGGCCTCACTACCTACCCTGTCACTACTAGAATTCTCGGGAGCACTCACTTGTTGATCGAGTTGAGTTGCTAATTTTGCCACCTCTTTGGTCACTTTCCATAGAGCATTGCAAATCTCCGGGTTTATCATAGCACTGTCCTGAGTAACTTAAGACATATCCTGAATTGGAGCAATTAGAGGGCTAGCAATAAGTCGTAGGGGATCTAACTCTATCGCACGACATAGATCATGAAAAAGTGAAACATTTTCCAAAATGTCTCATAGCCTCCTATTCATAGTTGTGGCACAGTACACGACCATTAGTAAGACTCTAATTGATATGGTGTGTCAGATTCTAAGGATCTATCAACCTAGTACTTTGATACCATCTCTATCATGACCTAAGCCTAGGGCCTAGACTTGACCAGCGAATGGGAAATCCGGAGAAACCCCAAACAAGCCTTAGAAAATATCATTACATATCCTCGGTCGTGTAAGCAAAGTAAAAGAACATAAGAGACAAAAAAAGGTAATTGGGACTTAAGGATAGAGACTAATACTTAAGTAATATGTAAAAGTTTAGAAAACAAGGGCAGCAAACTAAATGGAAAAAGTTTGCATAACATCACAATCAAGAGACAAAAGAGTTAAGTCTCATATTATAGATACATATCATGTCCAATAAATACTCTAGTTTCACCCCATCACCCTAGTGGTGTGTTACAAAATCCTCACATGGTTGATGATAATCATACCTTATCACCACAGTGGCGATGTACAAACCCCTCACATGGTTGATGAGTACAAATCCCTTCCTCAGTTACCCGGGCTCTTATCACCCTGGATCGGGCATGGTCTAATACAACACTATATATAGATTATATTATATACATAAGCTTATTTTATTATTATATAATTATTCATATCATATATCATGCTTTGGATCTTCAACTCCTAAAGAAACTACTTCTGAACATTTTATCAAACATTTAGAGGGTGTGTAATGCTAGTATAAAATCATGAAATATAGAGATGAAATCATGCAAGAAAATCTATTATAAGACCATCAATCAACACCTTGCAACACCCTTAAGTAATATACATCAAAAACACTCACCAAATCTTAAAATAGATTCAAGATTTATAGCTCAAAACGTAGAAAAATAGTCACAACTTTACATAGTTTTAACATAGTGTGTAGTGAATTTCATAACAAGCAAAACCCATCCATAAATCAAACTTAAATCAAGAAATTTATGTAAAAGGAGGCTTGAGAATCATAGGTTAGAGGAACCTATGAACGAATCACACATGCCTTAGCTTGGATATGAACTTGGTGAAGATTGAAGATAGAGACGTGAAGCTTGAATAACAACCTTGAAGAAAAACCTTAGTTGGGATAAGGGTTTGAGACTTGAATCATGAGAGAAATATAGGACCAAGGTTTTGAGTGAGTATTGAAAAATATTTAGGATGATATGAGGGTGAAATAATACTAAGTATAGGTACAAACACATTTGGGAATATTTAGGCTCATGATCTAAAAGCCTTGGACCGAGATAAAATCATTAGCAACAAAATACATAGGTCTGCATCTATTCCACAATATGGACCTATCACGATGAACAAATTAATGATGGTTCATGATAGCTGCACATCGCGGCCCTGTCACGAATCTTTTCTGGAAGTCAAAATATTGGAAAATTAAAATTGTGATTCGATTGCTATAAAATTAGTTTAGACCCTTTTCCTCTAATTTTTACCCCTTGAGTAAGAATATGAGTCAGATTTTTGAAATAAGGAATCAATTTTTTTATATATAAAAATTATGATTCCATGCAGGTTGGGATTGTTTCACTATATTGACTTATTTTTTGTTTGCGTTGCATATCGTATACTTATTACATTAAAATAAACTAACATATACTCTATGCCTACGTGATATTTCCAGGTAGGGAATGGAGAACCTTTTGATCATCCTACACTTGGCTAGTTGATACTTTGGAGATAAGCTTTGGTGAATCCTTAAGTCCGAGGACACTATCTATATTACTCTTGGTATTTTGAGACTTTGTTATGTTAAACACTTGTTATTATGAGGGTAAGCCTGGAAAGTGTCTTGGCCCCCACTCCATTCCATGTTAGAGCTTGATTCTTTATACTTTTATGAATATCAACATTTCTCTAAGTCCATCTCCCCTTTAACGTTATCTAGAAAAATACCTTGACATTGGCCCTAGTCTATCCTTGAACATTGGGAACCTTAATTGAGACAAAAAGCCTAAGTTGATGGTAGCTACCAAAAGTGGCCCTAGTTTGGGAAATGGATATTGTATACTTCACCTAACGCTAAAAGCCTAAATTGAGGGAGGCCTGTGTTGTGATATAATAACTAAAAATGTGGTGGTGAGTTGGGAATAAAAGAAAGAGTAGATGTAAAACCCCATGTCATGCATAGGCTAGTTCTATCCACATGACACTTTACATGTCCTTATTGTACAAGCGATTAATCAAGTTCCATATTTGAGTAGTAGTGATTGTTCGAATTCGAAAAAAGGTTTATAGATGCCTTGATATATTCCAAGTCAAACCCAATGGACATATTTAACCACAAGATAGAAAACTTTTATTGAGTTTAAGGATTTTAGGTAAAATATTGAGTTACACTAAGAGGAAGTAAGGTTTAAAAAATGGAACAAGTGGGCTACTTGCTCGACTTAATCAAGCTACTAGGTATACCATGTACTTGAGTTTTATGGATCTAGTTAAGGTGTTCAAGGTTAATGGGTTAGATTTAAGCCTATGTTAATGGACTCACGTGAGGCTCAAACTAAGTAAGAAAAAGAAAAATATAAATGAGAAAGCCCACCTTCTAAATCTGCCAAGGCCCAAGTAATTAGCCCAACAAAGGATAAATCAAGTAGGTATGTCACCTGCATTGACTTTTTTGTGCAGCATGACACCATAAGCAGCTGCATAACCTATTTGGCCATTTAGTGGCTGAAAAAGAAGCATAATAAGGTGGTTCTAAGGGATTCTTTTAAGGGCCAAAAAGCTGTTATAAAAGACTTGTTTAGCTGGTCATTTTATTCATTTTAACACACCCAAAAAGTAGATTAAACCCTAGCTTTCTATTCTCTCTCAAAGGATAAGAAAATAGAAGCCTTAAATTCCTTTAGTGTTCTTGAGGAAACCCTCCTTATTGCAGGCTAAGGTGAGTTCAAATACCTATAATTTATCTTAATTCTACTACGAAAGATAAGGAAAACATGTTACTTATACTTAAAGAGGAGTATAGTGTAGAATATTCTCCCAAGTTGCTACTCATTCCTCTTTATTGTTAAAGGGCTTTTGGCTTCTTGTTTGGTTTAAAGTGTGAATATAAATTGAAGTTCTTGAAGAAATTGAGTTAAAAAGGACAAGTTATATGAATTGAAGTATGTTACTGCCACATGTTTGTTTTCCTTTGACTTAAGGTTAAGTACGATAATTTAAGCGTATGTTTGGTAAGAACTCGTGGGAGGATGATCAGGAACTGTGGTCTCATGTCCTCTATGTACATTGGACTGTTTTGGGACTATTTGTGTGTATAAATATGTCGAAACTAGCTTGGTTAATGTTGGGAAATGGTGTGAATTATTGGTGCTGAAATATAAAAAAGCTGCAATATTACACTGCTTAATTATGTGTTGTGTGCAGTTTTTATGCGTTGTACCTTGTGAATTGATGTAAGCGCATAATGGAACTAAAAACTAGGTGACGTACACTATGTACACAAAAATATGTGTTACAAAAAATCTATTAGAGAAGGAAGGGTTGAAAAAACATCCTTAGGTTGGTAATTACGATTTTGTTGCTTGAATGTTATTTTGGATAAGATTAGGCTACCAACACGAGTTTATGAGCTACTAATGCTCGTTTTATCACCCACTCTATCGTAGTTAAGCACTTGGAAAGAAAAGAGGTTACTTTGAGGTAATAATAAGGTCATATAGCAAGGTATGTAACGCTATCCAATTTCATATTCTTTGGTACGAAATCTGACACTTGTGTCACTATCAACTAGTAAGCTTCTCAAATGTTATTCCAGTTGTGGTAGTGTTGTTTATTAGTGAACTTGTAGCTTTTTCTGCCAAGCACTAGCATGACGAGTCTATTTTTGTTCTTAAAGCCAATTATGTCATTTGAACTCCTAAGTAGTAAGTTAATATCACACTTATTTCCTATATTATTGTATTACCTTCTTAAGACTATTATCCTATCATATTCTACTGTTACATAACTTCGAATCATAAAGATTATTAAGAATATCAAAGTAACAATCTTAAATTATTAAAGAGTAACTTGAATAATATCTATAACGTGGGTGCCAGTCTATGAGAAAGAGCCTAGCATGGGTCGACCTCACTTGGCTTACAAGGGTGGAAGCCCAAGGGCGAAAGCCTAGCATGGGTCTATCCCAATCTATATAAAAATGAGGACATCATCCCAGGGGTTAAAATTCCTAGCATGAGTCATCCTGTTTTACTACTGCTTAGTTGATCATTTCTATTACATGTCTAAAGGATTGATAAAGAACTAATAAGTAAAGAAAAAAATGTAATGTATATGGTCCCCTAAGTACAATAAAGGTGGTATTTACTATGATTTGTGCAATTATATCTTGCTACTTAACTTGAATTCTCATTTTACATATCATATTGCCTTACATATTTAGTACATTATTTCATACTGACATTCGTCTTGGGGGATGCTGTAATTCATGCTGTAGGTACAAGTACTCCAACTAGTATTCCTCCAATGTAGACACATCCGACACTCAACTACTTTTGGTGAGCTCCAAGTTGATTCGAGGCTTTATTGAGTCTTTAGTACATGTTTTTTGGTATTTTATAATAGTTCAAGTAAGGCAGGGGCTGTCTTGACCTATGTTAAGGCCTTCTATCTTATAGAGGCTTTGTAGACTTAGTGTATACTAGTTTTGTTATATCTTGTCTCTAAATAGTTGTGGCCTTAATGGCTAGGTCTAGTATGTAAGTTTTGGTGTTACCTACTTGATCTCTTATCTCTACAAGTTACATGAACTTTCACCAATGTGTAGTTATGGTAATTATATGCATAGTACGCAGAGGTTGTATGTTGGTTACTTGGGCCTTGAGGACATCGAGTGCCTATCCATCTTTATAGGTTTAGAGGCGTGAAAAAAGTGGTATCAGAGCAGGTCTTCCTAGGGAGTCTACAAAGTTGTTTCTATGTAGAGTCTTGCTTATAGATGTGTTGTGCACCACATCTATAAATATGAGGCTATAGGACATTTAGGAGTTGACTCTTTTATCTCATTTCCTAGATCATGCCGTAGAGCCATTATCACAGGTGGATCATATCTCACCCCTAAATTGTTTATTTTATATATATCAAAAGATGCTAGTCACAAGGAGAAGAAGTACAGGTAAGTAGATAGATCTTGAAGAAGGGACCACCCAATCACGAGCAAGACCTAATCGAAGTGAGATTCCAGATGAATCTTTATCACAAAGTTCCCTGACTCCTCCACCACTAGATAAGCTAAGGAGGGAATAAGCATCTCCAAAGCCTCCTATTAATGCTACTAAGCAAGATTCAAGGAATGCAGTCCAATTATTGACTCATATTGTTATTGGTCAAGGTCAAAGGCATGAAGGTCCGATTGTAGGTACTGGTGGTGCAGATAGGATAGCTAGCACACGGAAACATGACTTCCTTAATTTGGATCCTCCTTCATTCACTAGGTTAGATCCTAAAGAAGATCCACAAGATTTTGTTGAACAAATCCAATGGACCTTTCATGTTATGTATGTAAGTGGTATATAAGTTGTTGAGCTAGCAACGTATAGATTAAAAGGGGTAGCTGTATTGTGGTATGAACTTGGAAGCAATCCAGTGGTATGAATGTACCTCCAGTTGTTTAGAAAGAGTTCAAAGGGCATTTGTTGACCACTATCTACCATTGGAGATTCAAGAGGCCTGTGCAGATCAATTCTTAAATCATCACCAAAGAGGTATGATTGTAAGAGAGTATAGTCTTTAGTTTAATTCCTTGTCCAGGTATGCTCCTAATGTAGTTGCTACTATGGAGGATCGAGTTCATCAATACATGGATAGATTAGATCCCTACTTGGTTAGAGATTGCATCATCGCATCCTTAGATAAAGACATGGATATATCTAGGATGCAAGCTTTTGCACAAAAGTTGGATGATCAAAGGTAACGTAAGAGGACCCAAGAGCCGAAAAGAGCACCTAAGAAGGCTAGATCTAAGGGGCAGTTTACACCATCCAAAGGTGAGTTTAGGCCTGGATTTTCTAATAAACCACCCAGGCCATCATTTTCTTACTATACAGCTTCATGAACAGTTTAGCACAAAGAGAAAGGAAGCATTAACTAATCAGGACCTCCTTGACAACCTTTTAAGCAATACAAAAGGACTCATCTAGGTGCATGAAGATTTGGGATGGCTGTTTTTTTATTGTGTGGTACACCGGTTTATATGATGAGAAATGTCCCTCATTGAGATACAAGTGGTATAGCCATACCTACTGGATCAATTGTTGTGTCATCATCAACAATGCCTTCCATAGGTAGGGGTCGACAATTGTCTGCAGTTTGTGATAAGGGTGTTAGAGAGGCATCTAGTTCTAGTGGAGCTCAAAATCACACCTATGCTCTAGGAGATCGATAAAATTTTGAGGCTTCGCTAGATGTGGTTATAGGTGCATTGTCCATCATTCCACATATTGTATATGCCTTAATTGACCAATATGTTACACCATTAATTACTAGGAAGTTCCAAAGAGTACCTAAATTATTGATTAAACCATTTAAAGTATCTATGACAATTGGGTAGCCTAGGAGTTTGCCTTCTTGAATCTCCAGACGAAGGCGTTACTGTGCAAAATGCAGCAGAATCCTAGTTGATAGTGGATGTGAAAGAGAAATAGTACATAAATCCTATTCTATTATGGCTTAAGGAGAATGTACAACAAGGTATGACAAAGGTATTTGAGCTTGCATAAGAGGGAGTACTTCGATGTCAAAACAAATTATGAGTACCTAATATAGATGGGCTAAAATGGAGAATTATGACATAAGCACATTATTCAAGATATTCAGTCCATCCAGGCTCATTTAAAATGTATCATGACTTGAAAGAAGTATATTCGTGGGGGATAATGAAGAAGGACATTGAAGAATTCATAGCTCAATGCCCAAGTTGTCCACAAGTTAAAGTTGAAAACCAAAAGCTAAGAGGTTATATGCAGCATATAGAACTTCCAATTTGGAAGTAGGACATGATCAACATGGATTTTGTTACTAGGTTACCTCGCTCATTTTGGAAGTTCGACTCCATATGGGTAGTTTTGGATAGGGTCACCAAATAAGCGTACTTCTTACCTGTCAAAACTACTTATACAGTTAAAGAGTATTCAAGATTGTACATTAAAGAGATAGTTCGGTTGCACGGAGTGCAAATCTCTATTATATCTGATAGGGGAGCTCAATTCAATGCAAATATTTGGAAGTCATTTCAGAGAAGTTGGGGGATGCAAGTGAATTTTAAGTACAACCTTTCACCCTCAAACAGATGGTCAAGTAGAACGCATAATCCAAACACTTAAGATATGCTTCAAACTTGCGTGTTAGACTTTAAAGGTAGCTGGGATGACCATTTACCACTTATTGAATTGGCTTACAACAACTACCACTTGAGTATCAAAATGGAACCTTAAGAAGCCTTGTATGGAAGAAAGTGTAGGTCACTGATTGGTTGGTTTGAAGAAGGTGAAACAGCCTTACTTAGGCCAAATATTGTTCATCAAGATATGGAGAAGGTTAAGATAATAAAACAACGATTAGCAATAGCTCAAAGTCAACAAAAATCATATCTAGATGCTAGAACAAGAGGACCTAAATATTCCATAGGAGATTGGGTGTTCTTAAAGGTGTCTCCAATTAAAGGACTAATGAGATTTTGTAAAAAAAAAAAAAAGAAAGCTCAGTCCACGCTACATAAGACCATACAAGATTGTTAAAATAGTTAACCAAGTTGCAGATGAATTAGAGCAACCTTAGGAGCTTTCTATAGTTCATCTAGTGTTTCACGTTTCGCTGCTTCAAAAGTGCATAGGTGACCCATCATGTGATGCTTCAAAAGTGCATAGGTGACCCATCATGTATCACTCCAACCGAAGATGTACAAGTTACTAAAGTTCTCACTTATGAGCAATTACCCATTGCTATTCTGGATCAATAAGTCAAGAAGTTGAGAAATAAAGAGTAGATTCTATGAAAGTGCTATGGAGGAATAAGCAAGTTGAAAAGGTTACCTAGGAAGCAGAAGAAGCAACGAAAGCCAAGTATCCCAATCTCTTCAAGTCCACTGAGAAGTATGAAAATGTTGGAGTAGAGGCATTGACAAGTAAATATGTGTCTATATATATTATGTGATTTATAGCTTAGGCTTGAACTTGTTTGGGTATACTAACTATATTATCTTAGAGGACGAATGTTCATAAGGGTGGGGGGGCATCACGACCCAAGCCTAGGGCCCAGACCTGACACGGCAAATAAGAAACCCAAAGGAATCTCAAACAAGCCTCTTATCTTATCATTACACATCATCAGTCGCGGAAGCATTTAAATGACATACGGAAGTAGAAATAGGGCAATGGGCCTAAAGGGAAAACATGAATAACATCATAATCAAGAGACAAAAGAGTCAAAGATCATATCGTAGATACATATCATGTGCAACAAGACCTCTACTACATAGATAGAGTGAGGAACAAGACAAAGCAACCAGGCTCACCCTCAAATCTAAAATAAACAACAAAGAAGGGTGTCTCAATACATAATAAGAGAAAATTATATGAAGGTCCCTGAAGTAGAGGACCCACCAACTATCTTGAGTAGTACCAAACTAGCCACTTGGAATAGGAGGAAGAGCAACTTGTGCACCGATTCTTCCTACATGGTGATACCATGTAGGCAAGTGTATGCATTAGTATGTTTGAATGTACTAAGTATCTAGGATATAATGCAACAAGATATAAGTAACATAATCAATATGCATAATTTAAGCAATTAACTAACATATAACAAGATAACATGCATGTGCGATGCTTGTAGTAAAGGCATGCTTCATATATTGTAATACAAGTGTGAAAATGAACCATACTATGGTGGATTATTGCACCCTACCACCCATGGTGATTGAGGTACAAACCTCTCAATAGGTTACCAAGGTAAAAACCCCTTGAGAGGTTGGAGGATAGTCACACCCTACCTCCCATGATGCCAAGGTATAAATCTCTTGATAAGTTAGAGGATGGTCACACGCGACCTCCCATAGTGATTGAGGCATAACCCTTAATTGGCTAAGGTCAATTCAACACTATATAGAGAAATACCATATACATACTTTCCTTCTATCATCATCATAACATCATATAAATACTCTTCGTTAATCATCGTAATATCATTTATAACATAAGACATGCATTGATTCTTCAATTCCTCAAGAAACCATAACCGGATATTTTATCAAACACTTGGTGGGTATGTAGTGCAAATGTAAAATCATTCAATTCAAGAGTGAAATCATGCGAGAAAATCCATTGTAAAACCATCAATCAACACCTTGCAATACCCTCAAGCAATATACATCAAAACCGCTTCTCAAATATTACAAAAAATCCAAGATTTTTACCTCAAAATATAGTAAAATAGTTACAAAATCATATAGCTTTAACATAGTTCGTAGACAAGTTCATACTAGTAAACCCATTTGTAAAATCAACCTTAAATCATGCAAATTTCATAAAGAGGATGTTGGGGCACCATGGGTCAAAGCACCTAATGGTTGAAAACCATATAACTTATCTTTGGAGAAACTCTTGATGAAGATTGGAAATGGAGAATTAAAGATTGAAGTAAATCCTTAGTTCCAGATGAGGGTTTAAGAGTTGAATTTAGGAGTGAAAAATTTGACAGTGTGTTTTAGTGAGTATTAGGGAATGTTTGGGATGATATGAGGGTGAAAATGGTTAAGTATGTGTATTTTTGTGTTTGGGAACACTTAGGCCCAAGACATCAAAGCCTTGGACCGCAAGAAAAATAACTGGATAGAAAATTATACATGTTCATGTCACGAACAGGATGAAAAAATGAATTCCTTCTCTGGAAATCGCCACTTGAAAAATCAAAATTGCTAATAATTTTCTCTAAAATCAGGGTTAGACCCTTTTCCCCCTAATTTTGACCCCCTAAAAAATAATATGAATTTAGATTTTCGATGTTGTACATGGATTTTGAGATATATGAAAATTATAATTTTTGGCACTTCCAAGGCATATTTTTGGGCACTTTTTGTGGTCGTTTCAATATCTCCCTTATAGGAACATTTGTCCCTGAATATCAAAGAGATATATATGAGATGTACAAACATGACAATTTCTACCCACATTGAGATGCAATAATGCACTTAAACTTCATTTCAAAAACTTCACCATAAGTGTAAAATCATCATGAACTTATCAATTTAAACATGAACATATGCAATGAAATGGGGTTGATCTTAAGACTTGAGATCAAATAAAGGACTTATACCAATACATTAGGCTTGAGTGGAGTGGAAAAGATAAGGATATTGCTTTTGAATGTCCACGTCAGCCTCCCAAGTAGCACTCTCAACTTGTTGATTTCTCCAAAGGACCTTAACAGAAGCCACCTCCTTGTTTCTCAACCACTTCACTTGCCTATCCAAAATCTAAATTGGAACAAGGGCATTAAGAAGAACAATGGCATTCAGATCACCCACTTATTTCCTCAAAATGGACACATGAAACACCAAATGAACTAATACCATCTCACTAGGCAACCTCAACTCATAAGCTACCTTGCCAACCCTCCTCATGACCTCATAAGGACCAACATATCTTGGGCTCAACTTGCTTTTCTTACGAAATTGGATCACACCCTTCATGGGTGAAACCTTTAGGTTGATCCAATCACCAATGTTCAATTCAAGGTCTCTTTTTCTCACATTAGCATAGTATTTTTGATGACTTTGGGCCATCTTCATCCTTTCCCAAATCATCATATCCTTCTTAAGAGCCTCTATAACAAGATCGAGTCTCAACAAAGCTATCTCACCAACCTCAGACCATCTGATCGGTGATCTACAACATCTCCCATAAAGAGCCTCAAAAGGAGTCATACCGATGCTAGAATGATAGTTATTGTTGTAGCCAAACTCAATCAACGGAAGATGATCATCACAAGTACCTTTAAGCTCAAACACCCATGATCTATGCATAACCTTAAGGGTTTGGATAGTTCTCTCGGCTTGGCCATCCGTTTGAGGGTGGAAGGTCATAGAAAGCTTAACTCTAGTACCAAGACCCCTTTGGAAAGATCTCCAGTAATATGAAGTAAATAGGGCCCCACAATCCGATATAATGGATAAAGGAACCCCATGCAACCTTACAAGGTCATGAATATATAACCTTGCATAATTTCAGCCCTATATATGAACTTGATCGGTAGAATATGAGCCGATTTTATCATCTTATCAACTACCACCCAGATGGAATCAAAATCTTTTCTAGTCTTGCGCAACCCAACCACAAAATCCACATTAATCACCTCTCACTTTCAAGTATGAATCTCTATGTATTGGGCTAAGCCACCCGGCCTTTGATGTTTGGGTTTGACTTGTTGGCAAGTATGACAACCACAAATGAATTTGGCAATGTCCCTCTTCATGCCTCCCCACCAATACACATCCCTCAAGTCTCTATAAATTTTGGTAGAATCGGTGTGGACAGAATAAGAAGAGTCATGGACCTCATCAATGATCTTTTCTATCAAACCATCAACACACGGCACATATAATCTACCTTGGTACCTAAGGGCATCATCTCCCCCTTGGGAGAAAACCTCCACCTTATCCTCTTTCACCAATGCCTTCAATTCTAATAAGGAGGGATCAAGATCATGTTTTACCATCACCTCCTTAACCAAAGAAGACTTAGAACGATCAACAACAACCATACCACTATTACTATCTTCTTCAAACATAACTCCCAATATAACTAACCGATACACCTCCCTTGCAATCTCCTTCTCTCTATCATCAACATGTGCTAGGCTACCCATGAAACCATACTAAAAGCATCCGCCCCCACATTTGCCTTA
The DNA here is from genome assembly GCA_025642045.1 of Solanum sejunctum. NCBI lineage: Eukaryota > Viridiplantae > Streptophyta > Magnoliopsida > Solanales > Solanaceae > Solanum > Solanum sejunctum. The sequence goes on along the minus strand of JAOTQJ010000096.1, from coordinate 6,742,822 downwards.
CTCGGATGATAATGCACACTTATATCATAGTCTTTAAGAAGCTCTAAGCATCTTCTTTTCCTCCAGATGAGAACCTTTTGAGTGAAGACATATTGGAAGCCCTTATATTTGGTGAACATATCAACATGCACCACATACAACTAGTGACACCAAATCTTTAACATAAACACAACAGCGGTGAACTCTAGATCATGGGTAGAGAAGTTCCTTTCATGTACATTAAGTTTTCCAAATTCATAAGCTATGACCTTACCATCTTGCATCATCACACAACTCAAGTCAACCCGGGAAGCACCACAAACACCATAAATTGCTCAAGCCCATCCGGTAGTAATAATATAGGAGCAAATACAAGCTTGTCTTTCAATGTTTGGAAACTCCTTTTACATTTATTGGACCATAAAAGCTTAGCCTTCTTTTGAGTCAATTTTGTCATAGTGGGAGCAATAATAGAGAATCCATTGACAAACCTACAATAGTAACCCGCTAGGCCTAAGAAGCTCCTAATATCCAATAGAGTCAATGGTCTAGGCCAATTTCTAATCAAATTAGTCTTCTTTGGATCAATCGTAATACAATCCCCTGACACCACATGTCCTAGGAAGGCAACCTCCCTTAACCAAAAGTCACACTTTTCATATTTAGCATACAATTTCTCCTCCCTCAATCTTTGCAACACAATTTTTAAATGACCCATATGCTCCTTCTTACTATGCGAATAGATCAAAATATCAATGTAAACAACAAAAAAGGAATCAAGGTAGGGCTTAAAGACCCTATTCATAAGGTCCATGAAGATAGCCGGCGCATTGGTCAACCAAAATGACATCACAACAAACTCATAATACCCATACCTAGCCTAGAAGATCATCTTGGGAATATCACTCCCCCTCACTTTAACTTAATGATATCTGGACCAAAGATCAATCTTAGAAAAATGGCTAGCCCCTTACAATTGGTCAAACAAATCATCAATTCTTGGAAGAGGATTCCTATTTTTAATGGTGACCCTATTAAGTTGTCGGTAGTTTATACACATCCTAACGAACCCATCCTTCTTTTTCACAAACAACACTGGGGCAACCTAAGGTGATTGGCTAAGCCTAACAAAACCCTTCTTCAACAAGTCCCTTAATTGCTCCTTCAATTCCTTCAACTCCGGCGGGGCCATATGTTAAGGGGGAATAGAAATATATTGAGTATCGAGGAGAAGATCTATGCCAAAGTCTATTTCCCTTTCGGGAGGAATATCGAGAAGGTCATTTGAGAAGATATCAAGAATCTTATTTACAACCGAAATCGACTCTATAGGAAGGACCTTAGACTCCACATCCCTAACCCTCACAAGATGGTAATTACACTCCTTAGAGATTAACTTACGGGCTTTGATGCAAGAAATGAACCTAGCCTTGACCACCACATCTTAACTCTCCCACTCAAGTACGGGTTTATTTAGAAATTAGAATTTGATGCTGCTAGTTCTACCATCAATAGGAGCATACTAGTCATGCAACCAATCCATCCTAAGAATGACATCAAAATCAACTATATCTAACTCAACAAGATCACAAGGCAACACTTTATGCAAGAAGCAAATAGGACAACATCTATAAAATTTTCTAGCACCAATAGATGCATCAACAGGAGTAGACACTTCATATGACTCATGCAATAACTCGGGGTCAACATGAAATATTTTGGCAACAAAGTGGGTGATAAAAGAAAGAGTGGCACCCGGATCAATCAATGCATATACATCAAAGTTAAAGATTTCCAACATACTGGTAACAACATAAGGCATCTCATCAACCCCTTGCCTCCTCTGCAATTCATAAAATCGATTGTCCCTTAGGGCACAAGCTTGTTGGTCAGCTCTCCCCAAGGGGACTGTATTAGCATCTTGTGGACGTACCTCCTTACCCTTGTTGTGATACTCAAGGTATTCAAACTTTTTGTGTCCAATCTCCCAAATTAAAACAAGCAGTAGTGTCCCTCAGACATGGGTCACTATGACCCCTACCATACTTTGGACACCCAACAATAGGAGCCACAATACCAACACCTTGAGGCCTTATGAAATCATTAGCAAAACCTACGTCAGAAGCATGAGAAGACCCTTGGTCATGGTGGGACCGATCACCCCTTTAGAACTTACCCTCAAAATGGGCCCTCTTGGCCTCATGACTCCTTCAATTACTCAATTTCTCCTACTCCATTTGCTCGGCATAGATCATCAATCGAGACAAGTCCATGTCACTAATTAGCATGGCGGACTAGCATTCTTCACTCACCAAGTTGGGGACCCCCATCATAAACTTATTAATCCGAGATTTAGGATCAGCCAATAAACAAGGAGCATACTTTGAAAGTTGATTGAAATTGATGGCATACTCCCTCACATTCATGGAACCTTGCTTCAAATTCATAAACTCCACCAATTTAGCATATCTAAGCTCAAGAGTGAAGAACCAATTAAGGAAAGCCATTTTAAACTCCTGCCAAAGCACCACATTACCATTTCCATTCTCTCTCTTACATTGTTCATAGTATATTTGGTCTACACTTTTGAGTTTGTATACCACCAACTCTGCTTTTTCATTCCGCCCAACACCCATGATAGTTAAACATTGTAGAACTAATTAATGAACTCTTGTTGATCTTCATATACCTTTGACCCATAGAACACTAAAGGATTCATCCTCATTAAGTCCCTTGACCTAGCTCCTAGCATAGTAGCATGAGGGGATTGGGACCCTTGGTTGACTTGATTGGACACAACATGGGCAAGTATAGTGAGAGCATCCTGGAGCTCACCATTGGTAGGTTGCTCCTCAGGAGTTTGGGCCCTTCTTCCTCGAGTGTTAGGCATGATTTAGCATAGCAAAGAATAAACTTTAGGGGTGGGAGGGAAACCTACTACAACTCTATAAAATGACTTAGAACATGAAGAAGGAAAACAATTCCTCAAACATCTCATAGCCTCCTACTCATAGTTGTGGTGCATAATACAACCATGAATAAGACTCTAATCGGCGTAGTGTTTTAGAATCTAAGGAAACAACAAGCTAGTGCTTTGATACCAAGTGTCACAACCTAAGCCTAGGGCCTAGACGTGACACGACGAATGAGATATCCGAAGAAACTCTAAACAAGCCTCTTATCTTATCATTACATATCATTGGTCCTAGAAGCATTTAAATTACATACGAAAGTAGATGTAGGGCAATGGGACTAAGGAGAAAGGTTGGATAACATCATAATTGAGAGACAAAAGTGTTAAAGCTTGTATCGTAGATACATGGCATGTCCAACAACACCTCTACTACTTAGATAGAGCAGGGGCCAAGACAAAGTAACTGAACTCACCCTCACAGCTAAAGTAGACAATAAAGAAGAGTGTACCAATACATAATAAGAGAAACTTAGACTAAGTTCCCTGAAGAGGAGGACTCACTAACTAGATTGTCACGGCCCAAGTTGCCGTTAGGGCGGACTGGCACCCTTGCTGATAAGGCTCAGGAGAACCAATCTATATCTATTCGCTTGTTTATATATTATAATTAAGTTTTTATGTTTGGCATGCTTATAGGGAGATAAATGGTTATAATAAGCTAAAAGGAGATGTGTATAGCTAGGCCATTGGGGCCACAGTGCCTAATTTACTAGACATGACCACACTTAGTTTACATAGTCTACAAAGCCTCTAGTCGAGAGAAATTATCCACAATTATTCGGAACAGGCCCCGTCTAAATTAGTTGTATAATATAAACATATAAACTCAAAATACGTACAAAGCTCCAGAATAACCTGGAGCTTGGTAATAACAGCTGAATATCCTGAACTCTATTGGGAAGATCTACTAGCACCTGTATGTGCAGCATGAAATGAAGCTCCCCCGGAAGGGACTTAGTACGGGATAATGTACTGAATATGTAAGCCAACAAATACTATACATAAAATATAACTCAAATGAAATTATGTACTGATTGCGGATAAGAGACCACATTTAATTATACTTTGGGATCAAGTACTTTATGTTCTTTATATTGCTTTACCTTTACTGTAAA
>JAOTQJ010000096.1:6725305-6738654 GCA_025642045.1 Solanum sejunctum | reverse complement strand
GTGTACCCCAAAGGTATACACTAGGTCTTATAAAAACATTCTCCAATAAGTCTTCTAACTACTCTTTTAATTCACGCAATTCTGTCGGGGCCATTCGATATGGAGGGATGGAAATAGATTGAGTGCCTGGAAGTAAGTCAATATAAAAATCTATTTCTCATTTTGGAGTTAAGTCTAGAAGTTCTTCAGGGAACACATCAACAATTTTATTCACCACTGGAACTAATTGAAGAGTTGGCGATTCTGCCCCTATATCCCTTACTCTAACTAAATGACATATATACACCTTAGATATTATCTTTCTTGCCTTAAAATAAGAGATACACTTACGCCTAAGATGATGTCTTAGGCGGTCTATTAGAAAATCGAGGCCTAAGTTCACCTTGGGATGGTGTAAACTGCCCTATAGATCTAGCCCTTTTGGCCTGCCCCCTTTCCAACTCTTGTTTCCTTCTTCTTTGCCTCTGATCCTCTAATTTCTATGCAAAAGCTTGCGGCCTTGCTATATTTATGTCTTTATTCAAGGAAGCAATGGTACAGTCTCTTACCAGATACATATCCAATCTATCCACATATCGATGAACTCTATCTGCCATAGTAGCAACTACTTTAGGAGCATACTTGACTAGGGAATAAAATTGAAGGCTATACTCTCTCATGCTTATATTCGCTTGGTGGATATTCAAAAACTGATCTGCACTGGTCTTTCAGTTCTCTAATGGCAAGTAATGGTCAAGAAATACCTCCTTGAACTCTTTCCAAGTAGTTGGGAGAGTATCTATATCTTTGGATTGCTTCCACGCTTCATACCACAATATAGCCACACCCTTCAATCTATATGCTGCTAGCTCAATAGCTTATGTACCACTTACATGTATAACAACTAATGTATGTTGGATATGATCAATAAAATCTTGGGGATCTTAATTAGGATCTGACCCGATGAAGGATGGAGGGTCCAAATTAAGGAAGTAACGTATCCTTGTGCTAGCTGCCCTATTTGCACCACCTACACCAATAATTGGACCTTCCTTTCTTTGACCTTGGCCAGCAACTATACGAGTCAAAAGTTGGACTGCATTTCTCAGATTCTGCACGGTAGCATCGATAGGTGGTTCAGGGGGTATTTCAGTACTTCCTAGTTTATCAGGAGCTGGAGGAGTTAGAGATGTCTATGACAGAGACCCATCTTGAGCCTCATTTTGTTGTCTCATCCAACTGGGTATACAAACCACCACTTCTACTTCTTTCTTTTTACCTTTGTTTTTCTTGGTTTCTGCCATGCTTGTTGTACAAAACAATTTAGGGGTTAGACACAATCCACCTATTGCACTTGGCTCTATGACACAATCTAAAGAATGAAAAGAAAGTGACAACTTCAAAATGCCATGTAGCCTCCTACTTATAAATGTGGTGCACAACACATCAAAAAATACGATTCTACATAGACACAACTTTGAAGACTCCCTAGGATGACCTGCTCTGATACCATTTTTATCACACCTAAAGTCCCGTTAAGGAAAGCTGACACCCATTGCCAATAATATTCGGGAGAATAAGGGATTTCTACATTTAATATGCCTTTAAGAAAGTAAACAGTAATAAAAAGCCAAAAGAAAATGCATATGGCTAGGCCGTTTGGGCCACATTGTCTAAAGTATGAGAAATGATGTAACATCTCACATTTTTATATGTACTAATGCTATCTGAATAAATCTTGATATGGTTAGGTCAAAGTAGCATCAATTCTTGAAAGTGCTTGATTCTCGTGTTAATGGATGATATGAGTGTCTAACGCTTATGAGGGCCTTATGTATATGCATTTTATGTTAAATTGAGGATATCATCAAGTAAGATAATTATGGTGTTTGTATGAATTATTAATCTAATAGGTGATTCATCTATTTGCTTAGCTTGAAATTACTAGTTAAACGGAGAAGAGGTTCGACGTCATTTTTGTCCAAGTTTGATTATGAAAAAAAATCTATTTTAAGGGTGTAATTTTAGACATATTTTAGCATCATAAATGAACCTTATTTTTGGTCTAAGAAGAATGAAAGAATAGCTTAAGTATATTCTAAACCACTTGACTAATTGGTTCCAAAAATGGATTAAGAGGAAGGCTGGAAATTGGAAGCCCAAGTCCATTAGAATTTGATGCCCATTTTGGCCCAATTTTGGGGACTATGATGCTAAATATTTAGCCCAATATTATATGGTATTTGGTAGTCAAAAATCCCAAGTAAAGTCGTCCAAATAAGGCCCTTCAAGAGGGGATTATAAGCAGCACATTTTAGTCCTCATTTAGACTTAGAAAAAATTTCAGATTTCTCGATTTTCTCTCTACACGTTTCTTGACCTAGCAGCAGCAGCCAAACGATCTCTTAGGCTTCATAAGGAGTTAATCAAATTTAAATATAAATGTAAGTGGTTATATTTGTGTATTTTGTATGATTCCTTCATGAAAATCAAGAAGTAGATGATGGTATACTTTGCTGGAAAATTCTGGACAGCTTGTGTCCAAAAATTGCTGCACTCTTTTCTTTTGTTTTAGTGATTTCTAAATGGTTTGTGGGCTGTATTATGAAGAGAATTTGATATTCTTAATATGGTTTGAGTTATATATATTGCCCTAAGGTTGCTTCCCAGATTTTGGTTGCATTTAACATATGAGTTTTATTGTGCTATCTTAAGTGTGATGTTGGTTGAAAGTTGTGAGTTGTTGGATTTAAAGCTATTGGATCATGTCCTTAATGACTTCTTGGATGATGTTATAAGATTGTATTATCACTGTTGGTATGTCTAAATGCTATTGGAATAGTTTCCTTAGAGTTGGAAAAGGTTTGGAATTATCGTGATCGAAATGTAGCGAAGGGGGGAGTAATGTTATAGTGTCCATTTGTAAGTTGTGTAGAATTGTAGTATGTTATTCCACGAGTTACCCTTGATTTAGGACTGTTTTTGGACTATATTAATACTGATTTGACATGGTAAAATCATTGGAAATAATTTTTCCAAAATTGAAACAGTTTTAGGATTGTTGACGTCAAATTATGGTAAAAGGGTATAACGTTATATTGCTTGTTTGTATGTTGTGAAGAATTGTTGTGTGTTATCTTTTGTGGGATGTTGTGAGACTGTCAAGGGACTAAAAATAAGATATACATAAAATGTACATAAGAATGATTGTTAGAAAATATGTTTATATGTGAAAAGGTTTAAGAAATGCCTTTGCATCACTAATTGAAAGCTTGCTGTCCGGGTGATCGTTTTTATGATATTAGACTACCTAGAAGTGTTGTGCTGCTATTAATACTAGTTTTATTGGCTAATATGTTGTAGATAAATATTTGAGGGAAAGGGAGCCACTCCATGGTAGTAACAAGGTCATACAACGAGGTATGTAAGGTCACTTGAATTCGTATCATTTGGCATGAAACATAGATCGTTCAGTAAGTAAAGACATTTATCTACTCCAACATGATAAGCAGCCATGTATACACTCTTTCATATGTTCATATGCTCCTATATGTAGTTCCCTTCAAATCTATATACATACATAGATACCAAGTACATGAGTTCTTGTTGCTGAACAAAGTTCATAAGCTATTCCATTTCGTATGCATTTCATTGCTTATGTAACATACTCTCTTCAATGCCATGTTGTCCTGAATGTTTATTTTCATGTTATATATTGCATATACAACCCGAAATCTCTAATATTATGACCACTAAAAGAATAAACTCAAAGGTAATTGAAAGATAAAGTATACAATTTCTGATAGGTGGTAGCCCGAGGGGTTGAGTATAACCTAGCCAGGGACGATCCTATCAAAAAGGGGGGGGGGGGTAGCCCGAGGGGTTGGTATAACCTAGCCAGGGATGAACTCGATACAGTTTCACCACTGATCAATTGATCATTTATAGTTTATCATGTGCACAGACTATACAGTAAAGGTAAAGCAATATAAAGAACATAAAGTATCGATCCCAAAGTATATCTAAAGGTGGTCTCTTATTCCACACCATTGCATAGTTTCATTTGAAGTTGTTACTTTATATACAGTATTTCATACCTTATATACTTAGTATATTATCTCGTACTGACATCCCCTATGGGGGACCTGCATTTCATGCTGCAGGTACAGGTGCTAGTAGATCTCCTCAGTAAAGTCCAGGACATTCAGCTGTTGCTACCAAGCTCTAGGTTGCTCCGGAGCTTTATGTATGACTAAAGTTTATATGTTTGTTTTATGTAATGAAGAGGTGGGACCTATCCCGTCCCTTATCAGATACTCTTTTATTTAGAGGCTTTGTAGACTATGTAAATTAAGGTGTGGTCATGTCTCATACTCTAAACGTCGTGGCCCCAATAGCCTAGTCGCATGCATTTTCTTTCAATTTGTATCACTGTTTACCTGTATAAAGGCATGTTAAATTATAGAAATCCATTCTAAAATGTGTAGAAAGTGCATAGATATAGGTTGGTTCTCCTAATCCTTATCGGCAATAGGTGTTGGTCCGCCCTAATAGGACTTGGGGAATGACAAAAGTGGTATCAGAGCGGGTTATCCTAGGGAGTTTACAAAGCTGTGTCAATATAGAGTCTTATTTATTGATGTGTTGTGCACCACATTTAGAAGCAGGAGGCTATGTGGCATTTAGGAGTTGTTACTTTCCTTTCATTCTTAGATCATGCCGTAGAGCTAAGTATAATAGGTGAATTATGTCTAACCTCTAAATTATTTTGTACAGCAGTTAAGTATGCTAGAAACAAAGAAGAACCAAAGATAATGGAAAGGCAGTGGAAGTGGTGGTTGGTTTTCCTTGTCATGTGAGACAACGAAATGAGGCTCATGATGAGTCCCTATCACAAACATCTTTAACTCCTTTAGCCCCTGATGAACCCAAAAATAGTGAAATTCCCCCAGAACCGCTTATTGATGCTACAGTGCAGGATTTGAGAAGTATAGTTCAACTATTTACAGTTGCTGGACAAAGCCAAAAACATGAAGGCCCACTTATGGGTATAGGTGGTGCAAGTAGAACAGCTAGCATGAGGATACATGATTTCCTTAATTTGGACCCTCCAGTCTTCACTGGGTCTGACCCTTATGAAGATCCCAAAGACTTTATTGATCAAATTTAGTGCACTTTAGATGTCATGCATGTGAGTGGTACCGAAGCTGTTGAGTTAGCGGCATACAGGTTGAATAGTGTGGCTATATGTGGTAAGAAACTTGGAAGCAATCCAAAGGTATAGATGCTCCTCCAACCACCTAGAAAGAGTTCAAAGAGACCTTTCTTGATCATTATTTGCTATTAGAGATCCGAGAGGCCAGTGCAGATCAGTTCTTGAATCTCCACCAAAGGAATATGAGCGTGAGGGAGTATAGTTTGCAATTTAATTCTCTATCCAGGTATGCTCCTAACATAGTTGCTACTATGGCAGATAGAGTTCATTGATATGTAGATAGATTAGATACTTATCTGGTTAGAGATTGCACCATTGCTACATTGAATAAGGATATGGATATAGCGAGAATGCAAGATTTTGCACAGAAATTAGAGGATAAAAGGCAAAGGAGAAGGACATAGGAGTTAGAAAGGGCACAGTCCAAGAGGAGCAGATTTTCAGGGCAGTTTACACTATCCCAAAGTGATTTTAGGCCTCGGTTTTCTAATCGAACCACCTAGGCCATCATTCTCCTATTCTGCAGCTAGTGCTCCACCACAGATTCAAGGGTCTATAAGTAATCAATTTGGTCAATGAGGTAAGGGATAAAGTTCACAAACAACAGGAGGATCAGCAGGCCTGTTAATGACTCCTAGGTAGCCCTGTAAGTAGTGTGGAAGAAGTCATCCAGGTATATGTCATTTTGGGACAAATGTTTGCTATTGGTGTGGTGTGTCAGGGCATAGAATGAGGGATTGCTCGAGGAGACATATGGGTGGTATGGCACAACCTACTGGGCCAGATGTTGTATCATCATCAGTAGTTCCTCCAGCAGTTAGGGGTCAGCAAGCACCTATGGGTCATGGTAGAGGTGTTAGAGGGGCAACTAGCTCTAGCAGGGTCCAGAATTGCACTTATTCATTGGGTAGTCAACAGAATTTGGAAGCTTCACCTAATGTGGTCACAGGTACATTGTCCATCTTTTCACATAATGTGTATGCCTTAGTTGACCCTTGTTCTACACTATCATACATCACCCCACTAGTTGCTGGGAAGCTTAAGAGAACTCCTAAATTATTGAACAAACCAATTGAAGTTTCTACACCAACCGATGAATCTATTATGGCTAGAAGGGTTTATTATGGCTGTGTCATAACTGTTTGTGATCGTGACACATTTGCTGATCTTATTGAGTTAGAAATGGTGGAATTTGATGTTATAATGAGTATGGATTGGTTAGCTTCTTGTTATGCAACTGTGGATTGCTGAACTAAGAGAGTGTACTTTCACTTTACAAATGAGGCAGTTCTTAAATGGGAAGGCAATGTTGGTGCACCAAAGGGGAAGTTTATCTTTCATCTTAAGGCCAGAAAGATGATATATAAGGGGTATATATGTTATTTAGTTAGAGTAAGGGATATGAAGGCAAAATCGCCAACTTTTGATCAGTTCCAGTGGTGAATGAATTTATTGATGCGTTCCCTGATGAACTTCTAGGCTTACCTCCTGAACGAGAAACAGATTTTGGTATTGACTTACTTCCAGGCACTCAACCCATTTTTATCCCTCCATATAGAATGGCCCCAGTGGAGTTGCGTGAATTAAAGAAGAAATTGAAAGACTTATTGGAGAAGGGTTTTATAAGACCTAGTGTGTCTCCCTGGGGTGCACCAGTGTTATTTGTGCAAAAAGGATTGCATCTTGAGAATATGTATTGACTACCGATAATTGAATAGGGTGATAATTAATAATAAATACCCCCCCAGATTGATGATTTATTTGATCAGGTGCAAGATGCCAAATGCTTTTCAAAACTTGATCTGAGATTGGGGTATCACCAAGTGAGGGTGAAGGAGGAAGCTATACCTAAGACTGCTTTCAGAACACAGTATGGTCACTTTGAATTTCATGTTATGTCATTTGGGCTAATGAATGCACCAACAATTTTTATGAAATTGATGAACATAGTATTTAATCCATTCTTAGATATGTTCGTGATAGTGTTTATAGATGACATTTTGGTATACTCAAGGTTAGAATAGGATCACGCAAATCATTTATGACAAGTGTTACAAGTTCTTCGTGATCGACAGTTGTATGCCAAGTTTTTTAAATGTGAATTTTGGCTAAACTCAGTGGCATTCTTGGGTTATATTGTGTCTGAGGAGGGAATAAGAGTTAATTCACAAAAGATAAATGTTGTGAATGATTGGCCAAGGCCAATGATGCCCACAAAAGTTCAGAGTTTCCTAGGGTTGGAAGGTTATTACAGAAGGTTTATTGAAGGTTTTTCCTTTATTTCTACACCTCTAACAAAGTTGACACATAAGGCAACCAAATTCCAATGGAATAATGCATGTGAAAGAAGCTTCCAGGAACTGAAAAATAAGCTAACTTCTGCACCTGTGCTAGTACTTCCAGAGGGCATCGAGGGGTATGCAGTGTATTATGATGCTTCAAGAGTTGGCTTAGGGTGTGTGCTGACACAACATGGCAGGGTAATTGCTTATGCATCCAGACAGCTACGACCACATGGGAAGAATTACCCAAATCATGATCTTGAGCTAGCAGCAGTTGTGTTTGCTTTGAAAATATGGCGCCACTATTTGTATGGGGTTCATGTTGATATATATACTGATCATAGGATCCTGTAATATATTTTTAAGTAGAAGGATTTAAATTTGAGACAACGAAGATGGGTAAAGCTGATAAAGGATTATGATATTGATATACTATACCATCCGGGGAAGGCAAATATGGTAGCTGATGCTCTGAGTCATAAGGCAGTTATGACTATTGGTGATCAGACCATTGTTAGTCAAGGGGTGGCTAAGGATCTACGTCAATTAGCCAGTTTAGGAGTTCACATTCTTGAAACTCCAAAGGAAATGGTAATTGTACATAATGCAGCATCATCTTCATTGGTAATAGAGGTGAAAGAAAAATAGTTCGAGGATCCAGTTCTACGACCCCTTAAGGAAAAGGTGAGTCAGGGTGCGATAAAGGGCTTTGACATTACACAAAATGGAGTACTTTACTGCCAAAACAGATTATGTGTGCCTGATATCAATGGGTTAAGAAAGAGTATAATGGAAAAAACCCACCATTCCCGATATTCCATCCATCCAGGATCGACTAAGATGTACTATAACCTGAAAGGAGTGTTTTGGTGGGTAGGCATGAAAAAGGACCTTGCAGAATTTGTGGCTCAATATAAAAATTGTCAACAAGTGAAGGTAGAACACCAAAAGCTAGGAGGTTACATGCAATGTATAGAACTTCAAACTTAGAAGTGGGATATGATCAATATGGACTTTGTTACTGGTTTACCTCGCTCATTTCAAAAGTATGACTCTATATGGGTAATAGTTGACAGACTCACAAAGTCAGCACATTTCCTACCTATCAGGAGTGATTATACAGTGGAGGAGTATGCCAAACTGTACCTCAAGGAGATAGTCAGGCTACATGGAGTTCCAATCTCTATTATATCAGATTGAGGGGCTCAATTCACTACAAAGTTTTGGAAGTCTTTCCAAAGGAGTTTAGGAATGCAAGTAAATTTGAGCACAGTATTCCATCCTCAAATAGATGGTCAAGCAAAATGCACCATTCAGACACTCAAAAATATGTTGCGAGCTTCTGCTTTGGACTTTAAAGGTAGTTGGGTGGACCATTTTCCCCTTATTGAATTTGCTTATAATAATAGTTATCATTCAAGTATCAAGATGGCACCTTATGAAGTTTTGTATGGAAGGAAGTATTGATCGCCAATTGGATGGTTTGAAGTGGGAGAAATCACCTTACTTGGGCTAGATCTAGTACACCAAACCATGGAAAAAGTTAAGGTAATACAGCAGCGGCTTGAAACAACCCAAAGTCATTTCAAATCATATGCGGATGCTAGGAGTAGAGGGCTGGAATTTTTAGTAAGAGATTGGGTATTTTTAAAGGTGTCTCCAATGAAAGATGTTATGAGGTTTGATAAAAAGGAAAAACTAAGCCCACATTACACAGGGCCTTATAAGATTATTAAGAAGATCGGGCAGGTTGCATATGAGCTAGAGTTACCCCAAGAGCTTTCTATGGTTCATCCAGTTTTCCATGTATCAATGCTTCAAAAATGCATAGGTGACCCATCCCGTATCACTCTTATTGAGGACGTGCAGGTTATAGAAGATCTCACTTATGAAGAGGTACCTATTGCTATTTTGGATCAAGTTAGGAAGCTAAGGAATAAAGAGATAGCTTCAATGAAGGTACTTTGGAGAAATCAGCAAGTAGAAGAGATAACATGGGAGGCCGAGGATGCCATGAAGTCAAAATACCATCATTTTTTGAATCTGAGGAGGACAGCCAACATGCAAAATTGGAACACTAATAGGTGCGTGTAATTGAATACTTATTTTTGTTGTTGAAGGTTTGTTTAAAGAAAGGTTTATACATGGTTAACTTACCCAATTGTGCTAACATTCGAGGATAAATGTTCCTAAGCGGGGGGGAGGGGCGAGGATGTAAGACCCCATATTTTTACATGTACTAATGCTATGTGAATAAATCTTGAAATGGTTTGGTCAAAGAAGTGTCAATTCTTAAAAGTGCTTGATTCTCATGTTAATGGATGATTATGGGCGTCTAACGCTTATGAGGGCCTTTTGTATATGCATTTTATGTTAAATTGAGGATATCATCAAGTAAGAGAATTATGGTGTTTGTATGAATTAATAATCTAATAGGTGATTCATCTACTTGCTTAGCTTAAAATTATTAGTTAAACGGAGAAGAGGTTCGGCGTCATTTTTGTCCAAGTTCGATTATGGAAAAAAATTTGTTTTAAGGGTGTAATTTTAGCCCATATTTTAGTATAATAAATGGACCTTATTTTAAGTCCAAGAAGAATGAAAGAATAGCTTAAGTATATTCCAAACCACTTGACTAATTGGGTCCAAATATGAATTAAGAGGAAGGCTGAAAATTGGCAGCCCAAGTCTATTAGAATTTGATGCCCATTTTGGCCCAATTTTGGAGACGAAGATACTGAATATTTAGCTGAATACTATATTGTATTTGGTGGTCAAAATTCCCAAGGAAAGTCGTCTAAATGAGGCCCTTCAAGAGGGGATTATGAGTAGCACATTTCAGTCCTCATTTAGACTTAGAAAAAATTTCAGCTTTCTCCATTTTCTCTCTACACGTTTATTTAACCTAGCAACAGCAGCCAAAGGATCTTTTAGGATTCATAAGGAGTTGCTCAACTTCAAAGATAAAATTAGTTGGTTATATGTGTGTATTTAGTATGATTCCTTCATGAAAATCAAGAAGTAGATGATGGTATGCTTTGCTGGAAAATTCTAGACAACTTGTGCCCAGAAAATTGCTGCACTCTTTTCTTTTGTTTTAGTGATTTCTAAATGGTTTGTGGGCTGTAGTATGAAGATAATTTTATGTTCTTTACACGATTTGAGTTATAGATGTTACCCTAAGGTTGCTTCCCAAATTTTGGTTGCATTTAACATATGAGTTTTATTGTGCTATCTTAAGTGTGATGTTGGTTAGAAGTTGTGAGTTGTTGGATTTAAAGCTATTGGCTCATGTCCTTAATGACTTTTTGGATGATGTTACAAGATTGTATTATCACTATTGGTATGTATAAATATTGTTGGAATAGTTTGGTTAGAGTTGGAAAAGGTTTGAAATTATAGTCGTTGAAATGTAGCGAAGGGGGGAGTAATGTTATGCTATCCATTTGTAAGTTGTGTAGAATTGTAGTATGTTATTCCACGACTTACCCCTGATTTAGGATTGTTTTTGGAATACATTAATACTGATTTGATGTGGTAAAATAATTGGAAATAATTTTGGCAAAGTTGAAACAGTTTTGGGATTGTTGACTTCGAAGTATGGTGAAAGGGTATAACGTTATGTTGCTTGTTTGTATGTTGTGAAGAATTATTGTGTGTTGTGTTTTGTGGTTTGTTGTGAGACTGTCAAGGGACTAAAAATAAGATATGCATAACATATACATAAGAACAATTATTAGAAAATATGTTTATAAGTGAAAAGTTTGAAGAAATGCCTTTGCGTCACTAATTAAAAATTTGTTGTCCGGGTGATCATTTTTATGACATTGGACTGCCTAGAAGTGTTGTGTTGCTGCTTATACTAGTTGTAATGCCTAAAATAGTGTAGGTAAATATTTGAGGGAAAGGAAGCCACTCCAAGGTAGTAACAAGGTCATACAACGAGGTATGTAAGGTTACTTGAATTCGTATCATTTGGCATGAAACATAGATCCTTCGGTAAGTAGAGGCATTTATCTACTCGAACATGCTAAGCAGCCATGTATCCACTCTTTCATATGTTCATATGCTGCTATGTAGTTCCCTTCAAATCTATATACATACATGGATACCAAGTACATGAGTTCTTGTTGCTAAACAAAGTTCATGAGTTATTCCATTTCATACGCATTTCGTTGCTTATGTAACATACTCTCTTCAATGCCATGTTATCCTGAATGTTTATTTTCATGTTATATATTCTATATACAACCCAAAATCTCCAATATTATGACCACTAAAAGCATAATCTCAAAGGTCATTGAAAGATAAAGTATACAGTTTCTGATAGGTGGTAGCCAGAGGGGTTGAGTATAACCTAGCCAGGGACGATCCTATCAAAGGGGCAGGGGGGGAAGCCTGAAGGGTTGAGTATAACCTCGCCAGGGATGAACCTGCTACAGTTTCACTACTGATCAGTTGGTCATTTACAGTTTATGATGTACACAGACTATACAGTAAAGGTAAAGCAATATAAAGAACATAAAGTATACGATCCCAAAGTATATCCAAAGGTGGTCTCTTATTCCACACCATTGCATAGTTTCATTTGAAGTTGTTACTTCATATATAGTATTTCATCCCTTACATACTCAGTACATTATCTCGTATTGATTTCCCTTATGGGGGACCTGCATTTCATGCTGCAGGTACAGGTGCTAGTAGATCTCCTCAGTAGAGTCCAGGACATTTCGCTGTTGCTACCAAGCTCCAGGTTGCTCCGGAGCTTTATGTGTGTCTAAAGTTTATGTGTTTGTT
Source organism: Solanum sejunctum (assembly GCA_025642045.1). NCBI lineage: Eukaryota > Viridiplantae > Streptophyta > Magnoliopsida > Solanales > Solanaceae > Solanum > Solanum sejunctum. The sequence goes on along the minus strand of JAOTQJ010000096.1, from coordinate 6,726,381 downwards.
TTATGTAGTGTATTAAGGCGGGTCCTATCCTAACCCTTATCAGATACTCTTTTATTTAGAGGCTTTGTAGACTATGTAAATTGAGGTGTGGTCATGTCTCGTGCTTTAAACGTCATTGCCCCAGTGGCCTAGTTGCATGCATTTTCTTTCAATTTGTATCACTATTTACCTATATAAAGGCATGCTAAATTATAGAAATCCATTATAAAATGTGTAAAAAGTGCATCGATATAGGTTGGTTCTCCTGAACCTTATCAGCAACGGGTGCCAGTCCGCCCTAATAGGACTTGGGGTATGACACATGACCACACTTTAATTTACATAGTCTACAAAGCCTCTAGGTAAGGAAAAATATCAGATAAGGGTCGGGACAGGCCCTGCCTCGACTAACTATATAATACAAAAATATAAGTTCTAGACACACAAAGCTCCGAAGCAACTTGGAGCTTGGTGACAACAGCTGGATATCCTGTACTCCTATTGGGATAGCTACTAGCACCTGTACCAGCAGCATAAAATGCAGGTACCCCATTAGGGATGTCAATATGAGATAATATACTAAATATGTAAGGCAAAAAATATTGTATATGAAGTAAAAACTCAAATAGAACTACACACTGGTGTAGGATAAGAGACCGCCTTCAATTATACTAGGGGATTATGTACTTTATGTTATTTTTATTACTTTATATTTACTGTATGATTTTTGCACAACATGTAATAGAAATGACCAGCTGATTATTGGTAAATATCGAGATCAGCCATCGTTAGGCTTTTCGTTTCATCCCTTGGGCTACCCTTTGTGATAAGATTGACCTTGGCTAGGTAATTCTTCCACCCCTCGGGTTACCACATATCATAAACAATATACTTTACCTTTCAATTACCTTTGAGATGACTGTTTTGGTGGTCGGAATATTGAAGTTGTAGGACTGTAGATGTAGCATGTGATACGTAGATAATCATAAAAGACAATATGACAATGAAAAGAGTACATTGCATAAATAATGAAATGCGTATGAGATGAAACAACTCATGAACTTTATTTAGCAACAAGAACCCATGTAACTTGGTAT
>JAOTQJ010000096.1:6706777-6725205 GCA_025642045.1 Solanum sejunctum | reverse complement strand
GGGTATATATAGGCATACAACTTTTCAAAATTGCAACATAAGGGCTCCTAGTTAGCCCATTGACCAATTAGGTCCCCGAACTTTTCTATTTTAATCCAATTAAGGACTCCCGACTTCAACTAAATTTTTACCTGCAAAATTCACTTGATCCCATGCTCCCACACCATAAGTTAGTAAAATTTAAAATACACCTCAATCATAAAAAATTTTCCGAATAAGCAATCAACCTCCATTTAGTTACTTACGGGGTCTAACAATAACCTACCGAAAAGGGCATGCCATAAGGTAGGATCTCTCTTATCGATGAGATTGTATCATAAGGTAAGTGTACCCCATATTCTCACCGGAGAGATTATGTTGTAAGGTAAGGATACTTATTTACTTATATCTATGAGGCCATGTCATAAGGCAGGATAAATTATGACTCTTATTGGAAAGATTCTATCATAAGGTACGAGGCATGTCATACTACCTAGTCAAAAGCCTATGTCATAAAGTAGGGGTATTGGCAACACTTTTCAAAAGGGCTATACCGTAAGATGAGTGAGTAATTACTTGGCCATTCTCATGCATGCTTGTTTAAGGTTGAGTATATATATTTTCTATTGGGCTTATGTTAATGGAGTATGATTTAAAAACATGTTTTACTCAAAGCATTGATTATGCATGCCATATTGATATTAAGCTATCTATTGACCATGACTACAAATCTTGACTATTCATGGATTATGATTGTTGTTGCATTGCATCCCACATACTTAGTACAATCCAATGTACTAATGTATACTCTACGCCTACATGATATTACCAAGTAAGAACCGGTGCACCTTTGGATTATCCTCTTCGTGGCTAGTTCAGTGCTTTGAAGATAAGCTTTGGTGAGTTCGCAAGTCCAGGGACACTAGCTATGCTACTTTTACTTATGTTATATCTCTAGGTTGAACTCTTGATACTATGAGGGTGAGACCAGAAAGTGTCTTGTCCTCCGCCCTATCTATGCTAAAGGTGTTATTGGAACAAGTGATGTAACTACGCTATAATCTTGACTTTTGAATGATTTATGGTTATCAAAGACTTCTCTTAGTCCTATTTTCCCTATTTATATCTCTTGTTGATTATTATTTTGCTTTCATGACCAAGGATATATGATTAATATGCTAAGAGGCTTGTTTGGGGTTCTTTCGGGTTTTCCTATTCATCGTGTCACGTCTAGGCCCTTGGCTTGGGTCGTGAGAAAGATGGTATCAAAGCATGAGGTTGTTAATGGTTCTCAGCATCAAACATACTATATCGAGTAGAGTCTTATTAATTGTTGTAAAGCACGCCATGACTATGAGTAAGACGCTATGCGGTATTTTAGGAAATTCGTCACTTTTTCATGGTTTGCATTATGCTTTAGGTGTATGGTAAGGCGTTTCCCCCAAAAACTGCTCCTTGCTCTTATAGATCATGCCGCTACAAAAAAGAAAGACTAATAAGGGCCTATACACCTATTCAAGCCCCTCAATGAGAAGAGGCTTCTGAAGTTAAGTTCTGGCATGCCGTCACGATGTTGTCCCGTGCAATTACCAACAAAATAAACCAAGGGACCCAAGCCTCTCATGCTCTCACGGTAGCGTCAAGGGTGAGAGATTTCACAAGAATGAACCCACCAGAGTTCAATAGGTATAAGTTAGATGAGGATCCCCAAGAAGTCATTAATGAGGTGTACAAGGTGTTGACTATCATGGGGGTGACTTTGGAGGAGAAAATGGAACTAGTAGCCTACTAACTAAAGGGTGTGGCTCAAATTTGGTTTGTGTAATGGAATATGGAGAAGGGAAATCATAATACTATTCCCTAGGAGGAGTTCAAAGCTGCCTTCCTCAAGCTACTCTCCCCTATTGATATGAGAGAGGCTAAAATAATGGAGTTCATGCACCTTACTCAAGGGTCAATGAGTATGAGGGAGTATGCTCTTAAGTTCAACAATCTTTCCATGTATGCTCCACATTTAGTGGTCGACCCTAGATCAAGAATGAACAAGTTTGTGTCAAGGATTTTTGACTTCGTAAATGAAGGGTGTCGTAATGTAATGCTTGTAGGATATTTGGACCTGTCATAGCTCATGAACTTTTCCGAACAACTTGAAGTGAGAAACTTAGGCAGAAGAGTAGTAGGGAGTCCAAGAGGGCTCGATTTGAGGGTGACAGATTTCAATAAGATCTCGAGTTTCAAGGCCAAGGATTCTCTAGTGCTCCAAAAAAGAGCATTTCCATGGATGGGATACCTAACCCAAGGCTCCCAGAAGGTGTGAAGAGGGCGGCTCATCCCAGATTCCCAGAATATGGGACGAAAAATGGTGGTACTTATTGGAGGAACACAAGTGCATACTTTGGGTGTGGCAAGATGGGCCACGAAATTATGGATTATTTATTTGCTCCAAACAAGGGTAAAGGTGGTGTTATTGATCTAGGTGGTGCTCCAATACATAATCAGATCTATGCTCTACAACAGAGGCAATAAAGGGGATGAGGTGCCCGACGATATTACCGGTATGTAGGGTCTTGTTGATTTGGTTGTGATGCTTTAATAGTTCTAGGAGTCACTATTTATTTCATTATTCCCTTATGCTAATATATGTTTCGTATTGTGTCTAGAATAGTTATGTGAGCCCTTTTGATGTCTACCCCCTTTTATAAGTCTATTATGTCTAGAAGGTCTATAGGACGATTGCCCCATATCATTATTGCATAAAGTGTTATTTTATGATATTGTTGAACTTGCCATGGTAGATTTGAGTTTTTCCTTAGGGCTTTTGGGTATATGCATATCATTATTCCATTGGTTGTAGAATCATTAAAGTTAAATTTCAATTTAGTCATGAGTTCTCACTCGAGTGGGAAGGTTGTAAAGTGGTAAGTATAGATTCATTTATTAGCTTAGGTCTAAATTGATCTTTGAGGTTGCATTTATCAGCTTATAAGGGGTTCGGGATGTTGATTTTGTTCCAATAGTCAATGAGTTTCTTAGTGTCTTTTCTAATATTTTGGATTTGTGGTACTATCTTTTGCTTGACCTATACCCCAGCTACGTTTGTGAATCTCATGAATAGGGTGTTTAAGCACTAACTGGGTAAATATGTTATAGTTCGTGGATGGTATATTGATTTTTTTTTTCAGAATAAGAGATTTCTTGCTAAATATGATAAGTGTGAATTTGGGGTATCAAAGAGGTGGTTAGAGAAGTGCACCAGTTAGATGAAGTTATGGATGATAATGTAGTGGTTTTAATGGTTCTGAATCATATTTGGTTAAAAGGGTCAAGTAAGAACAAGACCATGGCCCCGCCTTGCTAGAGTGGAATGCTTTGGTATACGATGGTGAAGTGGAGGTTTTCTCCCAAGGGGAAGATGGTATTCTTAGGTACTAGAGCAGCCTATGTGTGCTTGTGTTGAAGATGGTGTTCCATGAAAGTTCGATTCATGAAGGGTGTGATCCGGTGTGGCAAGAAAGGGGACTGAACCTAAGGTTTGTGGGTCCTTATAGAGTGTTAAGGAGGATTGGTAAAGTTGTTTATGAATTGGAATTTGCCTGTGGGAATGGATAGAGTTCGGCCAGTCTTTCATGTATCTATGTTGAGGGGATATGTTGGTGGCCCAAGTGCTATAGGACTTTTTGAGGTTGTGGAGGATGGATTGACCTATGAGAGGGTCGTGGTGGAGTTGTTTTGTACACATGTGAATATGTTGAGGATCATAGGTGTAGCCTCTATCAAGGGTCTTTGGGAGTATCAATGAGTTGAAAGTGCCATTTGAGAAGCCAGAGAGGGCATGAAGAAGTGACACTCGCACGTCTTTCATTCTATTCAAGCTTAAACTAACTAAACTAAGTCCTTCTATGATTTCCTGTATTAAGTTTCTGCCCTCATGTCATTTGCATATCATGTTTCAATTGACAAGTCATGGCAATTTTTACAATTATGCTTAGATTTTTGAAATAATGTTTAAGAGCATTGCTGCATTCTTGTGTGGGATGATATTATCTTGCTTATTTCCTTACATATGCTTCTTGGACATTAGGGGATGAATGTTCCATGGGGAGATATTGAAACGACCCCAAAAATTGCCTGAAAATGTGCCTCAAAAATGCCTATAATTGTAATTTCCACATATCTGCAAATCTATGCCATGATATCAAAACTCCCTCTTCATATTCGTGATCAAAGGGCAAAATTGAGTGGGTAATGGGTATAACTCTGAATTTAGGGCAACCATAGCAAAATTTTCATCTCCAACTATTTATGAAACCAGTGAGGGTTCACGCCCCTAGCGCAATGCGGCCATGATACAGACCAGTTTTTTTTATTGCCAGACTTTTGTTGTTTCGGTCCAAGGACTTGGGATCTTGAGTCTAAGCCTTCCTATGCATAAAAATACCTATACTTAGTTATTTTTCAACCCCATATCATCAAGACATTCCCCAAATCCCTCTCTAACACTTATCCAAATATTTCATCCATTTCAAGTGTTCCAAACTCACTTTCGTATCATAAGAAATTAATTCAAGTTTCAAGTTCTTAATCAAATCTTCATCGAGTAAATGTTCAAAGTTGAGGTATGTGGGTTTCAAACATTGCGTCCTTTCACCCATGGTGCCCAACTATCCTCTTTAAGTAAATTGCATTATCTCAAGTTGATTTATCTGTGGATATTTCTTATTATGAATTGATTATGAACTATGTTGGGGTTTCATAAAAGTATAACTATTTAAGCATGTTTTGAGCTTTGAATCTATATTCTATTATGAGGTTTGAAGAAGGTTTTCAATGTATATGGTTAAGGGTGATGTGCTATCATGTTACAGTATAATTGGTGCCTAAAATAAGGGATTTTGTGAGTTCTTAAAGCGATATTTTAGTGTTTTGATGTGTTTTTGTGTTAATCTTGCATAAAAGTTAGGTTGGCATGATTTTGAAGAAACATTGCAGATTTTGCTGAAGCATAGGTCATGTGAGCCCACCTACGAGTTGTAGGTTGTGTCGTAGTAGGAATTAGAGACCTTAAATCAAAAATCTTCCAAGTGAAGGTCATTCCTATATGCCCAGCCTATGAGTCGTAATACACACTATGACTCATATAAGTGGACTCATAGCAAGAATCAGAGAGCCAAAATGTTGGACTAAAAATTGAAGACCAATATTATGAGACCAACATACGAGTTATAGCTCAAGTAATGACTCATACATATGGGCCATACCAGTTCAGTCCAAGATGCCAAAACCTTATATAAGATGATGACTATGACTTGTATGCCAACCTACGACTTGTAACTCCAAAACTTATCAGATGCTAGCTGTATTTTTTGCATAATTTATAAGGTTGTTATGTAAATACTATAAATAGTTTAAGTTAGGTTTTTGAAAGAGAGTTCGAACACTAGAGAATTATTTATTACATTTTGAAACTTTTCTTAGGATGTTAGAGTAGATTCTTCACTTTGGGAAACTCATTTTGGGGATTGCAAATCTTGCTTTATACTCATTGTTGATCAATCAAGATTGTGGGTTTAGAAATTTGTGGTGCTTATCTTCTCCATTTTTTCTTGAAACGCATTTTCATGTCTATGATTGGGGTTATGCATGTATTGTGTATTTTCCTTCACGATTAATGTTGTTTGGTGGTAGCCAACACTAAACCCAGCCTACTATCACGATCCCGACCAAGGTACTGATAAATAGGAAAATAAAAGTAGATACAGGATTCAGTTTATTTTTTCCCATCTAATCAACCAAACTTGACCAAGGGGAGGTTGACTGGGATAATAGGTAACGGTTGGTTGGCACACCGTGGTGGCTAACTAAGTGCCATGGTGAAATTCGATCTTCACCTTCACATTAGAAGAACCTAAGTTACTGTCCTATATGCAATTCACTGATCAAAGTTATGTTACATATAGTAATTAAGTCAATGAGCAATGGGGAGCACAATTCCCAAGTTGCCCCCAAAATTGAGTATTTTCTCAAATTTTAATTAGCCTTTATTTTATTTTGTTCTTGAATCACACCGCCCCCATTTAGAGATTTTGGTTATAGATACTAGAAATGATTACTATTGAAATCTTGGAGTCAAGCCCTGTATTCCCTGTGGATTTGACCCTAACCTTAGTTAGCTTAATTACTGATAGCGACCACTTTCTTATTGGAGCGTGACCATCATGCATCAAAAATTATGGCGCCGTTGCCAAGGAATACGACTAGGTTTTAATTTGATTTCACTATTAGTTAGTTCTAGTGTTAATTTCTAGAATCTTGTGCATATTACTTTTGTTTTTGTTTTTGTTGTTTATTTGCAGCGTATACTATGTTGTATGCCCAACACAAGGATCCAAGACAATCCCTTAGCTCCACTAAATTTGAGATCCATCGATTACTAAGAAGGATGACTCGAGTGAATAAGGACATCGAGGTTAAGGAGGATATGCTTGCAAATGAGGAAAGCTTAAGAAGAAAGGAGAATCCACTACCAAGGTTTGAACAGTCACAACTTCGAGATTTCAATGCAAATGTTTATGGATGTAATCAATATTGATTAAACCTTATGGCAATGGATGTTACTGATCCTATACTACTGCCCCCTCTACCGGCTAATGCTAAGTTTGTGGTTGTAAGTGGATTGATCCAGATGCACCAAAACCATAGCCTATTCATAGGGCTACCTTAAGAGGATCCCCACCATCATCTCCAAAATGTCGTGTTTATGTGCAAAAGTTTCATGGGAACTAAAAATATTTCTATTGATGCTGTAGGATTGAAGGTGTTCCCATTGTCAATATTTGTCAATGTAGCTATACTTCCTTAAAGTACTGTCACGAGTTTGGCAGAGCTGCAGAGGGTGTTCCTCAAAAGATATTCCCCAAGGTCGAAGAAGTTGAAGCTTAAGGACCAAATTATTAACTTTGAGCAATTGCCTGGAGACGCTCTTAGCACTACATGAGAGAGATTCACCAAATGCTTGAGGATGGTCCCTGATCACAAAATTGTTAATGATGTTTTGGTCGATATATTCTATAGAGCACTTGATGATAATAGCAAATCTTAGACTAACACGAACATGGGACATGTTTTTCTCGAGCATCCACTTGAGCTAGTGGCTAAAAGAATGGAGGAAGCGGTGAACATCAATAGAAAATAGGGTCAGAGTGAGAGTGGTAGTAAAAAGAGTTCTTTGGCGATCTCCACAAATAATGAGCAAGCAAAGGTTAACGAAAAGATCATGGAGCAACTTGCTCAACTTAAGCATGGATTTTGTTTTGAAGCAAAACCAAGTTAGTGTGATGGCCATAGCTCACTAACACCCAATTACTCCTGTGTATGATGATAAATTCTTTGATGAGGATACCTATTATATAAGCAACCAAAGCAGTGGATTTCTGGAATGACCTCAAGGATCCAATTTGAGCTATTGGAGGCAAGGTTTCGGGAATTAAGGCCACATCTTTAACTGTGATGGGATGTATAAAGACAACTCTGGCGGATACTATGAGAGAAAGAGTGCTAGATGCAGAATGGGGAAGAAGAAATGACCACAGGAATGGTCCATATGTGCCACCACACAATTGTGATGGTGGACCAAGCAATTCTAGGATTGAAGATATGTTTGAAAAATTGTTGAAAAGAGCCGACCACCAAGATGAGACTTTGAAGGGAATGAAAGCAGATATTTCAAGCATTAACCAAAAAATAGAGTCTCACTCGGTAGTAATCAAGCAACTTCAACCACAATTTGGGCAACTGTCTTCATAATTGAACCAACACCAAAGCAAGGCATTTCTTGGGGGGCAACCAAAGCAATTTGATGATTATTTATTTGTTTGAGACTTCGAGTAGTAGTAGTTATTTGTTTTAAATTAGAATATAATATTGCAATTGTAATTATTTTAAGGATTTTTGTGCTTTGAGACTTGGCTTACAGGTGAAAAGTGGAAGAACTGAAGATCTAGAAATATTGGTCTTAGAGCAGCTCCTACGAGCAGTCCTATAAGTCATCGTCTTCATTACAACTCGTAAGGGGAAACACTGAGCATCTGAAGTTAGCACATACCTCTTATAGGGAAACGGTGAGTATCTGAGGTTGGTACATACATTATGAGCCAACCTTATAATTTGTAGGGTCCCCTACGGGTCATAAGAGGGATTCGTAATTCTTAGGCATGATTCCTAAGTTAGTATAAGTGTTAGGTCTACTATGACTCATAGTCAGGGTCTTGTAGGCTCGATCTATACATTTTTATTCACCAACCTAGTTTAATATAAATGGGGGTGCAAATGCATCCTAAACACTAACCAAGCTATAAAAAACTCCTCCCCATCACCCACATCATTTTCCAGACAAAATTCCCGACTACCCAAGTCACTTTCCCGTGAATATTCTGGTGAGGGTAAACGTTTCTAGGGTTTCATCATAAAAATCATCTCTCTTTCCTTTGGTTCACTTCTCAATCAAATTGATAAGCTTTTTGTTTACATTTTTCAACTTTTTCTTTGCCCCTTGCCCCTTCTTATTTTTGTCTTTACTTTGAGAACAAAGTATCATCTTTTAGCGGGGTGGTGGAAGTTATGGATCAAGGTGAAGTTTGAGTAGCCTCAAATCCATAACTACCCCTTTTTTAGATCCCAAGATTTTCTTGTCGTGCTTCTTTTTCCTTGTAGATGTTTATTTTCCTGTTGAACCAGCATGTTTAGGTAGTGTAGATAATGAGTAAATTTATAGCTGTTACCAATTGGCATATGCATAAATTTTATAGTTGTTTCCAATGTTTGATCAAAAATTAGGTACCCTCAAAATTTTTGAGGTTGTTAGTATTGATGCATTCATACATTTTGGAGTATCTGGCAATGTTTGTTATAATAGTGTGAAGGTAAGATGAAACTGAAAGCATGACCTGTGAGTTTATACTTGATTGTGGATGTAATTGCCATGTATGCTGTGAGCTTATTTTGTTCTATTTATGCATCTTGTATACACCCAGAACTTGCCTTGTTATTCTGAAAGTTAGATTGGTGATGTGGTGGATATAGAAAGGATCTTAGCCTTTGTTCTTTGAGTGAAACCACTTTTAGCCCAAAATAACCCACTAATTGAGTGAAAGAATCCCTTTTTCCAAATTTTTGATATTATCATGTACTCATTGTTTCTTGATAACTAACTTGTTTAACCCTATATGAAGAAATACCTTGATATTGGCCCTGATTTATCCTTGAAAATATGAACCTTGATTGAGGCCAAAGGCTCAAGTTGAGGGTGGCTGCAGGTTGTGTCCCTAGTTTGAGGCATAGATATTGTGTACTTCAACTGAGGCTAATAGACTAAGTTCAGGGTAGCCGTATTATGGTAAAGTAAAATTGATAAGGTGGTTAGTTGGGAAATCAAGAAAGAAATGGAAAAGCATGAACCCAGTGAAGAAAAAGAAGAAAAGTGCCTTTAATTGAGAAAAAATAGCAAAAATAAGTTAGAAATTAAGGCACAGCTGAAAAAGAGAAAGAAAACACTCAAGAAAAGTTCAAAGCAAAAGAACAAGGGTGGATTAGTGAAAAAAGAGTTGGATTATGAAAGCAAAAAAGTGTAGGTAAACATAATTCAAGGATAGCTTTTAGCCACTACATGCCAAAATGCCACACCAAAGCACTTTGAGCCTATGTTACAAGCATATAAGTCCTAAAGTGATCCAATTCCACTCTTTCACCAATCTAGAAAATGAGTATATAGGCAAGCCTATGGTGTTAGTAAGTATGCGTTGAATTTCAATTGTGAGAGTGAGAATGATTCCTCAATCCCTGAATTCTAAATTCTTTTGAGTATGTATGAGGGACTTCTTTCCAATGAGGGCATTCACACTATTTTCATAGTATATGACTATACCAGTTATTGTGGATGGTTGATGTTCCTTAACTTGTCAAAGTTGGATTGTCAGGTCTTTCATGATGTTCTAGTTTGCTCAATAACTTGGCAACCCTGTTTTGAAAATAGTATTAGGGTACCGGAAAAAAATTAGCTGTTGTATATGCCATTGATATTGCTATCCACGTAGATTTAGTCATCACTTGAGGACAAGCAATAATTCTATGTTGAGAGTGTTGATGTGCAGTCATGTTACAACACAATTTGTGCCTAAAATAAGAGATTTTGTGAGTTCTTAATGTGACTTTTTAATGTTTTTGTCGTGTTTTTGTGTTAATCTTTTAGAAAAGTTAGGTTGGCATGATTTTGAAGAAAAGTTGCAAATTTTGATGAAGCATAGGTCATACGCGCCTACCTACGAGTTGTAGCTCATACTACGAGTTGTAAGTTGCGTCCTAGCAGGAATTAGAGACCAAAAATAAAACATATGCCAAGTGAAGGTCATCCCTATGAGTCTATCCTACGAGTTGTAATACACACTATGACTCGTATAGGTAGACTTATAGCATGAATCAAAGAGCCAAAATATTGGACCAAAAATTGAAGACCGATACAAGGAGACCAATATATGATCGTCGCTAGTGTAATAACTCGTACCTATAATTCATAACAATTTAATCGAAGATGCCAAGAACCTGATACAAGACCTCAGTTATGACTCGTAGGCCAACCTACGAGTCATAACTATGAAACTTATTAGATGTTAGATATTTTTTTGGGATAATTTCTATGGTTGTTTCATAAATACTATAAATAGTTTAAGTTAGGTTTTGGAGGAGAGTTTGAACAATAGAGAATTATTCATTACATTTTGAAGATTTTCTTTGGATTTTCGAGTAAATTATTACACTCTTTGGGAAACCCATTTTGGGGATTGCAAATCTTGCTTTGTAGTCATTGTTCATCAATCAAGATTGTGGGTTTGCAACTTGTTATGATTATCTTCTCCATTTTTATTGGGAACTCTTAACGATGACTATTATGTTCATATTTGTGTGTCTTATCTTAGCCATTAGTAGTTAAATGCCCACAACTTGGGATTGTGGGAACCATTGGTAGTTGACTTGAAATGACCTATGTTTTGTGCATGTCTATGATTGGGGTTTTGCATGTATTGTTTATTTACGTTCATGATTAATGTTGTTTCCTAGTGGCAAACACCAACCCCTGCCAACTATCATGATTTCAGCAAAGGTACTGATGAATAGGAAAAGGGAAGTAGACAACAGGATTTGGTTGATGTTTTCTAGTCTAATCAACCAAACCTGACCAAGGGGAGGTTGACTGGGACACTAGGTAATCGTTAGTTGGCACACCATGGTGGCCGACCAGGCGCCATGGTGAAATTAAACCATCAACTTCACAAGAAGGCTAGAAGACCCTAAGTTACCGTCCTACATGCAATTCATCGATCAAAATTATGTTACTTAGCGTAGTTGAGTCAAAGAGCCATGGGGAACACAATTCCCAAGTTGTCCCCAAAATTGAGTGTTTTCCCGAATTTTAATTCATGTTTCTTTTATGTTGTTCTTGAATCACAACCCCCCTACCACCCCATTTAGATATTGTGGTTGTTGATACTAGAAATGATTAGTAGTGAAATCTTGTAGTCAAACCCTATAATCCCTATGGATTCAACCCTAACCTCGGTTAGGTTAATTACTGATAACGACCACTTTCTTATTGGAGGGTGAGCATCGTCCATCAGAGGGTATTACCAAGTGTTGTTGGGTTGATTTACATTAACGTTTATCAAATGATTTCATTCTTCGATTGCATGATTTTACATTAGTATTACATCCCCACCAAGTGTTTGATAAAATGTTTGGTTAAGGTTCTTGAGTTATTGATGGTCTATTGCATGATTTATGATTGAAGTAACTTTATAACGATTAAAGGTTTGTATTTATATGTTGATTTCATGAAAAGTATCTATAGTGTTGCAAGTTAACCACACCTTGTGTGATCCTTTGATGTGATGTTTTGATGAGCTATTACGTGCTCCTATGTAAAAGATTATATCATAAGGTAGGGATAATCTACTAAAAAGTCCATACCATAAGGTAGAGTAACCTATAGTTCCTACTTAAAAGATTGTATTATAAGGTAGGGATAATCTATTGGAAATGGCACACCATAAGGTAGAGTACCTCATGGTTCCTACTTGAAAGATTATATCGTAAGGTAGGGATAAACTACCAAAAAGGACATGGCGTAAAGTAGGATCTCCCTTGCCAATGAGATTTTATCGTAAGGTAAGTGCATCCTGTATTCTTACCGAAGAGATTATGTCTGAAGGTAGGGATACCTATTGACTTCTATCGATGAATCCATGCCATAAGGTAGGATCAATCATGACTCTTACCAAAAGGATTGTATCTGTAACACCCCACACCTTACACTACTAGTAAAATTCAAATAAAACATGTCATGGTTTGGTCGAATTGGCGCTAATTTTAAAAAGTGCTTGAATCTTGTGTTAATGGGCTATATGTGCATCTAACACTTAAGAGGGTCGAGTGTATACATGTTTTGTGTCGAATTGAGTAGATTACAGCCTTAAATGAAGAAAGAGAATTGAGGTGCTTGTAAGACTTAGGAAGCTAGAAGGTGAATCACCTACTTGCTTAACTTAAAATAGCTAGCTAAACGGATACAAGGCTCAATTTTGAATTTGTCCAAGTTCGATTATGAATAAAGTCCGTGTTACTGGTGTAACTTTAGGCCATGTTTTAGTATCATAAATGGTCTGTATTATCATCCAAAGGAGAATATTAAAAAGTTCCCAAATATACTACAACCCACTTGGATAATTGGACCCAAAACTAAGTGAAGAGAAAATTGGAAAATAGGCAGCCCAAGCCCATCAAATTGGAGACCCATTTAAGCCCAAGTGTGAGGTACAAGCTGGTGGATAACTAGATTTATAATGTGTGGTATGAGGTATTCAAAAATTCAAGGTAAGGTCCACCAAATACCTCTTTATAAATGACTCCAAAGAAGCTCCACAATTCATTCTCAACTTGAACACAAAAAAAATCAGATTTCTCTCTCTACTTTCTCTCAACTTTTCTCAACATTCTGATGCAGATAAAAGGGACTTATAGGGTTCTTGGATAAGCCCTACACCTTGAATTAATTAGTAAATAAGTTTACACATGTTTTTAGTATGGTTTTCATATGAAAAAAAAGAAGGATATGCTAGTATGTTGGTGCTGGAAAATCTGGACAGGTTCTGTGCTGAAAGTTGCTGCACTTTTTCCTTTTGTTTTGCTAATTTCTCTATGGTTTTTAAGTTGTAGTATGAATATAACTTGGTGTTATTAACATGGTTTGAGTTATAAGCATCACCCTAAGGTTTCTTCCCTGATTTTGGTTTCATTTAACAAGCGCATTGTATTATGTTATCTTAAGCGTCATGTTTATTGGAACCTGAGGGTTGTTGTATCTAAGGCTATTAGCTCACGTCCTTCATGACTTATTAAGTGCTATAATAAGACTTTTTTAGGTCTTTTTATATGTGTAAATGTTGCTAGAACATTTTGGTTAAATTTTGAATAAGTTTGGAGTTGTCAACGTTAAAATGTAGCGAAGGAAGGTAACGTTATGCCGTCCATTTTTAGATTGTGTGAAATTATAGTGTGTTGTGCTTTCTGGGATATTATACTACTGTTATGCCATTAAAATGTCTATACATAATGTGTATATGATAATATGTATTAGCAAATAAGATTAGGGGCATAAAGGTTAAAGGAATACGCTTGGGTTTATAATCACCCGCTTGCTGCCCATGTACTATTTTCATATGTGATTGGGATGCCAAGGTCTATCTATTGGCTATTAATGCTAGTTTTATCACTTGCTATAATGTAGATAAGTATTTGGAGGAAAGGAAGGTTATCTTAATATAGTAACAAGGTCCTACGATAAGGTATGTAAGGTTACTTCATTTCGTATTATTTGGCATGAAATATAGATCCCTCCTTGGCACATAAAGGTACTCACCAACTCCGACGCAACTATTAACCATGTATCCACTCTTTTACATGTTCATATGATTCTATACATAGTCACCTTCAAATTTGCATAGATGCTTATATACCAAATTACATGAGTTCCTGTTATTTTAGGCATCAAGAAACAGATTTTACAGTAAAGGTAAAGTAATATAAAGAACATAAAGAACATGATCGCACAGTTCAACTAAAGGTGGTCTCTCATGCTACACCAGTGCATAGTTTCATTTAAATTGTTACTTCATATGCAGTGTTTCCTGCCTTACATACTCAATACATTATCCCGTACTGATGTCCCTTATAGAAGACCTGCATTTCATGCTGCAGTTACAGGTGCTAGTAGATTTCCCTAGTAGGAGTACAGGTTATTCAACTGTTGTCACTAAGCTCCACGTTGCTTTGGGGCTTTGTATATGTCTAGAGCTTATGCGTTTTTATTGCACAGTTTGTTGAGGCGGGGCCTGTCCTGACCCTTATAAGATGTTTTTCTTTGTTTAGAGGCTTTGTAGACTATGTAAAGTAAAGTGTGGTCATGTCTCATACTGTAAATACCATGGTCCCAACGGCCTAGTCATATACATTTACTTTTGAGTTGTTATCACTATTTATCTTTTTAAAGGAATGTCAAATGCAGAAACCCCTTATAATGTGTAAAGAAAGCGCATAGTTACAAGTTGGTTCTCTTGAGCCTTATCGGTAATGGGTGTCAGTCTGCCCTAACAAAACTTTGGGGCATGACAGAATTGGTATCAGAGCAGGTTATCCTAGGGAGTCTACAAAGCCGTGTCTATGTATAATCTTATTTATCAATGTGTTGTGCACCATATTTATAAGCAGGAGGCTACATGGCATTTAGGAGTTGTTACTTTCTGTCCATTCTTTAGATTGTACAATAAAGTCAAGTGTAATAGGTGCATTATATCTAATTCTTAAATTGTTTTGTACAACAAGTATGCCAAAAACAAGGCATAATAAAGGTAAAGGAAAGGAATAGAGTTGGTGGTTATTATACCCAGCCAGGTGAGAAAATGAAATGAGATTCGAGAGAAGTCTTTGTCATAGAAATATCTAACTCCTCCAATTCCTAATAAACCAGAGAGCAGTGAAATTCCCCTGTAGCCACCTATTGATGCTACCGTGCATGATCTAAGAAATATAGTCCAACTATTGACCAGTATAGTTGTTGGTCAAGGTCAAAGGTAGGAAGGTCTAGTTATGTGTACAGGTGGTACAGATAGGGCAGTTGGTACCAGGATACGTGATTTTCTTAATTTGGAGCCTCTAACCTTCACTGCGTCAGATCCTAATGAAGACCCCTAGGACTTTATTGATCAGATTCAGTGTACTTTAGATGTTATGAATGTGAGTGGTACAGAAGCAGTCGAGTTAGCGACATATAGGCTAAAGGGTGTAGCTATATTGTGGTATGAAGCTTGGAAACAATCTAAGGGTATAGATGCACCTCCAACTACCTGGAAAGAGTTTAAAGAGGCATTTATTGACCGTTATTTGTCACTAGAGATCCGAAAGGCCCGTGCAGATCAGTTCTTGAATCTCTATCAGGGCAATATGAGTGTAAGGGAGTATAATCTCCAATTTAATTCCCTGGAAAGATATACTCCTAATATAGTCACTGCAATGGCAGATAGAGTCTATTGATATGTAGATAGGTTGGATACGTATCTGGTCAGAGACTGCACTATTACTTCCTTGAACAAAGATATAGACATAGAAAGAATGCAGACATTTGCACAGAAATTGGAGGATCATAGGCAGAGGAGAAAGACACAAGAATTAGAAAGGTCGCAACCCAAGAGGGCCAGGTCTACAGGGCAGGTTACACCACGCCAAAGTGATCTCAGAACTTGATTTTCTAATAGACCGCCTAGGCCATCATCCTCCTACTCTATAGCCAGTTCTCCACCATAACTTTAAGGGTCTCAAAGTAATCAGTTTGGTCAACAAGGGAAAGGGAAAGGTTCTCTGATTATGGGTTATTCGGTAGTCCAACCAATGATTCCTGGGTAGCCTTGTCAACTGTATGGGAGGAGTCATCTGGGTATATGCCATGTTGGGACATATATTTGCTATTGGTGTGGTATGCCAGGGCACATGATAAGGGATTGCCCAAGGAGGCGTATGGGTGGTATGGCACAATTTACTGGGTCAGTTATTGCATCATCATCATCAGTTCCCCCATCAAGTAGGGGTAAGCAAGCACCTATAGGTCATGGTAGAGGTGTTAGAGGGACAACTAGCTCTAGCGGGGACCAGAATTGCACTTATGCACTTGGGAGTCGATAGAATTTTGGAAGCTTGACCTGATGTGGTCACAGGTACATTGTCCATCTTTTCACATAATATATATGCATTAATTGACCCTGGTTCTACACTATCATACATCACTCCACTAGTTGCTGGGAAGCTTAAGAGTACGCCCAAATTATTGAACAAACCATTTGAAGTGTCTACACCAACCGGTGAATCTATTATGGCTAAAAGGGTTTGTTATGGCTGTGTAGTAATTGTTTGTGATCGCGACACATTGGATGGCCTTATTGAGCTAGAAATGATGGAATTTGATGTTATAATGGATATGGATTGGTTAGCTTTTTGTTATGCCACTGTGGATTGCTTAACTAAGAAAGTGTACTTCCACTTTCTAAATGAAGCAGTTCTTGAATGGGAAGGCAATGTTAGGGCTCCAAAGGGTATGTTTATCTCTTAATTTAAGGCTAGAAAGATGATATCCAAGGGGTATATATGTTATTTAGTTAGAGTAAGGGATATAGGGTCAGAATCACCAACTCTTTAGTCAGTTCCAGTAGTGAATGAATTTGTTGATGTGTTCCCTAAAGAACTCCCAAGCTTACCTCTTGAATGAGAAAGAAATTTTGGTATTGACTTACTTCCATGCACTCAGCCAATTATAATCCCTCTATATAGAATGGCCCCGACAGAATTGTGTGAATTAAAAGAGCAGTTAAAAGACTTATTGTAGAAAGGTTTTATAAGACCTACTGTGTCCCCTTGGGGTGCACCAGTGTTATTTGTATGCAAAAAGGATGGTACCTTGAGAATGTGTATCAATTATCGACAATTCAATAAGGTGACAATTAAGAATAAATATCCCCTCCCCAGGATTGATGACTTATTTGATTAGTTACAGGGTGCCAAATGCTTTTCCAAAATTGATCTGAGATCAGGTTGTCACCAAGTGAGGGTGAAAGAGCAAGATATACCCAAGAAAGCTTTCAGAACACGCTATGGTCACTTTGAATTTCTTGTTATGTCATTTGGGCTAACGAATGCACCAGTAGTTTTTATGGATCTAATGAATAATGTATTCAATCTATTCTTGGATGTGTTTGTGATAGTATCTATAGATGACATTTTGGTATATTTAAGATCAGAAGAGGACCATACAGATCACTTGCGACAGGTGCTACAGGTTCTTCATGATCGACAGTTGTATGCCAAATTTTCTAAATGTGAATTTTCGCTAATATTAGCGGCATTCTTGGGTCATATTATGTCCAATGGAGGAATAAGGGTTGATTCACAAAAGATAGAAGTTCAGAGCTTCCTAGGCTTGACAGGCTATTACAGGAGATTTGTTGAAGGTTTTTCTTGCATTTCTGCATCTCTAACAAAGTTGACAAATAAGGCATCCATGTTCTAATGGAATGATGCATTTGAAAGGAGCTTCAAGGAGCTGAAAAATAAGTTAACTTCTACATCTGTGCTAGTACTTGCAGAAGGTACTGAGGGGTATACAGTGTATTGCAAAGCTTCAAGAGTTGGCTTAGGGTGTGTATTGACACATAATGGTAGGGTAATTACTTATGCATCCAGATAGCTATGAACCCATGAGAAAAACTACCCAACTCACGATCTCGAGCTAGTAGTAGTTGTGTTTGCTCTGAAAATATGGTGCCACTACTTGTATGGGGTCAACATTGACATATATTCTGATCATAAAAGCCTGCAGTACATCTTTAAGCAGAAAGACCTAAACTTGAGACAATGGAGATGGCTAGAGCTAATGAAGGATTACGACGTTGATATACTATACCATTCCGGGAAGGCAAATGTCATAGCTGATGCTTTGAGTCGTAAGGTAATCATGAATACTAGTGATCAAGCGCTGGTAAGACAAGGATTGACTAAGGATCTACATCAGTTAGCTAGTTTGGGAGTTCGCCTTCTTGAAACTCCAAAGGAAGGGGTTATTGTGCATAATGCTGCAAAGTCTTCATTGGTAATAGAGGTGAAAGAAAAATAGTTTAAGTATCCTATTCTGCGACAGTTGAAGGAAACGGTGAGTCAGGATGTAATAAAGGGCTTTGACCTGGCACAAAATGGAGCACTTTACTGCCATAATAGATTATGTGTGCATGATATTAATGGATTAAGAAAGAGGATAATGGAAGAAGCCTATCATTCCCGATATTCCATCCATCCAGGATCAACTA
>JAOTQJ010000096.1:6685940-6696234 GCA_025642045.1 Solanum sejunctum | reverse complement strand
ATAATCAAACATGCAAGGTCTATTTAAAAAAATAGAATTTATAGAATATTTAATTAAATTTTTATATAATAGAATAATATTAAAATATTTAATAAAATAAATTGATATGATGAATTGTGGTCAAATTTGATACTTCCTCCGTCCAATTTTACTTGACCCTTATTGACTTGGCAAATCGATTAAAAAGTAGTAAATGATAGCATAATTTTATCAAATTACCTTTTGAATATAATAAATATGATGTATTAAAAAATATAATAAAAAAATAATTATAATTAATAATAATAGTAAATTAGAAATTAAGTATAAAACTATTTTTGACCAATTAAAGTTTGGACGAAGGGAATATAATACTCTTCACATACTAAAATGACATACCGAAACAAGAATTTAACGTTAAAATAGACTTTAACGTAAACTTTGGGGTCAGAGATTGTTATAAAAGTTAAAAAGCAATAGGTAGTTTCATCATCGACTCAGCTTTAATATTATAAAATTTCCAGCTGTAGCCAGTATATTCTCTTTTCGAATCGAATCCCACATGTTTTTCCCTTTTCCTCTTTTATATTCACACAATTCCAAGAAATTAGAAGAACACATGGCAAAGTACAGAAAAAATGGTGGACAGCAGATACACATCGGCAAATCAAAGGCCATCTGCTCTGTGATCTGCAGGAAACACCCCAATCATCGACAGTCCTCTGGGGGAGTTTGCTCTGTTTGCTTAACAGAAAAACTCACTCAAATTTCAACGATTAGTAATACTTCCATTCATCATAGAATGACTTCTTTCTTTAAGAGTCTTCGTTCCCTCACCGCTGCCAGACACACAGGAAAAAGGTTTTTCTATACATTGCTGCATTCAAGAACAAGAAGGAACAAGAATTTATGTCATGAATCGAAATCACAAATTCGCTGGCATTTTAGATTTTCTCTACTGTGACATAGGAAAATCCCTTTTCAATTTCATCCTTCATTTACAATTACTCTATTCGTTTATTGTTTACTTATTGATTGCATGCTCTTTGTACAAGAAAATTGTGTCTGTTGATATTTCCATTGGAAAATAGTATTGAATCAGGTCTTAAGAGATGCTAATTAGCTCCTAATTTTTCTAAATCATTATGAAATGAGGACAAGGAGATTACTTACTTATGGTTAGGGTTTGTGAAGAGAAAATGCTCTCGATTCACTTTCCCTAGCAAGAGCGGCTCAACACTAAAGCCAAAGCCACCAAAGAATATGCAGTGGCTCAACACATAGCTTGTTTCAAGTATCCTAGTGGAAAATTATATCATTTAATTCCGTCTAAATTTTAACTCTTTCTGTCTATTTATCGACTTCTCTTATTTTTTGAAGGGGGCATAAAAGGAGTTTGCCCAAAAATACGTGTATTACTATCAATTTCTTAATTTTTTTTTGTGCAAGTTGCGATAAAGTATATAATATTAATCTCTCTCTCTCTCCTTTTTTTAGATCAGGAAGTAGGATTATATATATGTGTGCATATATACATAGTAATTATAGTAGCAAGTTAGGGTGGATTCCAAGGGCAATCCACAGTTAGAACCTCCCTTTGGAATGCCGTGCTATTGTTAGACAAAAAGGATTGATTAAAGGCCACATCCATGGCCCGAATAGGAAACTCGATTTAAAGTGTTTTTCCTCACAATAGTAGTGGAATTGTCCAATACATAGGATATTATGCTTTTGATCGCTTTCACTGAGTCCGACTCAATTTGTAGCGAGGAGAAGTAGTGTTGAAGTGTGAGTTGTAGTCCAGCTCGTATTGCTTTTAATTTGACTTCCAAGGCGTTAGTGTGAGCAAGAGCATTGTAGAAACCAACTTTTTAATTGTCATTCGTATCCCTTTGGCTCAATTTATGTGAAACAGAGTGATTTAGGAGAATCAATTAAATTTTATATTATTTTTAAATATTTAAAATTAATAATTATTGTAATTTATAATTTTTTTTATAATTTACAAATAATATATGTTATTGAAATGATTTGCCTATCGTTCTCTTGGTGGGAGAAAAATTTGATGAACTAAGTTGTTCTAGGCCAGCACCATCCTGCCGTAGCAGGATTATTTCCGCCACAATAGACTATCATGACTGAATGGGATCCATCATGGCGGGATCGACAGGACAGAAATAAAGAACATAAATTCTTATTCTTTTCCTCTTCTTTGAGAATACCAAAATAAACAAAAATCACCCCAGGAACCCTCAGAAAGCTACCCTACGCTTACGAAGAGGAGAGGAGGAGATCCTTGGTGGAAGGAAAGCTACAAACAGGAACAAGTTGATCCCTCTTCCCAGCCATTCCAGTAGGAGTACAAGATATCCAGCTGCTGTTGCCAAGCTTTAAGTTGATTCGGAGCTTTGTGCATGTCTAGAGTTATATGCTTATATTGTATAAACAGTTGAGGCGGGGCCTGTTCCGACCCTTATTAGATGTTTTTCTTTATCTAGAGGCTTTGTAGACTATGTAAAGTAAAGTGTAGTCATGTCTCGTACTTTAAATATCGTGGTCCCAACGTGCTAGTTATATGCATTTTCTTTTGACTTGTTATCACTGTTTATTTTCTTAAAGACATGTCAAATGCAGAAATCCCTTATAGTGTGTATAGAAAGTGCATAGTTACAAGTTAGTTCTCCCGAGTCTTATCGGCAACGGGTGTCAGCCCGCCCTAACGGGACTTTGGGGCGCGACAAATTCTAATATGTCACCGAAAAGAGATTATTGTTTCAAATTTTTTGAGAGTTAATCAAATTTTTAATATGTCTTTTTTTAAAATGTTTTAAATTATTAATCATTATAATTTATAGTACTACTTTTTATAATTATTAAATACATAACATACTTTGTTTTTTGTAAAAAGTAAGAGTAATACTCTATTCACTCTTCTAGTACAGAGTAACATAATTTTTCTTTTAATTTTGAAAAAATGTTTAGAAAGTATAAGATCCGTATTTGATGGGGAAAATAGGACATTAGCAATGACAGTGTGCTATTAATTCTCTGCTAACCATAATAGTAACTACCCAAACCCATACACAAACAAATGATACCACTATTTTTCAATCATCAAAAACACTATAATGACGAATAACAATTTCTTTCACACTACTTAAAAAGGAGTAGATTGTTTTTGTTTGTGGTGACTCCATCGGCTTGTTAGTCCTTCACTCTCTCAATATCTCCTTGCATGCTATCTTATCTAATTAATTTATTTCCTAGCTCCAGCTTTGTCTTGAATTTATGCATTTACTCTTTTTCTCTAATAATGCTCCTGAATGTTTTCGTTTGCTGTAATTTAATGTCTTTCTTTATTGTATTTTGGACTTTAATTTGTTCTTTCCAGTCGAATTTCTTTCATTATATATACAGTGATAGTGAAGAAACCAGGATTTTCACCAGGGGAAGTTGGACCATAGAAAAATAAAAACACAAACAAGTAAAAAAGGAGCTCAACATATACTCCATATATATTGAGTAGTGTTTTTTTTCCTATTTACATAGTGTAATTTTCAGGCCAAGAGTGACTTCACTACTGCATATCAAATACCTTATGACTGCGGCATAGTCGCATGTGAATACATCCATATATGAACACGTAAACTAATTAAACACTGTATATACACCAACCGCATAATTAAAGAATTCATACACCATCAGTGCATGTTATAACCAAGTGTCGAAGGCCAGTTAATTACCTTAGCTTCGGGTAATTATTCACTCTTATGCAGATCAGTTACAATTCTCTCTAATATGACTTGGTTGCGCAATAATATGTCAGTGTATAGAAGTTAAACTCGTTAAACATTCACCATGAATCTTTCTTGTCCATCTCGTACTTATTTTAAGCTTATAGTAGCAGCGCTGGACGTAGAGTGGTCCTCTTTCACAGGGATGAGCTTTATCCATACATATAAAAAGATAGACAAGAAGTACCTCACATGTTAAGTTTTTATCCTCTTAACTACTGTTCACAACATTCTTTTTTTTAATAATTGCTTTTGGAGTTGTTTAGGGATGATTTTTCAGTTAGGCCTACTTGTCTTCTACTCTCCTTACCCCCCAAAACAGTTCAAATGCATTACAGAAAGTATATCTTCTCTTCTACCTACTAGAGTGTTTCTTCATCAGTATGTATGATCTTGGTAGACATAGTTGGCATCAGAAGTGAGTTGCCTTTCTCACTTGTCTATATAAATGAAGGTAAAATTTGCAGGGAGAAAGATTTAGACAAGGAAATGAAGGACCTCTAGACTGTATTTTGCTGGGCACCTGGTTGCTTGGACGATAATGGAAAGCTTTGCCGTGCTGATTTTGGTTCAATGACAGATCCTTCATCCTGTATCAATCATGTGTTCATAATTTGTTTTGATGTTATACTTCCGCTCATCTTCTTATTCAATCTGTTTTCTAAGTCATCCTTAAGAGCTACCAACATTCCTGCTCGCTCTCATGGATTTTCGCATTTGCAGTTGATTTCTGCTATTTTTAATGGCTTCCTAGGATTGGTATATTTGGCATTTGGCATTTGGCATTTGGCATTTGGCATTTGGCATTTGGATTTTAGAAGATAAGGTGATGAAAACCCACAGTTCATTACCTCTACACTGGTGGTTATTAGTCTTGTTTCACGGAATGACATGGTTATTAGTAAGATGTACCATAAGACTTCAAGGAAAATATTTCTCAAAAACCACTCTGATGCTTCTGTCAATTCTTGCTCTTATCTTTGCTGGGGTTTCTTGCAGTTTCTCTCTTTCTGCTGCCGTTTTTGTCAAAAGGACATCACTAAAGATAGCTTTAGATGTATTGTCTTCCTTGGGAGCATGTTTACTGTTGTTATGCACATATAAAAAGCTAAAGCAGGAAAATGCCATTGGAAATGACCTTTATGCTCCCTTAAATGGAATCAGTAAAAGTAATTCTGTTAGCTCCGTCACTCCATTTGCCAAGGCTGGAATCTTGAGTAAAATTTCATTTTGGTGGTTGAATCCGCTGATAAAGAAGGGGAAGAAGAAAACTCTTGAGGACGAGGACATACTTAGATTGTGTGAGGCAGATCGTGTAGAGTCATGTTACTTAGTATTTGAGGAGTTATTGAACGAACAGAAACAAGTTGATCCCTCTTCCCAGCCATCAGTTTTGAAGACAATTCTAATATGTCACCGGAAAGAGATTATTGTTTCAGGATTCTTTGCACTGTTGAAAGTAGTCACTGTTTCAGCAGGTCCTTTGCTTCTTAATGCCTTTTTTAAGGTTGCTGAAGGAAATGCAATTTCCAGAAATGAGGGGACTTTTCTTGGCCATTCTGTTTTTCACTTCAAAGAGCTTGGAGTCCTTATCACAAAGACAGTGGTATTTCAGGTGCAGACTAATTGGTCTAAAAGTAAGGTCTTTACTTACAGCAGCTATTTATAGGAAGCAAATCAGATTATCTAATCCTGCCAAGCTGATGCACTCCAGTGGTGAGATTATGAACTATGTTACTGTGGATACTTATCGGATTGGAGAGTTCCCTTTTTGGTTGCATCAAACCTGGACAACAAATGTCCAGCTCTGCCTCGTACTTATAATTCTCTTTCGTACTGTTGGTCTTGCAACTATTGCATCATTGGTAGTTATTATACTCACAGTGCTGTGCAATACTCCCCTTGCAAAGTTACAGCATAAGTTCCATATCAAGTTGATGGTTGCACAAGATGATAGGTTAAAAGCTATTTCAGAGGCTCTTGTTAGTATGAAGGTTCTAAGATTATATGCATGGGAATCGCATTTCAAAAATGTTATCCAGAAGTTGAGACAAGTAGAAGAAAAGTGGTTATCAGCTGTTCAGTTGCGTAGATCGTATAATAGCTTCCTTTTCTGGTCGTCTCCTGTTTTGGTTTCTGCTGCTACTTTTGGGGCTTGTTATTTCCTTGGTATTCCACTAAATGCAAGTAACGTTTTTACCTTTGTAGCAACTTTACGCCTAGTTCAGGATCCTGTTAGAACAATTCCGGATGTTATTGGTGTGGTAATTCAAGCAAAAGTCTCCTTTGAGAGGATTGTCAAGTTCCTTGAAGCATCTGAGCTGAAAATGAGACAGGAACACATCCGAAGCACAGATCATGCTGTACTCATCAAATCGGCTACTCTCTCGTGGGAAGAGAATCCATCCCGACCAACCGTCCAAAACATTAATTTGGAGGTTAAATCTGGTGGGAAGGTTGCTATATGTGGGGAAGTTGGTGTTGAGTGGGTCCCACCAAATGGAGGGCCCACATGCAATAATTCAAACACAACCCACATGCCAATGTTTCAAACTTGGCAACTCCCTGAATTTCAATTCAACTTTGGCTTCTCAAGTCGCCTGGTTTGAATATTGTTTTAAAGTTGGTCAGCAACTTTTGACAATTAAAAAAAAGGAGCATGCCGACATCTCTATAAAAGGAGCAATTGCTCCTTAATTTTTAAGATCATCGGATAGAGAGAAAAATACAAAGAGAGCTACAGAGAGAAAGTGAGTATTATTCTTATATGAGGTATACCATAAACTATAAAATAAAATAATCTGTGAAAAATTAGAGTGTGTGCTTAGAAAATATTTTTTTCTAAAAGAAATAGTGAGTTCACTATTTTTGGTATTTTGCTCTGAGAGCCTACTATTTGTAATAATAGAAGAAATTGTACATTTGTGCCTACTATTTGTTATAGTAGAAGAAATATAGTAGAAGTGTTGATTTGTGGACATAGCCCAAAAGTTTTAAGTGAACCACTTTAAATTTTTTGGTGTCTATTTTTATTTATTTATTCCTTCTAAATTTTATTATTCACTTCGGTGCATAGGCCCCAACAAGTGGTGTCAGATCCTGGTCTAGGTTCATGACAATGGAGGTAAAGACAAGCAAAATGATTAACCTGAACGGTTCAAACTACCGTGGCTGGAGAAGCAAAATGAAGGATCTTCTCATGATTACGAAGATACACTTGCCGGTATTCTCTATCATCAAACCGGAAGGGATGTCCGAAGATGAGTTGGTGTTTGAGCATGAACGAGTTTGGGGATATATTCAACACTTTGTCGATAACAACGTTTACAATTATATTTCTACAAAACTCATGCTAGAACACTGTGGAACAAGCTAGAGCAGTTGTATGCTTCAAAGACCGACAACAACAAATTATTTTACTTAACCTGGTTGATGAAAGTAGAATATAAAAAAAAATACTTCTGAAGCTGATCACCTAAATAACATAGAAGGAATGATGGACCAGTTATCGACAATGGGCATAAAATTTGATGATGAGATAATTGTTCTTATGATTTTAGCTTCTTTACCAAAGTCATGGGAAACTTTAAAAGCTTCTTTGACAAATTCTGCACCAAATAGTGTAGTAAGCATGGAAGCTGTTAAGAGCAGTATATTAAATGAAGAAATGAGACGTAGATCTCAAGGTTCAACCTCTTTCTCAGAATCAAAAGTTCTGATTACTGAAAAGAGGGGGAAAAGTCAAGTGAAGGGTTCAAGCTCCAGAGACAGGAGTCGAGGAAAGTCAAACAAATAGGCAAATGTCGAGCCATTACTGCAAGAAGAAAGGTCACATCAAGCAATTTTGTTGAAAATTCAACAGTGACCGACAAAATAATAGAGACAAGAAGGGAAAGACAAACAATGATGATAAATAAGGAAATCTTATCGACGAGTTCAACATCAGTTGTGACAGTGAGATTGTTAGTCAATTAACTCAAGAGACAAGTTGGGTAATTAATAGTGGTGCAACCATTCAAGGCACACCACACAAAAATCTCTTCTATATCTTACACGCATGGAGACTATGGTGTTGTAAAGATGGGAAATGGAAACTTGTCAAAAGTTATTAGCAAGGGAGATGTCTATTTGAAAACATAACGACATGAGACTTCTTCTAAAAGATGTAAGGCACATCCTCGACACGTGCCTAAATTTAATATCTATAAGCAAGCTTGATGATGAAGGTTTTCAAAATAGTTTGGGAAATGAAAAATGGAAGCTTACCAAAGGCTCCATTATCATTGCGAGAGGATACAAACTCTCAAAACTATATGTGATGCAAGCAAAGTTCTTTGATATATCTATAAATGTGAAAAAAATTAAAAATACCGCACCTTTATGGCATAAGAGACTTTGCCACGCTGGTGAAAAAGGAATGTCTAAATTGGTGAAAAATAAAGTTCTACCCGATTTAGATCAGGTATCATTGAAGAAATGCAAAGATTATCTAGCTGGGAAATAGTACAGAGCCTCTTCCCATAGTTCTCCACCTTCTAGAATGGAGAATGTTTTAGATCTGATTCACTCTAACGTGTGTGGTCCACTACTTAAGTCACTTGGTAGAGCCAGATATTTTGCGACCTTCATCGATTACCATTCGAGGAAGACCTGGGCTTATACCATTAAGTCCAAGGATCAAGTGTTAGGAGTCTTCAAACAATTTCATGCCTCAGTTGAGAGAGTAACTGGGAAGAACATCAAGTGTGTCTGCACAGACAATAGTGGAGAGTATATTGGATCATTTCATGCTTATTGCAAAAAGCATGGTATTGGACATCAAAGGACGCCTCCAAAGACACCACAGTTAAATGATTTAGCTGAGTGGATGAATCGAGCCTTGATAAAAAGAATAAGGTGTTTACTCTTTCATTCAAAGATAGATAAATCTTTTTGGGGTGAAGCACTACTTACAACAGTGTATGTGCTAAATTGCTTACTGTGCGCTCCACTTCAATATTAAGTTTCGGAGAAAATTTGGTCATGCAAGAATGTTTCTTACAAACATTTACGAGTATTTGGGTGCAAAGCTTTTGTTCATGTTCCAAAGGATGAAAGGCAAAAACTTGATGTCAAAACACGACAGTGTGTGATTATTGGCTATGGTCAAGATGAATTTGGCTATAGGTTCTATGATCTAGTGCACAAGAAGCTGATTAGGAGTCGAGATGCTGTCTTTATTGAAGATCAAATTGTTAAGGATATAAATAAAGCAGACAAAGAAGACTTTACTCTTACAGATGATTCAATAAGCTTAAGGTTGAATTCTCCAACAGAAGTACCGACTCAAGTTGAAGATGAGGTTCATGATGACCATCCACAAAATGCAGATGATGAAAGTATTCCCCAGGAAGATGAACCAGAAGGAGAGAATGTTGATGATGGTCACACTCAACCATTAATAGTTGGAGAGTCCCCAGTACCTTTAAGAAGATCTAGTAGAAATGTGCAGCCTTCTACTAGGTACCCAGTTGATCAATAGGTTACACTGACTGACGGGGAAGAACCGAAAAGCTTCAGTGAGGCAATGGATGTTGAAAATAAGGAAAAATGGATGGAAGCCATGCAAGATGAAATAAAATCCTTGCATGAGAATAAAATATTTGATCTCGTAAAGTTGCCTAATGGTAAAAGAGCATTGAAAAATAAATGGGTGTTCATAATCAAACATGAAGAACGTGGAGTCCATCCACACTTTAAAGCGAGATTGGTCGTCAAAGGTTTCAGTCAAAAGAAAGGCATTGATTTTGATGAGATATTTTTACCTATTGTAAAAATGACATCCATTCGCACTGTGCTAGGGCTAGCTGCAAGTCTCAATTTGGAAATTGAGCAAATGGATGTGAAGACTGCTTTTCTTCATGGAGATCTAGAAGAAAAAAATTACATAGAACAACCAGAGGGTTTCAAAGTGAAGGAAAAAGAGGATTATGTTTGTAGATTGAAGAAAAATTTATATGGCTTGGAACAGGCACCAATACAATGGTATAAGAAGTTTGAGTCTATTATACGAGAGCAAGGCTTCAAGAAAACTACTGCAGATCAATGCGTGCTTATCAATAAATTCTCTAAAGATGATTTTGTTATCCTTCTACTCTATGTAGATGATATGCTGATCATTGAAAAAAATATTTCAAGAATCAATAGTCTAAAGGTACAATTTAGTCTTTTGCAATGAAATACTTATGATCAACAAAACAAATTCTTGGCATGAAAATTACAAGAGATAGAAGCGCCAGGAAGCTTTGGATATCTCAAAAAAAGTACATTGAAAAAGTACTTCAGAGATTTAATATGGACAAGGCTAAAGCCGTTAGTTGTCCACTTGCTATTGAGTTCCAGTATGTGCCCTTCTACTTACATGGAAAAGGAAAAAATGGTTAGAATACCATATGCCTCAATAGCTGGGTGTTTGATGTATGCCATGGTGTGTACATGACCAGATATTGCTCACTCGGTTGGAGTAGTGAGTCGTTTCCTTT
>JAOTQJ010000096.1:6658671-6676668 GCA_025642045.1 Solanum sejunctum | reverse complement strand
TGAAAGGTTTACTCAATTTGTGAAGAAGCAAGGGTATGTTCAAGGACAAGTAGATCACACAATGTTTACTCGACACTAACTAGAAGGAAAAACAATAGTTCTTATAGTGTATGTCGATGATATCATTCTCACAGGAGATGATGTGGTTGAAATAAAAAGCCTAAAGGAATACCTTCCCTTAGAATTTTAGATAAAGGACCTAGGCCCACTGAAGTACTTTCTCGGTATGGAGGTTGCACGATCGAAAAAAGGAATTATAGTGTCACAAAGGAAGTATGTTCTTGATCTATTAAAAGAAACAGGAAAGAGTGCTTGTAAATCAACTGAAACTTCAGTTGATCCAAATGTAAAGTTTGTAAAGGAAGGAAAATTGATTCATAAGGGCCAATATCAGAGATTGGTTAGAAAGTTGATTTATTTGTCACATACTAGACCTGATATTTCCTTTGCTGTGAGCCTAGTCAGTCAGTTTATGCATGCTCCACAAGAAGAACACCAAGAAGCTGTGTATCAAATCCTAAGGTATCTAAAGAGTTCCCCTGGGAAAGGACTGTTCTTCAAAAGGAATGAGCAAAGAAGCGTTGAGGCTTATACGGATGCAGACTGGGTTGGTTCTTCTATTGATAAAAGGTCTACATCTAGATATTGTACATTTGTTTGGGGAAATTTAGTGACATGGAGAAGTAAGAAGCAAAATGTCATGGCTCGAAGTAGTGCTGAGGCTGAGTATCGATCCATGGCACAGGGAATTTGTGAAATTTTATGGCTCAATCGATTTTTGGAAGAACTAAGAAGACCTATGAATTTTCTAATGAAATTGTATTGTGCCAATAAGGCTGCCATAAGCATTGCTCATAATCCAGTTCAACATGATAGAACCAAGAACGTTGAAGTAGACAGACACTTCATTAAAGAGAAGATGGAAGATGGAAGTGTGTGCATTTCTTTTGTTCTAACAACTGAACAAGTTACAGAAATTTTCACAAAAGGTCTTTTCACAACTCTTTTGAGTCCTTTGTGAGCAAGTTAGTCATGTTTGATATTTACATGCCAACTTGAGGGGGAGTGTTAAATATGTTAAATAAGTTGTCAGATTTGATTGTAATCTGCTACTGTAAATATGACCATTGTAAATATGGAATAGAATATGTTATTAAAGGAAATAAGTTTACATGAAATCCCTTGATTCAAGGGATTCCTAAGAATTAGGGATTGATTAGTTTAGATTATGTTGTTACTTGTTCTCTTATAAATATTGTACAAAACTATGCATGAAAAATACACTTTTTTTGCAGTATACTTTTCTGCAGTATACTTCTCTGCAGTATACTTTTCTGCAATATCATATTTTTGCAGTAACATTTTTCTGTAGCATCATAACTTTCAGCATCTACAAGCAGTGTTTGAAATCATGCAGCACCACAAGCTTTATGCTAAGGGTTCTAAATGTGCTTTTGGAGTTCTGGAGGTGGAATATTTGGGTCACTTTATAAGTGTTGCTGGAGTTGCAACTGATCCTAAGAAGATAGATGTTGTTAAGGCATGGAGGATACCAACAACTGTGAAGCAATTGAGAGGATCCCTTGGTCTTGCAGGTTACTATAGAAGATTCATTAGAGGTTTTGGTGTTATTGCAAGAACCCTTAATGAGTTGTTAAAGAAAGATAAATTTACTGGGCATGATCAAGCTATGGCTGCATTTGAGAAGCTCAAGGAAGCACTTGTTACTGCCCCTGTGCTTGCCTTGCCTGACTACACTAAGGTGTTTATTATTGAAACTGATGCAAGTGGGATGGGTATTAGTGCTATCTTGATGCAACAAGGGCATCCAATTGCCTATAGTAATAGATCCTTGACTCCAAGGCATCAATCTATGTATGTGTATGACAGAGAGCTCTTAGCTCTTATCTTTGCTATGACCAAATGGTCTCATTACCTATTGGGCAACCATTTTGTTGTAAGGACTGATCAAAAGGCCTTGAAATATTTACTTGATCAAAACATTCAAACTGATTTCCAGGTTGCTGGTATTTCTAAGTTGATGGCCTTTGTCTTCTCTATAGAATACAAGAAGGGGCAATGAGAATAAGGTTGTCGATGCCTTATCCAGGAATCAAGGAGCTGAATTACTTGCTCTTTCGTTGTTGAACCCTCGTGACAACCTACTTGATTTGATTAAACAATCTTGGGATTCTGATCCTATTTTACATGACTTGATTGCTAAGCTACAGGTTCAACCTTATAAGTCTTACACCTGGATCAATTCTCAACTGAGGTGGAAGGATAGATTGGTTGTGGGAGCTAATGTTCAATTACGATAGGATATCATTGAGTTATGACACTCAACTCCTCAAGGAGGGCACTCAGGGATGGATGCTATTTTTAGAAGAATTCAGTCTCTTTTCATTGGAAATCAATGGTTCATGACATCAGGTCTTTCGTCAACAGATGCGATGTTTGTCAAAGACACAAATATGATGCCTCTGCTTACCCTAGCCTCCTTCAGCCATTGCCTATTCTTGAGGGGGTATGGACAGATATCAGTTTGGATGTCATAAAGTGATTGCCTAAATCAAAAGGGAAGGATATTATTTTAGTAGTTGTTGACAGACTGGGCAAGTACAGACACTTCATAGGGCTGCAGCATCCTTATACATCCCAATCTGTGGCTTAAGCTTTCTTGGATAATGTTTTTAATTTACATGGAATGCCTTCGACCATGGTAAGTGACCAAGATCCAATGTTTTTGAGCTCTTTTTGGCAAGAATTATTTAGTCTTCAAGGGGTTAAACTACATCATTCTACTGCTTATCATCCTCAAACAAATAGACAAACAGAGGTCTTGAACCGAAAAGTTGAAACATATCTTAGATGCTTTTGTTAGGATAATCCTCAAGAATGGGCTTCCTATTTACCCCTTGCTGAATGGTGGTATAATACCACTTATCACTCTGCCACTAAATTCTCCCATTATGAGGTTCTATATGGCCAAAACCCTCCAATACATTTGCCCTACTTAGCCGGTGAAACTCAACTTGAGATGGTGGATAGATCACTGGAAGCCAGGGAGGCCATAATGGAATTGCTTAAGTTCCATTCATCCAGGGTCCAACAGAGGATGAAGGACTTGGCTAACAAGCATAGATGTGATAGAAAATTTGTTGTTGGTAATTGGGTTTACTTAAAGTTGCAACCATATAGACAAGTGTCAGTGTCTTCCAGGCCCTTCAACAAACTAGCTGCTAAATACTTTGGACCTTATTTGATTATAGCTAAGGTGGAGGCAGTTGCCTACAAACTCTTATTACCAGCTGATATGTTAATACACCATACATTCCATGTATCTTTGTTGAAGATCTGCTATGAAGTGCCTGTTGTACTTTCCCATCCTCCGGTATTACATATGTCCAGTCGTTATTGCCCTTTTCCTGAGGCAGTTTTTGATAAACGAATGGTTAAGAGGGGCAACAAGGCTGTGTGTCAAGTTCTTGTCAAGTGGGTGGGAATTGAAGCTGACCATGCTATTTGGGAATCCATCAATGAGTTGAAACACAACTTTCTTACTTTTCATCCTTGAGGACAAGGATGTTTTCCTATAAGGGGGTATTGATGCAAGTTTAAAGTGAAGAGAAGTTGTTAGTTAGTTACATTTCCAGATCCTTAGAGTTAGTTACAATTCTGTTACATTGCAGTTAGTTCTGTTAGAGGATCAAGCCATTACTTGTAACTACAAATAGAGGGAAAATCTGATTAATAGTTAATTTATGAATAGAATTTCTTCTTCCTCCTCTCTACATCTCTTCTATTAGCTATCCTCTCGAATTTCCTGAGATAGTTTCCATCTTCCTCGAAGTGATTCCTGGATTAACTACTTCCAGTACAGTGTTTTCTTATCAATTGTATACCAAGGACGGGTCAAACTAGAGCATGTGGCAGCGACAACTCTTCTATTTGGGGCGTGCTCTTTTGAGGAAAGGCAACATTTTGGTGCTTGATGAAGCAACGACATCAATTGACAATGCCACTGACATGATATTGTAGAAAACAATCAGGACAAAATTTGCCAACTGTACTATGATTACAGTTGCCCATAGAATACCTCCAGTAATGGATTGTACAATGGTTCTGGCCATTAGTGACGGTAGGATCTATCTGTTTACTTATAACTACTTGCATACTTGATAGTAAGTAGTTCAGAGAATATGTTAATCCCAAAATGTTATCCAGAAAATTTTCTTTTGGTTGGTATCTTACAGGAAAACTGGTGGAGTATGATGAACCTATGAAACTGATGAAGACTTAAGGTTCACTCTTTGAGAAGCTTGTTAAGGAGTACTGGTCCCATTATCACTTAGCAAAATCACATTGAAGCAAAGTGGAGATCTGTAATACGTTCTGTGGCGCCTCAAACTTCACATATGTTAGCTAATTGCAACACCAATCAGCCTATTGAGGGAAGCACTAACTCAATGTTGGTTTGTTTATGCAATGGGAATGTGATGTGGATAAAGATTAGGAATCGGGCAAGATTGTGTGTACTTCAACTATACCACTGGGTAGGTGAAAGAGCTCTGATCTTTCTCTAAATGTTAGTGCATAACTTGTTGTAGGCTATTAACACTGGGAAGGTTCAGTATTCAGTTATCTAAACCAACTGTAGCTTACTACCTTATTCTTGGGATGCAAAAATGCAAACTCCTCGCTCCCACATCGGTTATGGAAAGGTAAAATGACTAACTTATAAGATTGAACCCAATCCCATTAGTATGAGGCCTTTTGGGAGATGCCTAAAAACAAATCCGTGAGGGCTTGGCCCAAAGAGGACAATATCACACTAATGCAGAGTTGGGGTGAGGGTGCATGTGGTCCCTACATGTGGTATCAAAGCTCAGGTTCGGAGGGCAGGAGTAAGGGTGAGGGTGCATGTGGTCCCTACATGTGGTATCAAAGCTCAGGTTCGGAGGGCAGGAGTAATAGAACGACGTGTGCAGAGTCATCGGTGTGGCATTAGGACCAAAGATCTACAAGAGTGTCTTATATCGAAAGTCTTCTCAACAGGATGGTCGGCCGGTGTGTCCCGCAGGTTGTTGCGGTGGTACAAGATGGTGGTAGATCTGAAATGATAATCTCTAGATGGCGTAACTTAGCGATGTGGAGGTCTACGGTAATGCCTTGTGTCGAAAGTCTTTTGGATGGGATGGTCGGACGGAGTGTCCCGCAGGTTATTACGGCGGTACAAGATGGTGGTAGGTCTAAAATGATAATATCTGGATGGCGTAACTTAGCGATGTGGAGGTCTATGGTAATGCCTTGTGTCGAAAGTCTTCTAGACGGGATGGTTGCGGCGTGTCCCGCAGGTTGTTGCGGCGGTACAAGATGGTGGTAGATCCAACGATAATCGTTGGATGGCATAACCTAGCGATGTGAAGGTCTAAGATAATGTCTTGTATCAAAAGTCTTCTCAACAAGATGGTCGGGCGGCGTGTCCCGCAGGTTGTTGTGGCGGTACAAGATGATGGTAGATCCTAAATGGTAATCGCTGGAGGGGAGGCCATGAGATTGTGTGGTCGGAGTTTGAGGGGAGGTTTGTTGGGATGTAAAATGCAAACTCCTCCCTCCCACATCAGTTGTGAAAAGGTAAAATGACTAACTTATAAGGTTGAACCCAATCCCATTAGTATGAGGCGCCGTGAGGGCTTGGCCCAAAGTGGACAATATCATACTAATATGGGATTGGGGTTCGGGTGCATGCGGTCCCTACACTTACCTACCAATTTTCTTGATTTTGTAAACAGGTTTTATTTAGGCATGTTAGCAAAGTCTTTTTATAGGGTCATTAATGTACATTAGTATGAGGCGCCGTGAGGGCTTGGCCCAAAGCGGACAATATCATACTAATATGGGGTTGGGGTTGGGGTGCATGCGATCCCTACACTTACCTACCAATTTTCTTGATTTTGTAAACAGGTTTTATTTAGGCATGCTAGCAAAGTCTTTTTATAGGGTCATTAATGTACAATCTCCCAGCGGTAAGAATGAAATTTCTTTATACCATCCAATCATCAATTTAGCTGTTAAAAAACACAAAATCACCTCCAATCCCTTCTTTTACATTGGGAATAAAGCGTTCTCTAACAAAGGTAACTTCATGCTCAGCAAGGCTCGAACCTGAGGGCCAAGAGGTTAAATATAATCATAATTTGCTTCTGTTGGATCGTTTGGTAGTGGATATGCTTACGGTTATACTACCATAAAAGAAACTGAAGAGAGAAGGGATTTATACAGAGGAAATGTTGGAGATATCTGAGAGACCAGAGGTATTGAGTGAAATTAGACAATAAAACCAGACAGTGAGTTCTTGCAATGTGTATGGTATTGTAGCAACACATGACACAAAAGTGGTTGTGTTCCACTCTTTTTTTGGTAGACTTCTTTTGCGAGAAGGGGAACGAATAATCAATGATGATAGAATTGCATAATCCTAGGAATAAACTGTGTTGAATTCACCTTCAACTATCTAGGTGACATAGAGGAGTGACTGCATGTAGCATAAGATGATGGATGAGTAGCAATGGAGAAGGAACTGTACTAATTGAATTCCCTCTTCATTGCCTTGTATACTTGATCTAAGCCTTCCTCTATTAACTCCAAAACTGTCTGCGGCATTGGTGGCATATTCATGTCAACTGATCCTTCCAACATCTTCACCACCTCCCCCATGGAAGGCCTGTTTGACACCTCATCCTGAATACACCAGAAGGCGACCATCAGTGCTCTCGTTACCTCTTTTTCTTCTACTGCTCCTCTGAGTCGCCTATCTACAACTTTTATGGGTGTTCCACTAATCATCTCCTGAAAACCGAAAGAAGAGAAGAATAGTGAATACTACATGCACCAGAAGGAGGGAACACTACAGAACAAATTAGAGGATTGCATGTTTTTCGAATGTCAAAATCAAGTGTGTACCTTGTAAGCCCATCCAGGATAAAAGAAGTCATCTGCATCACAAGTCATATCAAGATTTCTCCGACCACCAACGATCTCTAGAAGAAGCATTCCGTAGCTGTAAACATCAGCTTTTACAGTGATAGGTCGATTGCTGACCCACTCGGGAGCTAAATAACCTCTTGTTCCTCGGATCATTGTGACAACATGAGAGTGCTCTCTTCCCATTAACTTAGCTAGTCCAAAATCAGATACTTTAGGGCAGAAATTCTCATCCAGAAGTATGTTTTCTGGCTTGATGTCACAATGTATTATTCTGTTCCTACATTGCTCATGAAAATAGGCTATCCCTTGTGCAGTGCCAACTGCTATACGAAAACGTGATGTCCAATCCAGTAGTCTATTTCTTGTACTAAATGAATGAAATATCCACTTGTCTAATGAACCATTTTTCATGTACTCGTAAACTAGTAGCCTGCCAAAGAGTGAAAACTTTAGTGAAAGTTGTGCTAGTCACTGACTTTGATACTACACTTCTACATACTTCCCAATCTATACATCACAAATTACAACGGGAAAAAGTTAACTTACCGTTGGGTTCCCTCAGAACAGTATCCACATAGACGAACCAAGTTAAGATGATGCATAGAGCCAATGGTTTTGACCTCAGTTATAAATTCCTTCTCCCCATGAGGTGAAACTTTATCAAGTTTTTTTACTGCAATCAATGTTGCATCCTTTAAACTTCCTTTATACACACTTCCAAATCCACCTGTCAAAGCGGCAATGTTACTGATCAGGTTCTTACCTTATTTAAAAGAGACCAGTTTTCTGTGCTCGGGTTTCTTTAGTTGAGAGTTTAGTAGCATAGAAGTAACAAATTACCTGTTCCAAGTAACTCGGAAAAATTGTTAGTCCAACATTGCAGGTCACGGTAGCTGAAACTAATTGGAGCTCCTGACAACAGCAAAGAGCCCTCAAGTGCCCTTTTAATGGATCTTTTCCTATGGATATTGATATATAATAAACAACAGAGAAGCAAAATGAGAACAGTCATACTCAGGACTATAGGAAGTACCAAAACCTTATCGTGCCCACCCTCCGACTCATCTGATGTTCCAGATACCGAGGCATTGGCCTCAAACTTCACAAATAAGGTCGAAACAGGATCCTCAAATCCACCAAATTCCAAGCTCCTGAGTAACCAACAATAAGCCTTCTCCTCATCAAGGCCATAAACAGAAGCAACACAATCACAGTTGGATAAGCAAGTATCACCACATTTGGACAGTGTCCCTCTATCACTATAATTTCCTATCACAGATGATTCTGAGAAATAATAATTAGTTTTCTGAACCGTCGAAATCTTGAACTGGGACATCACATTTTCTTGCTGACGTCCACATTTCCCTGTAACTGAAGGATTTCCTGAACATGAAACATCATTTCTCACCTTATAAGTCCCTGGCAAACATGTGCAAGAAGCATTTGTTTTGCTTCTGTCTAAATTACATATCCCATTGCCACAAATTCCAGAAATATCACATGGATTAGACACAGCTGCCCACTCTGCAACCCATTGCCTTGATCCATTCACATCATTATCCCATCGATACAAACGTAAATTTCCATTAACCTCCAGGGTTAGTCGACGAAGAATAGATGGAGCACTGGAATTCGTTTGATTTACAGCCGATGATAGTCCTCCATAATCTCCATCATTTTTATATACATAAACTGCTCCATCTGAAGATGAGCCATAAACTATACCAAAGCTTCCTCCTTTATCCAATACTGCAGTAACATCTCCAGTCACATTTGATATTTCAGGTCCTGACCAATAAGAAAAATTGCTGTAAAATTCAGGCGATGAATTGTAGTAGTTGGGGACATTATAGGTCAATGCAAGGCTTAGTGAAGTAGGTTGCTGCAACATTTTTAATGTGTAGTAACCACCATGAGAAGGTGATTTTGATGATGTTAATTCTAGTGACACTGTTAAGGATTGACCGGGCAAGAGAGTATCAGATGGATGTGAAAAGCTTTGCCATGCAATACTTAGGTTGGTGCTGTAAAGAATGAAGTTCCCATTTTCAGACATGACAGCGAACTCAACGCCTGCTTCTGAAGTGTTTGATGCCCACACTGTAGTGTCTCCATCCATCAACAAGAGATTTCCTGCGGTGTCAAACTCCAAGATTGCATCTTTGCTGACTGGGGAATTTCTATTTAGAGGATTGAGACAAAATGGCCAAAAAGTTATATTACCTGCAAAAGCTTTATTAAAAACTAGAGGTGGAGGTATATTTTCTTTTTTGTTCCTTGTCTAAAATAAAACTTAGTTTTTCTATTCTATGACTCCATCTTACATCTGTGTGCTGAGTATTTTCAAGAACTTGCTATTCACCAAAAAATCTGAAATCTTGCACTTCGAAAGAAAAAACAACCCCTATAGCTGGATTGGAGTTCGTGTGTGTCGAAAAGCTAATGAAGAGAAGCCATAGTTTGATCATGCAACTTTTCGTCCTACTAACATGGGCGGATCTAGAATTCCATGTATATATCTATATTCTTCTTCGAAAATATTGGATTCAATTGCACCTATTGATTATAAGCTGTTTCTGCTTCTGCCTACTAATAAGTAATTAATGGTTTCAAGTCACATACTGTGATAGTGTAAAAACTACCATGATACTCAGTGGCAGAGCCAAAATTTTCATCGAGGGTGTTGATACTTTTAGAACATGGATAGGTGATTTTTGTATAAGGGTGTCCAATAATCGATATATATTAATATATTTATATTTAATCTATATATTTGAAAAAGTTTTCCGACGAAGGACATTCACCTTACCATCCTTGGGTGGAGTGTAGCTCCACCCCTGATCGTAGTGTGATAAGTTAGAGCCATTTTTACGCCGTTAATAGTTAAAGCTTGCATTAATAAAGATTTACCAAATAAAACCTTATAAGCAAGCGCGGAACTAGGAGGACACAAGGAAGTTCATGCAAACCGCCTTGGATGGTAATTATACTACATATATAAGGTCAATTATTTTTAGATATTTATAGTAGATGTTAGATTGCTTTAACTTGTTTATTTCTTTATATTTTGAATACTCGAACTCCACTCAAAGACCTATATAATAAGCTAAGCAAATTTGAACGTTGGTTTTTATTGAGAAAGGGTTGTACACTTACATATTAGGAGACCAAACAAGTGTTGTGTCTCCTGGTATTTGAGCAAACCAAATTGCCAACTGATATTGATCATTTGAGTCCACTGCTGGGGTGAAGCCAAAAGCAAATGTTCCATTGTCAGAAAACCATGGTTGGTCCTCTTTAGCTAGCAATCTTGAACCCAAAATAACACGACCAGACACTATAGAGCCATGAAGCTCTGCTACAAACAGTAACAGCAAAGATAGAACAGAGGAAAAGAAACAGGGAGCCATGTGTGCAAACTGGAAAATGGGATTTTGTTTCAAGAAAATGAAGTTGGCAATATAATAATGTTGGGGTCTTTATTAAAGAAGAAAATCTTATGAGGATTTTTCAAAATATTTGAAGTTAGTGTGTTGAGAAGTAAAGAGGATATCACAATTGAGAACAAGTGTACAAAGGTGGTTGGTGGGTGAAGGTGAACTACATCGTTGACAAATGATCAAATTATTGGCATAGTCGGTTCTGCCATTTGGTGGCACGTGTCTCGTCAATTTCTTTGTTGCTTTCAAACTATAAAAGGATTGAAAATCACTGAATTTATCAAGCTGGATTGTTGTTAATTCTTGATTTCACACTTTGCCATTAGCAACAGATAGTAAACCCCTGCAAGCATCACACACAATTATATA
The DNA here is from genome assembly GCA_025642045.1 of Solanum sejunctum. Lineage (NCBI taxonomy): Eukaryota > Viridiplantae > Streptophyta > Magnoliopsida > Solanales > Solanaceae > Solanum > Solanum sejunctum. Next base: position 6,665,869 of record JAOTQJ010000096.1, on the reverse strand, counting down.
TTTTAAATTAGTTTCTGGGGATGTGCCTTGCAGATTGTAAATCAACTATTCCAGCAATATAATTATTTTTCTGAAACGTTATATGATTGAGTATTATCTTATTAAATAACATTTGCATTAATTAGTAACAACAAAGGAAATTTATAATGCCATAACTAAAATATTAAAGTGCAATTGCTGGACTTTTTATTATTTTTGCCTTTACGTAAATGTTGCTATTTAATAAAATTTGTTGTTTAATAAGATACTTAATTAGATTTTAATTTAACAGTTGAAGGTAAAAGTTTTTCACTTTTAGTATAAACTAATTTTCAAACACCTACGTTGCACGTATATCTCATACTAACTTTGAAGGTAGAAGTTTTTCACTTTTAGTATAAACTAATTTTCGAACACCTATGTTGCACGTATATCCCATACTAAGTATATTAATATAAATACTTAAGAAATATTATAACAAAAGTACTCTAACAGTTAGTTGCATAGAATTTAAGTAAAAAAAATATAAGAGTGAAAACATAAAATCATCACTGAAATTGTCCCAAATTTTAAAAAAGACACTTTAACTTTGCGGGCGACGTATCACCCAACAATCTATTTTTTTCTTTTAAATAGGATATTTTGACTGATTTTTTCATCACCCTTAATACATTTTAAAACGCATGGGGCACAATCGCTATTATTTTTTATTATTAGAGAAAATGATGGACCCGATGTACATTTCAAAAAGCTTCGTTTTACTTTTAACAATAGTAAAATTTGTTAGCTGTCTTCTTCACTTAGTTTCTTACTCAGTTTCTTGGTATTCTACGTTTTTCACTCTCTTCTTCCACAAATTTGCTCATCTATACACGGATTAGTTGGGTAAATAAAAATTCGCAAGTTAACAGGTTAGTTCTTTAGATTTTCGTGTTGAACTTAAGTTTTATACTTTTTGTTGTAGCTATATTTGTGATTATTTGGGTAAATGCATGTTTAATATTTACTTTAGTCTAAGAAATGTTAGAATTGACTCAATTTTAGTTTCTACTTGTAGGATTTTGTACGGGTTAGTATTTTATACTGTTAGGATTTTTTGTATTTTGTATGTTATGCTAGTGTTAAGATATTATTGTGGAGATTTTATGGGTTGAATAAGTTGTATTGTTGTATAATTGTTCCTAATGTGTTAATTTACAGTTGTTGTTTTTTCAGGAATCTCATGTCTTTTACTTTGATAACTTTAAAATAGTATCATGGGGACAAAATAAAATTTGGTCCCCCATCAGAATTTATTGGGGGGGAGGGGGGGGGGGAGTGTGACAGAACTCCTAAATGTAGATGTTGATAGAAAATCTTACTTTGAATTGAAGGGCTACAGAAAGGATTTAGGAGACACAACGGATTGTGACTTTTTTATTAAGTGGGATGAATTATTGATCTTTATAAATTGTGATAAGGTTATATTTGACCTTTTCAACTTGATAAAAAATTGGAATGAAGTTGAGATGTATGTTTGTCATGGGGTGAATGATCCTGTGGAGGCCCCACTTGAGTTGTAGTATTTTTTCAATGTAAGGGACAATGTGTTAGGAAAGGAATCTTTAAATGAGAATGAGGCTTGTAACCCTAATAATCAACTTTCTTCTTTATTTGGTCCTTCTGAAAATTAGCTTTTTTTCTCCATTTACTTCTCTTGTTCCTAATATTCACCATACTTCTCTTATACCTTCTCCTGAGTCTTCTAATCAGCCTCCTTTTCCTTTACTTCTTCTATACCTTCTCCAGTACCTCAATATAGTGATCCATATTATGATGAATTAGAAGGTGATTCTAGATCTGGAGAGGATACTAATGAAAATAGTGAGGTTGACAGTGATGTCCATCAAGAGTATGTTGATATAAGGACAAGTAAGAAGCATTTCAAAAGATCACAAAGAAGAAGTGGAGGTACTACTTCAGAACAAATTTATGTTAATAAAAAGGGTCCAGATTTAGGATATGATGAGATAAATATTAATATAAGGTAAAGCTTAGTTGGTAAGCTAGGAGGTGATGAACCTTACTATTTAAGTGATGAAGTTCCTAGCTTTGAAATAGATAAAGAAACAGGTTTTGAAAATGGTGAAAAGGTTGAGCAAGTACCACACAAACCTGTGAGAAGGAAGAAAATCCTAAATAGAGGTTTTTTTTTTATAAAACTTCTAAAGATATTGTTTGGAAATTACGACTAGTTTTTAAAAGTGTTCAAAAATTTAAACTGATAATGACGAAATATGCAGTCAAAGAAAAGATTCAAATTGAAAAATATGTGAATGAGCCTGGTAGAGTTAGAGTGAGATGTTGTAAGAAGACTTGCCCTTGATTGTTGTGTGAAAATAAGGATAAAAGCAGTGGAGACTTCATAGTTAAAAGATAGAATCCTATCCATAAATGTTTGACATCAACTTTTAAGTATCTTTGCAACTCAAAATTTCTGGCCACCAAATACAAAGAAAAAATAGCTCAACAGCCAAATATTAGCATTGTGATATTGCAAGACCTTATTAAAAAAGAGTTAGATATACATGTTGGTAGGACAACAGTGAGAAAAGCTAGGACTAGAGTGTTACAAGAGATCATGAATGATCACATTATTTAGCGTATGAGAGAATTTTTTATTATAGAGATGAGATTTTGAGGAGTAATCCAAGTAGCACTTGTATTGTGGATGTTGGAGAAGAATATGAATTTGGACAAAAAGTATTTCAACAGTTTTATGTTTGCTTTGATGCTTTGAAAAAAATATTTCTTGGAGGTGTTAGGAGGTTGATTGGTTTGGATGGGTGTTTCCTCAAAGAGGTGTGCAAAGGACAATTATTAGTGGCTTTTTGTAGGGATGGAAATAATCAAATGTTGTTTATTGCTTGGACAGTTGTTGAAATAGAAAATCAGTTTACTTGGACATGATTTCTTGAATTAGTGAGGAATGATCTTGAACTTGGACAAATGCCTCAACTAGCCCTTATTACTGATATGAAAAAAGGTATGATGTTAAATACTCTTTTACTATTTTAGTATAATTTTTTATTTTATATTTAATTATTATTTTTTATTATGTTGCTTTATTAGGGACTGAAAATTGTTGTTCAAGAGTTACTGTCACTGGTAGAACACAAAAAATGTGCAAGACGTGTCCTTGCAAATTAGAGTAAAAACTGAAAAGGAATACAAAGACAAAGAGTGTTTTGGAAGATTGCTAAATCAATATTTGAAGCTGAGTTGAAGAAAAATATACAAGAGATGAAGAAGTTGGGAAAGGGGTGTTTGGATGATCGTCTATGGTACCACTTGAATACATGGTGCAAGATTTATTTTCAATAACACAATAAATATGATGTTATTGACAATAATATGACAAAGAATTTTAATGTCTGGATACTGCCTGCTATGTATAAAACAATCATCACAATGCTTGAGGAGATTAGGGCGAAGGTGATGAAAAGAATTGGTGATTTGACACAGTTCTCAAACACTTGGATCACTGATATATCTCCTATGTCCCTAAAGATTTTGCAAGAAAATACTGATAAGTATGCAATGCAACTTAACTTAGAATGGTGAAAGAGATTTTGATATTAAGTATCATGATTTTACACATATTGTGGATATTGTTAGTATGAGTTGTACTTATAGATCTTGACAGCTTAGGGGTATTCCTTGTTCATATGATATTGCTGCCCTTCATTACAAGGAGTTATAACCAATCAATTATGTGTCTAGCTATTATAATAAGAAAATCTACCTCAGCATACATTTGCATTTTATTCAGCCAATAAATAACATGAAAAAGTTTTCAATATCAAATAACCCAACTGTAAAGCCACTAAAGGTCACGAAGCTACCAGGAAGATCAAGTAAAATTAGAAGAAAGATAGAATGAAAGCAGAAAAATTTAAAAACTTAGCAAATATGGAGTTGTTATGACTTGTAGTAAATGTGGTACACAAGGACACAATAAAAGGGGATGTCTTACAAGAGATCAATCTGATCCAACTCAATCAGTTGGAACATCTACTCATGCATAGGTATTTTAATTAGTTATTTTTAAATATAATTTATATGTACTAGATTGATAATACCAATACACAGGCTACTGGTAGAACGGAAAGAAGATAAAAAAAAAATAGGAAGAGGCAGTATTGCAAGTGCTTCAGCTACATATTCTTCATAGGTATAGATCTTAATAATTTCTAAGTTATATGTACTTGTACTGATAATATCAATGCACATGCTACTGGTAAAGTAAGAGCCAGAAGAAGAGGCAGTTTTGCAAGTGCTTCAGCTGAAGCTTCTTCATAGATAAATGTATTTTGCCTTTAAGAAAATAATTTTACAAGTATATGCACTAATATATCAAGAATCAGGCCACCATAAGATGTCCTACAAGTGACAAAACTGGTCCAAGTCAATCAGCTATTACATTTGCTTATGCACAGGTATTTTAATTTGTTATTGTTCAATATATAAGTTGTATGTACTTTCTGTTCTTCTTGATTTTTATTTTTATTTTTTCTTGTGTATATTGAAGCAAAAATAAAGTATTGTATTATGGACATATTAGAAGTGTTGTTGTTGTTTTGTCGGTAGATGTATGCTTTTTCTATTGTTGTTATTTTGCTGTAGAGGTATTATTAGGATATTTTTACCTTTAAAGTTTGATTTGACACTTACTTTTCATTAACAAAAGCAATTCACTATTTGACAAAAGCGTGTATTTTTTTGACCTTTATATTTTTTCTTTGTGAAAAACATGATTTTCCTTTCAATTGAGTGTCATACTTAATTCTTTTAATTGTTCATTTGAATGTCATACTTAATTCTTTTGTCAGTGAAAATATTTGTCACATGCATTAGAGTCACTTTTATATACTTATATACTAATATATCAATATATATATACAGTCTATTGACAGAGAAAAAAGGAGTGTTGCAAGTGCTTCAGCTGAAACTTTTTCATAGGCCACCTTAAACAATAAAAGTGGTACAACAAGAGGCAGAGGAAGAAGCACTGTTGCAAGTGCTCCAACTCAATTAGATGAAGAAACTTATAGAGGAACAGGTCTAGAAAAAGAGAAGAGACCAGTAGAATATGGGGACAACAGTGGGGTACAAACGAGACCTTTTAAAAGGCTGAGAATGGTAGGTATTGGAATATATCAAGCTAAAGATGGCTCTACAACTCTTAATGTAAGTAATGACTAGATCAAGTTTGATTTGATATAACTCTTGAACCCCAAGAATGGTAAGTATTTTAAGTTTGATTTGAATGTTTGTAATTTGATTATGCAATCAGGATTGCCAAGTAGAAGAGTAATAGATATTGGTACAAGGACCACGAAAAGGACTGATGTTGTTACTAGTGATATTGGTTACATATCAAGACGTAGATTCAAGTGAAAGGAGAAGACAACTATTACCAATAGCAATCTTGAAAGAATGAGGAATGAGAAAGTTAGAGAAATCAGCTCAAAAGTTGCTGCAAATAATCAAAGCGAAACAACTTCAAGTAGAAAGACCCATATTTCATGGAAGAAACATTCTAATGTTGTGTTATTGATATTCACAAATAATTTTTATTGTGTGTTTTGGTACTGGTTTTTTTGTTGGAATTCGATCATGTTTTTTTATATACCAAGCAAAACAAGGTCAAGTTTTCTATTGCAATTGAAACATTGGTTATTGTTTAAATGAAGTTCTTTGCTTATTCTATTAGTGCAACATTTTTGTTACTAGTACAACTTTACACAATAAACTATATAAATGCTTATATTAAAGACTTTGAATCTTCCCAAATGGTTACAAGATAAACGAAAATTATATGAAGCGTTACATAATAAAATGCACTGCTATCTTGTAAAAGTGATAACTATTTCGACCAATTAAAGCAACAAAAATAAGAACCAAACTAAAGATATAGAATAGAATAACTATAGCAATTTCAATTGCACATAACTACATTTTTTGTCCTTTACATTCTTGGTATTAACAAAAGGAAAAACATCATGACTATTAAGATAATTAGCTTTGACTTATAACATGTGCTTTTCTTCTTTTTCCTCTCCTTCATCACCAGTTTGAAACTTTTGACACTCCTTTCATAAAATGCCAATACTTCTTTTAACTCCTTAATTCTTCTTGTCAACCTCAGAATAACATACTTGGACAGTGTATCAACATCTTCTTGATCTCTCCATCTAAAGAAGTTGCACGATTTCTCCTAAAGTACGCAATAAATAATTAAAGAGATAAAAATAAAAGCAACAAAAATAATTTATAAAAAGAACATACATGATAGCGTGGACAAGACCATAATCTGCGAGCTGAATTTTTCGCCGACCACGAAGTTTATAATAAAAGTAAGTCTCCATGTTTACATCGCATTTTCACAAGCAACATCAGATTATTTTCATCATTACACATGCGATTCAACTTAAGATTGGACATCATAACCTAATTAGGAAAACATTAAGAAGAAATTATCAACTTGAACAGACAGACAAAGACGCATAATCCAGTGCAAATCAACTTGATTAGATTTATCAAATTTAAATAAAATTAGGAAGAAATTATACCTTGAACAGATGAAGAATATATATTTGCACTAGAAAATTTTCACTTTTTGATCTGATTTCATTCACGAAATAAGACCCTATTTTTGGAGCTTCAAATGGTCATCTTTAGTGATAATGGAGAAGATGATAAATTAATAGTAGAAGAAAAATACGTGGCTGCATTTAATTGGTCAAGCAACTCTCCCTAAAATCATCCACGCACTTCTACTGTGTGTAAACAAATACAAACAAAAAATATATCAAAATGGCCTATTTACAAAGAAAGAATATAGATTTGTGGGGTGATAGGTCACCCGTAAAGTTAGGGTATTTTTTTGAAAATTTGAGACAATATCAGTGGTGACTTTGTGTGTCTTCTCTCAAAATATAAGCTTAGATGGATGGATGATGAACCTGTTCAATATATATTATTATCAGCGCAAGACACGCCATATTGAAATATCGATGTCAAATAAATTTTAAAAGTAATTATTGAATGACTTCAATTATGTAATTTTTATGATATCTTAAGTATCAACTTGATAAAAGTGTCACACCCCACCCCGGGGGTCGTAACCAGTGCCCGATAGGGGCACGCAAACACTTACCAAGCCAAATTCCTTTAT
>JAOTQJ010000096.1:6598386-6630996 GCA_025642045.1 Solanum sejunctum | reverse complement strand
TTGTTGGTCGGAAAAGAAACGGAAAGTGGTCGGCGATGGTTCTTGTTTTTTCTGGTTTTTGGCTTGTTTTGAGAATATGGGGAATGGAGAAATGGGATGGGCAGCGCTAGGGTTTGGGTTTTATTCTGGGTTTGCTTTTGTTCAAAAATGAAGAGGAGATGAAGAAGAAAGATGATAAATGGGGATTTAGGGGCGCGTGTGGTACACGCGCCCGGATTTAAATATATTTTTTTTTATAATAATGGTATAAAAATCATTAAAAATAAAATAAAGCTCGTAGATTAATTTAACACCGTGGAGGGTAAAAATTGGGTGTCAACAAAGTGCACCAGCTCCAAGTAACAGGTATAATAACAAGTATCAAGGCTACCAGATCAGGGTTCTAAATCCCAAGCTAGTGTGAATCAAGGTTTGAGGTGGAAACCACAATGTGGCAAGTGCGCAAACTCCATCTAGGCGAGTGAAGTAAGGTCAGAAATGCTTGATAAAGGTTCAGACAAATAGGTCACTTCTAAAATGAGTGCCCAATGAGGAGGATGGATGATGGAGGTAATAAAGCTCAGTCTTCATCTGCACAACAAAGAGGTGCCATAGCTAATGTGGGCAAGGATAAAAATCATCTGTATGCGATGGGAAATTGATGGGATCAGAAATTTGCACTCGATGTTGTCACGGGTATGATTCGTGTCTTTTCTTATGATATATATGCTTTGCTTCACCCAGGTGCCATTTTATCATTTATAAATCCATATGTGGCTAGTAAGTTTGAGATCTTTCTTGAGTGTTTTCTCGAGCCTTTTAGTGTTTCTACTCCTACTAGTGAATCAATTCTAGCTGAAAGGATATATAGAGATTGCATAGTGCCTAGCTATCATAGAGATAATTTGGGCAGACTTATTTGAGTTAGAGATGGTCGACTTTGATGTGATTCTTGGCATGGATTGACTACACACCGATTATGCCTACCTTGATTGTAGAACCTAAACATTGAAATCCCGAGTTCCAAATGAGCTTGTCATAGATTGGAAGGGTGATTCTATTATGCCTAAGGGTAAGTTTATTTCCTACCTTAATTCCAGAAAGCTATTCTCTAAAGGATGTGTCTATCAATTCATGCGAGTTAAGGCATATGATATAGAGTCTATATCTTTAGAGTCAGAGTTCCAATTGTCAATAAGTTCCCTGATATCTCTCTTGATGATTAACCTGGAGTCCCTCCTTATAGGGAGATTGATTTTGGGATTGATGTTCTCCCCAATACCTACCCTATCTCTATTCCTCCATATAGAGTGGCTCTCGTAGAGTTGAATAAAGTAAAAGAGCAATTGAAAGATCTCTTGGATAAGGGATTTATTAAGCTGAGTGTCTCTCCATAAGGTGCTCATGTCCTATTTTTTTGAAAGAAAGATGGTTCCCTCAAGATGTGTATAGATTATAACCAATTGAACAAAGTGACCATTAAGAACAAATATCCCCTTCCAAGGATTAACTAGTTCGACCAACTTCAGGATGCCACTGTTTTCTCCAAGATAGACCTTAGATCAGGCTATCACCAGTTTAAAGTGAGAGAATGTGACATAACAAAGATGACTTTTCAAACCTACTATGATCACTTTAAGTTTCTAGTGATGTCCTTTGTATTGACAAATGCTCCTGTCGCTTTCATGGAGTTGATGAAAAGAGTATTCAGATAGTACCTTGACTTGTTCATCATTCTATTCATTGATGATATATTAGTGTACACTAGAGATGAGGAAGAGCATACTGATCACCTTTGAATTGTTCTTTAGACCCTCAGAGATGAGAAGTTGTATGCCAAATTTTCAAAATGTAAGTTCTGGCTTAAATCTGTGTTATTTTTGGGCCATATTGTCTCGGCTTATGGTATTCAAGTTGATATGCAGAAGATTGAGGCAGTTAAGAACTAGCCTAGACCTACCTCTTCAACTAAAATAAGGAGTTTTCTAGGTTTGGCTAGTTACTACAGCAATTTATTGAGAGATTCTCTTCTTTATCCTTACCATTGACTAAGTTGACTCAAAAAAAGCTAAGTTTTAGTGGTTCGATCAGTGTTAGAGGAGTTTACAAGAGTTGAAAACAAGATTAATGACTGCACCAGTGTTGACTCTACCTGAAGGGACTGATGATTTTGTGATCTATTGTGATGCTTCTATAGTGGTAATGGGATATGTTCTGATGAAGAGTGGTAAGTCTATAGCTTATGCTTCTAGAAAACTTAAGAAACATGAGAGGAATTATCCAACTCATGACTTAGAATTGGTTGTGGTGGTGTTTGCACTCAAGATTTTGCGCCATTACTTATAAGGAACTCATGTGGATATATTCACAGACACAAGAGCCTCAATACATCTTCACCCAGAAAGAGCTTAACTCGAGGTAGAAGAGATGGCTTGAGTTGCTCTAAACTATGACATGTGCATCCTCTATCATCCCGGTAAAGCTAATATGGTTTCTAATAGTCTTAGTTGGTTATCCATGGGGATCATCACCCATGGGGAAGAAGAGAAAAAGGAGTTGGCTAAAGATGTTCACTGACTGGCACTATTGGGAGTTCAACTAGATGAATCAGGTAAAGGAGGAGTTCATGGGCATATTGGGCCTAGATCATCTCTAGTAGTAGAGCTGAAGGAAAAACAAGATCAAGATCCTATTTTATTATAGTTGAAGGCAGATGTGCATAGCACAAGGTAATGGCTTTCACCAAAGAGAGAGATGGAGTATTGAGGTATCAAGGTAGATTATGTGTTTCAGATGTTAATGGTGTTCTAGGTAGGATCATGCAAGAGGCCCATAGTTGCAGATATTCCATCCATCCAGGGTTTACCAAGATGTATCATCACTTGGAAGAAGTCTACTGGTGGAGTGGAATGAAGAAAGACATTACTGAATTTGAGCACCAAAGTCCATGTGGAATAGCTCAGAATTTTGAGGTTCCAGAGTAGAAATGGGAGGTGATCAACATGGACTTCATCACATTCTTACCCAGGTCCCGCAGATAGCATGATTCAATTTATGTGATAGTTTAATCGGATGACAAAATCTACACACTTCTTAGTGGTAAAACTGACAAATAGTGCAGAGGATTATGCCCAATTATACATAATGGAGATTATCATATTGAATGGAGTTCCTTTTTCATTATATCAGATAGATGGTCTCTGTTCACTGCCCAACTCTAGAAGTCCTTTTGAAAGGGCTAGGTTCAAAGGTGAACCTTAGTACTACTTTTCACCCTCATACTGATGGTTAGTCAGAGCAGACAATACATGCTTTGGAGGATATCATGAGGGTTTACTTCATCGACTTCAAAGGTAATTAGGGTGATCACTTGCCTCTGATTGAGTTTGCCTAGAAAAATAGCTTTCATTTGAGCATCCAAATGGCTTGGATAGTTCGAGGTATGTGAAGCAGGATTGATTGGGCCAGACTTGGTACATCAAGCTATGGAGAGGTATAGATTATCGAACAGATATTGAGAACTACACAGAGTCGTCAGAAGTCGTATACTGATATTAAAAGAAGAGACTTGGTGTTTGAGGTTAACGATTAGGTGTATCTGAAATTATCACCCATGAAGGGAGTAATGAGATTCGTAAAGAAGGGAAAGTTGAGTCAATACATTAGTCCCTATAAAATGGTGAAGATAGTGGTAAACATATATTATGAGTTAGAGATACCACTAGAGCTGGTAGCCATTCATTCGGTCTTTCACATTTATATGCTTAAGAAGTGTTTGGGAGATCGGTCCTTGGTTATGCCTATTGAGAGCATTTGAGTGAAGGATAATTTAACCTATGGAGTGATTTCTATCCAAATCCTTCCTCATCAGGTTCTAAAGGTAAGAACCAAAGTGATTGCATCTATCAAAGTGTTGTGAAGGAACCAGTTTATTGAAGAGGCTATATGTGAAGCTAAAAAGGACATAAAGACTAGATACCCTCAACGTTTTGTGCATTCTAATGATGAAATAGATGGTAACAATTCATTTCTACCATTTGAGTTACTTTTCCATTGTTAAGTTTAGTTTTTACATTCGAATTGATGCTTCTCTTGAGTCTATGTTCGAGAATGCATGTTTTTTATCGTATTCCTGCGTAATGATGATGTCATAGGTAGTCTGTTAATTCTAAATCTAAGTTAAGGTTGATTTTTGAAGTATGAGTATTAGAGTATCCATGTATTTGAGCTCATTCTTGATAAGTATCCTAGTTGCTCATCATTCAAGGATAAATTATCCCAAGGAAGAGATATTGTGACAACCCATAACTCTAACCTCACATGTACCTACATTTCAAGACTTATTGTTATATGTGAGAAGTGTATTAGGGTCATAAGAGACCTCTAGTACTTATTGGAGTTCAAAAACCTTCCTATAAGTTGAGTTCTAATTTTGGATTATGCTAGGGTTAATTTTCAATAAACATAACTCTTAGAGCACAAAGCATTGGGTGGCCCATAGTGTAGAGTTGTTCTATGAAACCATTTTATAGACCATAAAATGAAGTACGACCCCTCTGCAAACTTGTTAGGAAAAGTTCTAAAACTTTAATTTTTGGCCTCAAACTTTATAAACCCATCTACGAGTCATAAATTGGGCTCGTAAAGTGAACAAAAACCTCCAAAAATTGGTCCAAAAGTTTATGAAACTGTCCCTATGGGCCGTGGGACTTTCTATGGGTCGTAACCATAGATAACTTTTGACAACTTTTTAAGAAAGGGTATTTTTGTTATTTCCCACTCTTTCTAACCCTAGGATTGACGTTATTACACCTACATAAAGCTCTAAACATGTCAGTTCAACTATTTTATGCTAAATCACTCTCTCAAAACGTAGAAGCAACGTTTCAAGAAAGAAAAAGGCTACGGTTTGGAGACAAACTTGAGAATTCTTCCAATTTCTTTCAAGATTTAAAACTTCTAGGTATGCAAAGCTAACATTAAGATGGATTTTGTTCTTCTAAGTGCCCAATAACCTAGATTGATTGTGATGTCAGTAAATTGAGTCTTTTATGGATGTTTGTGGAAGTTTTCTCTTAAAATCTAATGTATTATTACATAATTTTGCATGAGCTACTATTTTAATGATCTAATTACTTGAATTAAATTATTTTACCTTACTACACGAACCCTAGCACGAATTCTTATTATTTTCACATATTTTGCTTACACGAGCATGCATGAGCATAATTTGAGCCTAATAGTCTATGGAATTCCAAAATACTTTAAATCTACATTTGTTCACCTAGATGCCATGACTTAGAACATGTATGTTTGTCTGCTTTATGTTTTTAAACATAGGGGTTAAGCTGCGTACATTCGACCCCCCCTCACCCCGCAATGAGCGGGAGCCTTTTTGAGGCACTGGGGTATGTTGTTGTTGTTGTTATTGTTGATAGTTGATGTGATAAGTTGAGTTGATGAATGTCCGATAAGAAGAGATGAATGAGTTAACCATAGGGTCGATGCCTTATGAGCATATTTAGTCTTGGGAATAATATTGAGCGTCAAATCGAGTAAAAGTAAGTCCAACTCGAAACTCAATAACTACGTAGCTGGCATAGGATAGGATTAACTATAAAATCGGATGTTTCTTATTGTCCCAAAATAAGGACTTGATGTTACTAATTTTAGATCCATTGATGGGATGTCCTATACCTCTGGCAGGGTATTGGATGGATATGACAACGAGATCGCTTATTTGTGTCATTATCAGCTTATAATTGATAGTTGTCAGTTAGAGAAACTCCTCAATTAGGCCCTGATAGTACTCTGAGTGGATGATGCATAGATGATGTATGAGTAGTCAATGTCTAAATTGCATTCTTAATTTAGACTCTTGACATGATGATTGAGTTTCCTATTTCTTAAGTTGAGTTATTTGAGATGATATTTTTCTTTCTTTAAATATTTCTTTTTCCCATTTATATGGTTGTACCTTTCACATACTGACGTTTATTTAGGCCTGCATCTTTTTATGATATAGATACAGTTGTTAGTAGTCCATCAGTAGGGGCTTCGTTGAGGACCTATTTGCTTTCAGTTGATTAGTAAGTCATCCCCTACTCTCAGAGGATATTATATTTTCATTCTAGCTTGAGTAGGCTTACCTTATTCTATTTAAAGGTAGTCATGGGTTTGTCATTGGCACCATTATTCAGATACTTTAGAGGCTTCATATACTAAATTGTTGATGTGATTGGATGTTATATTGACTAGTTTTCTTTCATACTAGTCTTACTTAGTTATGAATCAGATGTTTGGCCTTTGGCCATTATTTTACCATTTGTATTTCCTTTCTTTAATTATTCTTATTCATTGATATCTTTCACTATTCGAATGTGATTGAAGAATGTGATGAGGTCGAGTGGTTCGCTTGGGGGCTGCAATAGTGTCTAAGTGCTAGCCACACCAAAGGTAACCTCCTGGGGTATGACACTGGATATGCTATTGAGTCCTCAAAGAAAAACAAAATTCTTGAACCATTAGATAAGAGAATTTACATCTCAACCTTTTGATGACTATAGCCTATCAATTGGTATAAGAATTGAACATCCCGTGCTCATGTTCATACTCAAAATGGCATTGTAGAGTCATTTATTTAGCGCCTACAATGGGTAGCAAGAGCACTACATTTGAAGATGAAATTTCCACTTTTTTTAGTGTCACACTATCTTACATACAACAACACTTGTTCATTTCAGACAGACTAATTATAATAAATACTCTCCATCATAATTAGTATTTGGTCACGAGCCCAATATCGCTCATTTATGAGTCTTTGGTTGTGTGATATATGTGCCTATAGTACTACCACAACATACTAAGATGGGCCCTCAACGAAGGTTAGGAATATATGTTGGGTTTGATTCATCTTCCATCGTTCGCTACCTTGAACCATTAACCAAAGACTTATTCACTGCTCTATTTTGCTGATTGTCTATTTGATGTAATAACTTTCTTGTAATTAGGGGGAGAGAAGGACCCTAAAAGGTAAATTGCATGAAAGGTTTCATCACTATCTCATTTTGATCCGCATACCTATAAATGTGAGTAGGAGGTCCAAAAGTTCATCCACTTATAGAAGTTAGTAAATCAAATGCCAGATGTAGTTACTAATTTAAAATGGGTCTCTAAATCACATATCCCTGTAGTGAATGTACCTATCCTAATTAATGTCCCCAAAGGACTATCTACTGGTGTTATAGCTTCTAAATCCCAAATACATTGTTAAATATAAAACATAAACTGAGTTCGTATAGTCTAGTCACTATACCACTTTGTGAGAGTTTAAGGTGTACAATATTAACAAACTGAGTTCATATTAATCTCTTTTACATTCATTCAACTTGGAAAAATAAAAGGAGAAGGTCAATGAGTTCTTAATTACTTTGTTTTCTCTATAATGAGTTCTTAATGATTGTCAAGATGGAATCATAGATCTAAAATTTCACTTTGCTTGCACACAGTCCCTACAAATTTACATTGTCAATAGCTCAAGCAAGACTATGATATCATAATAGAGGAGCGGAGTGATACTTATCAAATTAACAAGAGGATGAGTCCTTAGCTCTTGATGAACGTAGATCTAGATTTCTTCGCAACAATTCCTGACAAAAATAATAGTTTTTTAGCCTTTTAAGAATTTAAATTTAGATGGTGGTATTAATCTCATTTATGTGAGTCAACCCATCAAAGGATAGATCTACGAAAGGGAACATCACTTGAGAGAGTTAACTCGAATGATAAAAAAGAATCAAATTCTAATAACTAGAAGTTAGCCTTTGTTGCTACAGTCAGATGGTTTCAATATGATAGTTATACGCTTTCACTCATCTCCATCAGCATCTCTGATGTTATAACTGCCGGAGCTTTCACAAGATTCTTGTGTCTCTTCAGCTGCCATTTAGGATTTGTTTTTATTTCCCATTTGATTTTTTTCATTTCTCTTTTTTGTTGAACTTTGTTAAATTGTCTCAATGTAAAAAGTTGACAAAGGAATTCTCTGCAGTTTATGTCCTTATTTAATCTGATAAAGCTCAAAGTAAATCGTAACCTTCTTTATAGCACTTATTCTAATCAAGAATTCAATAATTACTTCAAGACTAACTACTCCTTCATTTGTTTTGTAAAGCATCTAATTAGCAACACCTTTTTCACCTTATTTTACAATTCCTCCTTAACTTAGAACATTACAAAAGGAACTCTTAGTTTATTGTGTTATTGTTTTTACTTTCTAAGGCATCAATATCATTACATAATCTGTTATCTTAACATATTTAAGTTCTCTTCTATCAAAACATAGTTGATTTGATTAACAAACTGCTCATCTTCCTCCTCCTCCTCCTCCTCCTACAACAACAACAACAACAAATCTAGTGAAATCTTATAAAGTGGGGCTTTGGGAGGGTAGAGTGTACGCAAATCTTACGATTGTGGTTATTTTTGATAGTCCCTCAGCTCAAATATATCAGCCCCAAGTAAAACAAATATAGAATAATTGCTAACATAAAGAGTAATGTCATTTCTACAAGAAAAAAAATAAAAGTAGCAAAATAATCAAAAAAAACAATAATAATACTATCATAATAGCAAAACTAATCATATGATAAACCTAAAACCATCACAAAGTAAGATAATATTTTATCCCTACTAATATTTTACCCTAATATTCAATCTCCATTCATTTTTATCTAAAGTCATATCTCTGATTATATGAAATTATGCATGTATATCCTTTCTAATCACCTCTCCCTAATATTTTTTCGGTCTATTCCTGCCCCTCTGTGAAACTCCTAAATTCAATCCTTTGCACCTCCTAACTGGGGCATTGACACACCTCCTCTACATAAGTGCAAACTATCTCAATATTGCTTCTCTCATCTTGTCTCCGGCAAATCTTATCTCCCTCCCCCCTGCCTACGACTAGAACAAATAGGAGGTGCATAGAAGAATGTTGTAGACTCTGACAATACAACACCAATTGACACCAAATATTTTTCAAGTTTAGTAGAATAACATCAATATCCCTTTTAAAGGCGAGAATCGCTCAAAGGAAAAACTTTAATGTCTTGGGATCCAACTTGTTAAATGGGACAACTCCCTTGAAATACTAGCCATGCATCTCTTGTTTACTAGCCTATTAGCTTATGAACAATATTCATGCAATTATCAAGTCATCAGTGTTGCTCCACTTATTCAAAAGTTGATTGGCTATTAAAAAAGAGAGTGATAAATCTGGTTGATAGTTCAAGTGACTTGTCCCACTTAGAAACTCGCAATATGATGGTCCATGAGATAAGGATGTAGACCCGAGCCATTTTATCTTAGAAGGAAAAAGAAGTGGAATAGAAGAAACAAACATCACCTGTATTTTGTGCTCCTGTTGATTTAGAACCCGAAACTAAGTCAATAATTTTTTTGTAACTTCCATAATGAACTCCCAAAACTGATAAATACCCTCAAGAGATTGGAACGTAGTTTTATTACACTCCATTTGTTATAACATTGATAGGCAGAAAATAAATAATCTTTATTATCTTCTACAGATTTAACCAGCAAATGGAGCAACACTTGACGACCTAGTTACTGCATGAAGTTATACATAAATATTTTTATGGATTTCTTGAATGATTGTACTATCCAATTTCTACTAACACCAAAAAATCACAAACAAGAACCCATGAAAGACTTTAAAATTTATGGAAACTAAGCCTAATTAGGAATTATAAGGTACGGGAACTGATATAACTGATGGGAACTTATAATTCATTCTATTGAATTAACTGTATGAATCATTCTAAATATCACTGTGGTATTGCTCCATATAAATTAAATAATTACATATACCATCTAAATCTAACCATGTTTATCGAATCTCGATTTTCTATTTTGAAAGAAAAACACAGATGCATTTCATTAATTAGCCAAATGCAAAAGACTCTCAAACTTATGAATAATTTTTCCATTCGAAGAAAAAAAATGAACTTTGTCTAGATTGTGGAATGTTCAGGAAGCCGAAAACAAAATCAAATTGATGTAAAAATTTAAATTAATAGTTTCAGTACAACATAACATAGTAACAACAAGATAAAGACACTCATTCCAAACACAAAACAAATGCATTCTCCTTAGGCAAAACTAGTTAGGATTTGCTATATGAATTCTCTATAGTAATTATTTTCTTCAAAACTAATGTAAATTCATATAACTTTACAGAAGTATTGATTAGATATTTCTATATAAATTTTTTTAAAGCTTTCTATCAACATAATAAGTCATGAATTTAGCAAGATAGCTAAATCTCTCTAATTTACCTGAGAACACAACTGGAAATGAAGAGGGAAGGAGAAAAGGAGAATCCATATGTGTCAAATCCACATGATTAAGAGCAACAAAAGAAAATGGTGACTCACTATTAATAGCTACTGGAGAAGAGACTGCAGAAGATGCAAGGAGCCTTGACATTGCAAACCCAAAGGAGCTTAACTAGAAATATAGAGTTAACCCAAGGAGAAAACATAGGCAGAGATATAGGGTTTCTAGGGACAAAAGGGAAAGGGTAGGGTTAGGACACCCTACGGCGCGCATGTTTGTATTTATAGACTACATTTTATTTGGGTTGGGTCTAAGTTTGGGCCCAGTCATGTTGTGTGTTGTTTTAAGGAATTGGGGTTGGGCCCAATTCCATTTTGTATCTGTCTTGGATTAATAATAAAACCATATGTTAGTTTAAAAAAATTTGTCTAATTTCAAAGTCCTATATAAGTAATACAGATTTAGAAAGATAAAAGAAAGGGTTATAACAACATGATGACAGACATACATATATACATGCACAGTCCTATTGAAGCCATGCATAAAAAAATACAGAAGCATTTGATTAAAATAGTATACCTACAAAAGGAAGTAATGGTCAAAGCATAGGCTGAGAGTCACTTATTTAATTATTATCAAAAATAAATAAATAAATAAATAATTCAGCTTCTAGCTATCCAGACTGTTGCTCATTCTGAATTTTGAAAAATTCTAAAGGATTCTGCATTTTTGGCAAGGAAACTTAATTTTTTCAAAACAAAGAGAGGAAAAAAGGGATAAAATCCTTTGTTTACCTGAATTTAAAGTAATACATTAAGGTTTGGCTTAGTATTTCACTGATCAGTTATTTCATGTTTAAGAGACTTACAAGTTTCTCCATAGAGGAAGAGGATTAATAGCAGCCAAGATTCATGTCACTAGTCATCAAAGATCTTCACGAGATAGATGGATCCCTATGTTTCCACAACCAAGATATCCTTGGGATGCAATCAAGAACCCTAGACTAAGGATAAGGATTGAGGAGGAGGAAAAACTAACGGGTTAATTAACACCCGTTATAAATGGACTTGACCGAATATATATTTCTAATATTTTATCAGATCTTATTTATTTTGACTGTTAGTAGTTTGAGAGAAGAGGATTGGTAAGGATTAATTAAAATCTTACCATAGTTAATTTTTAACCATAGTTAAATTTTATAGATTTATTTTATAAATTCGATGACAAAGTTTAATTTTGGGCTATATACATTGATCGGTCATTAATTTTTCTTCCTTTTATTTTCTAATATACTTTAAACCACATCTTGGGAAAATTAGAATTTCTTACTATAACTACAACTCCTTGAATAGATACGAAATCATATCAGATTTGTGAAAACCCATGACTCGTGAAGATTCGTGAAGATTACAAAAGTTGCCCCAACTTCATACCATCTTAGTAAATGAGTAAGTCACAATTGGTGCATGATGCACAAATATACAATGACACTGTTTTAATAAATTAAAATCTCCATATTTCTTTTAGAATAAATATTTGCAATCAGAAATTTTCAAATCCACATAATTTTATAAAAATTCACTAGTCAATAATAACAGTAGCTAGTTATTTAAAATATAGTTTTGTAATGACCCTCCAGGTCATTTTCGTATTTCTGACTTCTTTTCATTAGTTAGAGTTTTCCTATAGCGACCATAAATCATTTATAGCGTGCAGGCAATGATAGTTCAGTTTCCTGATCGTTTATTTGGATTGTGTGTAGCTTTTTGTACTTCGAATCCTTTATAACTGAACAAGTTAAATTTGGTAAAATAAAATTGAAAAGACCCCAAAAAGTGCCTGAAGATGTACCTCAAAAAAACTCAAAATTGTAATTTTCATATATCTCAAAATTCGTGCATAATATAAAAAATACAACTTCATATTCTTGATAAGGGGGCAAAATTGAGTGGGAAATGGGTCTAACCCTAATTTTAGAGCAACTGTATCAAAATTGCAATTTTCCCCAAATTTGATTTCTAGAATCAGTCCACATTGGTACCGCAACACGTAGCCATCGCAGACTATGTAAAAACGTCCTCCGAGTTTCGTCTGAGTCATGGACTAGATGCAGACCTACGTCATTTTGTTGCCACTTTTCTGTTTCAGTCCAAGGCCTTTGGGTCTTGGACCTAAGTCTTCTTATGCGTAAAAACACCTATACTTAGCCATATTTCACTTTCATATCATACAAGACATTCCCCAAGACTCTCTTAAACACTTAGACCAATATTTTACTCAAAATCAAGGGTTCAAAACTCATTTCAGATCTTAAGGATTTCAACCAAGCTTCAAGTCTCCATTCCAATCTTCATCAAGAACTTCTCCAAATCTAAGGTATGTGGGTTTCAACCATTGGGTCCTTTCACCTATGGTGCCCAAGCTTCTTTTTCACAAAACTTGCATGATTCTAAGTTAATTTACTTATGATTCTTTCTTGTTATGAATTTGACTATGAACTATGTTGGGGTTTCATAAAAGTGTGACTATTTAACCATGTTTTGAGCTATGAATCTTTGATCTATCTTGAGATTTGATGAAGGGTTTTGATGTATATTGCATAATGGTTGATGATTTTCATGCTCCAATAAGAAAGCAATCGCTATCAGCAATTAACCTACCCGGAAGTTAGGGTTGAATCCACAGGGAATACATGACTTGACTATAAGAATTCGCTATCAATCATTTCGCGTATCTATAACTAGAATCTCTAAATGAGGGGTTTTTTTGTGATTCGAGAACAAAAGTAAAATTAAACACTACACTATGACATGAGAAAACACTCAATTTTAGGGACAACTTGGGAGTTGTATTGCCATAGTTTGTTGACTCAATTACCCTAGACAATATAATTATAATCAGAGATTCGCATGCAGGATGTTAACTTAGGTTCTTCCAGCCCTCTTGTGAAGGTGAAGGCTAAATTTCACCATTGCGCTTGGTCAAATCCTTTCATCTATTTCTGTTTTCTTTTTCGTTACTACCTTAGTTGGGATCGTGATAGTAGGCGGGGTTTGGTGTTGGCCACCACCAAACAACAATCATATTGAAGAGAAACAGATAATAAATTCAAAACCCCAATTATAAAAATGCAATAATTTAGGTCATATCAAGCTAACTATCCATGGTTCCCACAACCCCAAGTTGTGGGTGCTTAGCTACTCAAGGCTAAGGAAAAACCAACCAAAATGCAAAGACAAGACATAGTTAAGAGTTTTACCCAAAGCAATGGAGAATGTAATAGCACCACAAGTTGTAAACTACTAGCTTGATATATTGAGAATAAAAATAATGTGGGATTTGCACTGTCTAAAAATGGGTTTTCTAAGAGAAAATAAAAATCTATGATAAAACTCTCAAGAAATCTTGAGAGAATAATCAAAAGTGACATTCAATGTCCAGAATTTTGAATCTCTTCTCTAAAACTCTAACTTAAAGTATTTATATTGTTTACAAATTTAACCTAAAAATTACACAGAAAAGACAGCTGCATATTGTTTCATCTCATAGGTATGACTCATAAGGCTGCAAGTCATAATCGGGGTCTCGTATCAGGTTCTTGAAATTTTGGATTCAACTGGTACAACCCACTGGTATGATTTGTTACTTGGGCTATGACTCGTATGCTCCTCCCATAGTCTAGGCCTTCAATTTTTAGTCCAAAGTTTTGGTTCTCTATTTCCTGATACGAGTCCACCTATAAGAGTCGTTTCAAGACTTATGACTCATAGGCTGGCCTTGTAAGTCTGACCTTTACTTAGCAGATTTTTGATTTTTGGTCTCTGTTTCTTGCTACGAGATCACCCTACAAATCGTAGGTTAGGGTATCACTCGTAGGTGAGCTCGTATGTCTTGGGCTTCAGCAAACTCTGCAAGTTTTCTCCAAAATCATGACAATCTACCTTTTTTGCAATAACAACACAAAAAAACATAAAAATCATAAAAAGTTGTATTAAGAAGTCACAAAATTGCTTGTCTTAGCCATCAAATGTGTTGTACTTTTACAACACATCAATACCTTCAACTTAGAATTGTGCTTGTCCTCAAGTGATGACTAAATCTAAGTAGACCATGAGAAACACATAGCAGCTATACTAATAGCATATATATTGCTTACTCTAATTTAGGTACCCAACTTTCATTTTCAAAACAAGATTGTAAAGCTACTTAAGCAAAACAGAACACAAAAATGCATCTAGCAACCAAACAATGATAAACTAAGGAGCATCAACATCCACAATCATTAGTATAGTCATTTGTTAATCAAGTAGTTCAAAATCCCTCATAGAAAAGAAGTCCCACTTACTCACTCAGAGGGTATTTATAAATTAAGGACTATGCGAGCATTCTCACTCCCACAATTGAAAGTCATGCAAAATGACTAACACTATACGATTGTCTATATCTTGAACTTCCAGCTTAGTGCCAAAGTGGATTTGGATCACTTTAGGACTTAATGGCTTGTAACAAAGGTCCAGGGGACTTTGGTGGCATTTTAGGCAAGTAGTAACTAAAATCTATCCTTGAACTATGTTTACCAACACTCTTACCTTTATAACCAAACCATTTTCACTAAATCCACTCTTATTATCCTATTTCAAGCTTTTCACGAGTGCCTTCTTTCTTTTTTCAGTTGTGCCTTATTCCTGAAATCATTTCAATTTGTTTTGCTAATTTTTCTCATTTCAAGGAACTTTTAATCTCTTTTTTCTACTTGGGCTCATGATTTTTCATTTTTTTCTTTATTTCCCAATTAACCACCTCAATGTTATTACTTTACCACAATAAGGGCCGCCCTCAACTTAGTCTTTTACCCTAAGGTGAAGTACACAATATCTATTTCCCAAACTAGGCCCACAATTTGTAGCCACCCTCAACTTAGGTTTTAGCCTCAATCTAGGTTAACATCTTCAAGGATAGACCAGGGCCAATACCAAGGTACTTCATCAAACAAGGCTAAGCTAGTAAGTTGTCAAGAAAGAATGAGTACATAAGAAGCTCAAAAATTTCGAACAGGGGATTCACTAACTCATTCGGTAAGTCATTTAGACTAAAAGTGGGTTCACTAAAAGAACAAAGGCCTAGGATCCTTTCCAAATCAACCACATCACCAAACTAATTTTAGAGTAACAAGGCAAGTTCTGAGTCCATACATAATACATGAATGCAGCAAAATAGGCTCATAACACACATGGCATTCCACCCACAATCAGGTATAGACTCACAAGTCACACTTCAAGCCTCAACTTATCTCCACATTATCAGAACAAACATTGCCAGATACTCTAAATGGATGAATGCATCAGTAACCACAATCTCAAAAATTTTTGAGGGTATCCAATTTTTGAAATCATTCAAAAAGCATTTAAAGACTCATGTATATGCCAACAAATAATAGTACTATATATTTCCACATTATCCACACTACCTAAACAAGTCGGTTCAACAAAAAATTAAACATACACTAGGAAAAAGAATCACATCAACAAAACCTTAGGATCAAAAGTAAGGGAAGTTATGGACTTGCGTCTACTCAGATTTCACCTTACTTCTTAACTTTCCACACCCCACCAAAATAGAATACTTTATCCTCAAAGTAGAAATACGTATGAAAACCAAATAATGGAAACACATATATATACATATACATTAAAAACCAACATTTGAAAACTAATATCCAAAATATAAGTAAAAATAATGTCCAACATAAGACATTTACACAAATCCACAAACCAACATAACAAAAATATTTTCTAACAGAAATCACAAAGTATCCATATATAAAAGATAAGGACTGTGGTAAAACTTCAAGCATCATAGTGCTCAAGCACTGATATCTAGCTTGTCAGAAGGGTCCTGGGTCACTATCTCCTTCTCAGTAATCTGGGTTACAGCTGTACGTAAGGTACCCTCTCCAAGTGAAGGTTTTTGCTCTCTATCTCTCTGTATAGCTACAAATAGTATCGACTCTTGTACCATCTCTTCTAGTATCGGCTCCTCCATTAGTTCTGTTGGGTCATTAACTTTAAAAGGTCATCATGCTCGAGGGGCCTCTTCCCTTGAACACAAGGGCAGTTAGTTAACAAATCAAAAACCTCATCAACTACCAGTGCCACCTCTGGGACTGCAATAGGGGCTGCTAACATCTTCAATAATTCGACCTTAAATTTGGTGAACTCCTATGTCACTGCGCTTATGTCAATAGGCCAAGAAACCTCAAGCCTTGGCTAGACTCTAGCCTAGAAAGCATCAACTTGGGCATCCTCCATTCTAGCTCTCTCATCATCCAACTCAGGGGTGAATGCCTTTACCCTCTCCTTTGAGTCCTATATGATCTAGCGAACCCAAGGTCTTATTTGTGCTGCTAAAGCCTATAGCCTTGACTCTGCTATAGCCACCTTGTGCAAAATTGCCTGAAAAGTAATAATAGAGAAAATCAAATCAACCTATAATGTAGATGTTGTTGGAGTACTAGAGCATGGCATGGACTCAATCTCAACAACTGGCTAGGCTCTATAGCAGCTGGAATAGTATCGGTGGTAGTTGGAGTCAAACCTTGAGTCTGAGGCTCAATTGGGAGTGGATCTTGGATAGGAGGTGGAACAACTCTCTGTAGGGCTACTGGGTTCTCATCAGCCTTGATTAAACTGGGGTCCATCATACGCACAACCTTTACATGAGGATCCAAGTAGAGAGAGACCTGTACCCTAGCTTCCTTGCATAATCTATGTATCAAGATGGGGAACAACAATGTCTGCTGGGTGAGGACTATCGGCTCATGGACCTGCTCTGCCATAATGCAAGCCCAGTCAATTTCATACCCTACTAAAATGTTAGCCAACAACGCAACCCTCTTCAATATGATCACATTATCCATAAATATGGGTTTGATGCACCGACGAATAATGGACCACCAAAACTTTGCCCTAAATGAGAGATGAGCCTTCAGAATATACTTAGTCTGGTTTGTAACCCATATTGGCTCAACACCAGCCTCACAAATTTGGCTCAATATCTACCTAAGGAACTTTATTCTCAACCTGGTTCCTTTTGATTAACTGCCTTTCACATATATACAATCTCTCCTCTAACAAAGACTTTGCTCAACCATGGTTGCTCGATGGTCTTTTTGTGTTCGGGAAGATCTCTGCAAATGGTGGCATAGAATGAAGCTTAGAACTCCCAGACCAAATATGGAGCGTACTTGCCCAACACCTGTGACAACCATCCGATGCTCGATTTCAGCCTCTAACCTTGGTAAACTACTCTGCCCTGAGTCTTTTAACCTTACCTTCTCAAGATATCTCTGACCAGCCTCCTTTGACTTTTTGTCTCTAGTCTCTTTTCGTAAATCTCCCTTATCCCTAGGATGCACCATGTTGTGTTTTTGGGGTCTGTGGAAGTAATGGTGTAAGTAGAAATGGCTAGCTGTAAGGGAGTAGTCTCCTCTAGCTGAGCTTGAGACACCTCAAGATAATTGGACTCATAAAGTGAAGCATCACAATCTGACCCTTCTTTGTTACCCTCCTTTTTAGACTGGAGAGGCTATCCACTTCCATCGGAACCCTTGTTGTTTGTGACCTTCTCAAGGTCACTCAAAAATTTGGGGAAACTTTTTTAATCTTCACAAATTTTTTCAAGGGAACATTAGCTAAGGAAAAAACAACAAAAATACAAAGACAACACATAGTTGAGAGTTTTACCAAAAGAATGGAGACTGATAGCACCATAAGTTGCAAACCACAAGCTTGATATATTGAGAATAAAATAATGTGGGATTTGCAACTACAAAAATGGATTTTCCAAGAGAAAACAAAAATCTAAGCTAAAACCCTCAAGAAATCTTGAGAGAATAATTAAAAGTGATATTCCATGCCTAGAATTTCTAATCTCTTCTCTAAAACACTAAGTTAAAGTATTTATATTGTTTACAAATTTACTTTAAAAATTACATAGAAAAAACAGTTGGCATCTGGTTTGTCTCATAGGTACGACTCGTAAGGTTACCTATGAGTCATAATTAGGGTCTCGTACTAGGTTTTTGGCATTTTGGACTCAACTGGTACAACCCACTGGTTTGAGTCGTTGCTTGGGCTATGACTCGTATGCTCCTCTCGCGGTCTAGGCCTTCAGTTTTTAATACAAAATTTTGGCTCTCTATTTTTTGCTACAAGTCTACCTATATGAGTCATTTGAAGACTTCTGATTTATAGGATGGCCTTGTAATTTTGACCTCTACTTAGCCGATTTCTATTTTTCTGTCTCTGTTTCTTACGATGAGATCACCCTGCGAGTCGTACCTTAGGCTATGACTTGTAGGTGAACTCGTATGTCCTAGACTTCAGCAAACTCTGTAATATTTCTCCAAAATCATGCCAACCTTCCTTTTCTGCAATTACAACACAAAACACATAAAAACCATAAAAAGTCGCTTTAAGAACTCACAAAATCCCTTGTTTTAGGCATCAAATGTGTTGTATTTTGACAACACATAAGTGGTATTATCATGTATTGGTGTGTGGTTTTACACTAAATTTTCTTGCATGATTTCGCTCTTGAATTGCATGTTCTTATACTAGCATTACACACCATTCAAGTGTTTGATAAAATATATGGATTATGTGTCTTAAGTTGTTAAAGCTCTAACGCATGACATATTAGTTAAGTGACTTTATGATGATGAAAGGATGGTATTTATGTGTTTATGTCATGATGGGTATATATAAAGTTGTGAGTTTACCATAGCCAATTGAGGTGTGATGCCTCAATTACCTCGGATGGGGGTAGAATGCCATTAACTAATAAAGGAGTTGGTACCTTAATCACTTATGGCATAGGGTGGTCATGTCTGTCAACCAATTGAGGGGTTGGTACCTTAATCGCCTCGGATTGGGGTGGTATGCCATCAACCAATTAAGGGGTTAGTACCTCAATCGCTTTCGATGGAGGGTGGTCATCCCCATTAACCGATTAAGGGTTTGGTAACTCAATCACTACTAAGGGATGGTCTACCTTGGATTCCAAGTACTAAGTTTCTTAGTCTATGATGATGGTCTCTTCCTCCACATATAATATGTACTATACAAGCATGTTTTACTTCTAGCATCATTTATACATGACATATTGATGTTATGCTATCCATTGCTTATAATATTGTATTTTACCTATGTTGCCTATCTCTTGTTGCATTACATCCTACATACTTAGTACGTTCAAATGTACTAACGCATACTCTATGCCTACAAGATGTTACCATGTAGGTACTGGAGCCTCACTTGATCCTCCTCCTCCTCGTGGCTAGTGTTATTACTCAAATCAAGTTTGGTGAGTCCTCAATTTCAAAGACAATGTATTTGATCTTATGCTATGTATAAATACTCTCTTTATTTTGATGTATGCTTTTGACTATGAGGGTGAGCCTGAGAAGTTGTGTTTGCCCTCGCTCCTATCTATATAGTAGAGGTGTTGTTGGAACCTTATGATGTATAAATGCTATATCTTGGCTTCAATGTTTCTATGGTATTAAACTTGTGGCTTATCCTTCTTTATCCCTATTTACTATATCTTGTTGCTATTTGTTTTCTTTTATGACAAAGGATGTGTAATAATATGCTAATAGGCTTGTTTAGGGTCCCTTTGGGTACCCTATTCATCATGTCATGACTAGACCTGAGGCTTTGGTTGTGACAAACTTGGTATCAGAGCACTAGGTTGTTAATGGTCCTTGACATCTAACACAGCACGTCGATTAGAGTCTTATTCATGGTTATATTGTGCATCACAACTATGAGTAAGAGGCTATGAGACATTCTAGAAAATGTTTCCCCTCTTCTTATTCTATTGCATGCTATAGAAGTTAAGGTAAGATTTTTTCCTCCTAATTAATATTCTTTGCTATGCTAGATTATGCCTAACATAAGATGAAGAAGAGCCCGCACTCCCAAGGAACAACCATCTCATGGTGAACTCTGGGATACTCTCACCTTGTTATCTCAAGTTGTGGCTAATCAAGTCAATCAAGGGGCCAAACCCTTCATGCTCCTACTCTATTATCTAGGGTAAGGGATTTCGTGAGGATGAACCCATAAGAGTTCAATGGGTTAAGGTGGATGAGAAACCTCAAGAGTTTACTGATGAGATTTACAAAGTTTTAGCTCTCATTGGTGTGAGATCATAAGAGAAGACAGAATTGGCAGCTTGCCAACTCAAGGGGGTGGCCAAATCTAGTACACTCTATAGAAAAAGGAGAATGGAAACTACAATATGGTTCTATGGGAGGAGTTTAAGGTAACTCTTTTCACCCGGTTCTTTCCTCTTGAGCTTAGAGAGGCCAAAATGATGGAGATCATGAAATTAAAATAACGATGTATGAGTGTGAGGGAGTATGCCCTGAAGTTCAACCAACTATCATAATATGCAGCCAAATTAGTGGTCGATTCATGGACTAGAATGAATAAGTTTGTGATAGGTGTATTCGATTTGGTGAATGATAAGTGCTGGGCCATTATATGGATTAGTGACAAGGAATTTTTCTACTTGATGTATTATGGTGAACAGTTGGAGGAATATAAATTGAGAAAGAGGAAGGGTCATGAGGCCAGGAAGTCTCACTTTGATGGT
This sequence comes from Solanum sejunctum, assembly GCA_025642045.1. NCBI lineage: Eukaryota > Viridiplantae > Streptophyta > Magnoliopsida > Solanales > Solanaceae > Solanum > Solanum sejunctum. The sequence goes on along the minus strand of JAOTQJ010000096.1, from coordinate 6,610,002 downwards.
AAGTTCCAAAGTCACAAGGGTAGCCAGTTTCACTAAGGTCAAGGGTCTTCTCATGTTTCTAGTGAGAGATTTGGTAATGAATACCTAAAGCCCCAAGGAGTTGGTGGTGCGGTGCCTAATACTATGAGTCCAAAGTGTGGTAGGGGTCATAGTGGCTAATGTTTGAAGGACACCAATGCTTCTTTTTGTTGTGGTGAAGTGGGGCATAAGGAGATGGATTGTGCACAAAATCACAACAAGGGTAGAGATTTTGTCCTTAAGGCTAGGGTGGTAATGCAGTTCCTTTGAGGAGAGGAGGTCAATAAGGTGGTGCCCCAAAGCAAAATTAGTTCTATGAACTCGAAGGGAGATAAGAGATTGATGAGTGGCCGATATCATCATTATTATGTTAAAATCTTTGATTTTTTTGATGTGTACGTATTGATAGACCCAGGTGCCAGTCTTTCTTTTGTTACTACTTTTGTTGCCCAAAAGTTTCATGTTGAGCCCGAATTGTTGGGTGAGCTTATGAGGTGTCTTCTCTAATTGGTGCATTTATTGCTGCTAGCAAGGTCTATAGAAATTATCCTATTTGCATCATGCATAAAATATTGCCTTGTGAACTTGTTGAGTTAGATATGGTGGATTTTGATTTCATTCTTGCAATGGAATGGTTGCATGCATATGATGTGTTTATTGATTATAGAACCCATAGGGTCAAATTCCAATTCCCAAATGAACTCATCCTTGAGTGGGAGAGGCATGATGTTGTGGTCAAGGGTAGGTTTATTTATCTCTTGCATTAAAGCCTAAAAGTTGATCTCTACAGGGTGTCTCTATCATCTTGTGAGGGATAGGGATGTTGAGTCCAAAGTCCTTCCTATAGAGTCGATCCTGGTGGTAAATGAGTTCCTTGATGTCTTTCCAAATGGCCTTCCTGGTGTTCCTCCCGAAAGGGAAATAGACTTTAGTATACACCTCCTTCCCGATATTCAAACCATTTTAATTTCCCCTTACTGTATAGCCTCGACAGTGTTAAAGGAGTTGAAGGAGTAACTGATGGATTTGTTGGAGTAGGGTTTTAGTAGGCCTAGACAATTACCTTAGGGTGCACAAATGTTATTTGTGAAGATGAAGGATGGATACCTTAGAATGTGTATTGACTACCGGTAACTTAACAGGGTTATCATCAAGAATAAGTATCCTCTACCAAGGATTGATGATTTCGTTGACCAACTTTAAGGGGCTAGTCACTTGTATAAGATTGATCTTCGGTCTGGGTATCATCAAGTGAAGGTGAGAGAGTGTGACATTCCCAAGACAACCTTTCGAACTAGGTGTGGTCATTATGAATTTGTTGTTATGTCTTTTTGGTTGAATAATGCACCAATTATCTTCATGGATCTTATAAATAGGGTCTTCAAACCTTACCTTGATTTGTTTGTTGTGATTTTCATTGATGATGTCTTGATCTACTCTCATAGTGAGGAGGATCATGTGAGAAATTTGAGGGTGTTATTGCAAAAATTGAGAGAAGAGAAGTCATATGCCAAATATGAGAAATATGAATTTTGGTTGAAATAGGTTACCTTTCTAGGTCATGTGGTGTCAGGAGATGGTATTAAGGTGGATGCTAAAAAGCTGGAAGTGATTAGAAATTAGCCTAGACCTTTGACTCCATCGAATGTTAGAAGCTTCTTGGTCTTAACGGGTTACTACCGGAGGTTGATGAATGGGTTCTCTTCTATTGCTTCTCCCATGAGTAAGTTGACCTAAAAGAATGCTAAGTTTGTGTGTACTGATGAGTGTGAGAAGAGTTTCCAAACCCTGAAGGATAAACTTGTGGCCGTTATTATTTTGTCTCTACTAGAAGGGTTAGAATGGTTTGATGTGTATTGTGATGCCTTCTGTATTAGTTTGGGTTGTGTTTTGATGCAAAATGGTAAGGTAATAGGCTATGCTTCAAGACAACTCAAAGTGAATGAAAACAATTATCCTACTCATGACCTTGAATTGGCAGCCATGGTTTTTGCTTTGAAAAATTGGCGTCATTATTTGTATAGGGTGCATGTTGATGTGTTTACCGATCATAAGAGTCTCCAACATGTATTCACTCAAAAAGATCTCAACTTGAGGCAAAGAATATGGTTATAACTTCTTAAGGATTATGATATGAGTGTGCATCATCATCCTGTTAAGGCTAATATTTTGGTCAATGCTTTGAGTAGGGTGTTTATGGATAGCCTAGCTCATGTTGATGGTAGTGGCAAAGAGGTGGATAGAGAGGTCCCTCGGTTGGATAGATTGGGGGTTAGGTTGGAAGAGGTTGATAATGGTGGTATTATTATTGTTGATGGTTCAAAATCTTTCTTGGTTGATGAGGTAAAAGTGAAGAAAGATCTTGACCCCTCTTGTTAGAATTGAAGGCCTTGGTGAGAGAGGGTAAGATAGAGGCTTTCTCCCTAGGGGAAGATGGTGCCATTAGATACCAAGGTTGGTTATGTGTGCCTTGTGTTGATGACTTGATAAAGAATATTCTTGATGAGGCTCATAATTCTTCTTATTCTATTAACCCCTATTCTACGAAGATGTATAGAGATTTGAAGGATATGTTTTGGTGGGGTGTTATGAAGAAAGATTTTGCCAAATATGTATCTGGTTGTCGTAGTTGCCAATAAGTCAAAGCCGAGCACCAAAGGTCGGGTTGCCTAACCCAAGATATAGAGGTACCTACTTGGAAGTGGGAGGAAACTAATATTGATTTTGTGATTGCGTCTCCTAAGACTAGAAAGAGTTTTGATTTTATTTGGGTTTTGGCTGATAGAATGACAAAGTCGGCTCATTTTCTACTAGTTAAGACTACATATTGTGCCTAAGATTATGCTAAATTGTACATTCATGAGTTGGTTAGATCGCATAGGGTGCCCTTGTCTATCATATCGGATCGTGGTGCTCAATACACTTCTCACTTTTGGAGGTCCTTCCAAAAAGATCTTATTACGGTAAAGCTTAGTATGACCTTTCACCCTAAAATAGATGGCCAAGTCGAAAGAACTATCCAAACTCTTGAGGATATTCTTACAGCTAGTATTTTAGAGTTTAAAGGTGGTTAGGATGATCATCTTCAATTGATTGAGTTTTCCTATAATAGTTATCATTCTAGCATTGGTATGGCTCCTTTTGAGGGCCTCAATGGTAGGAGTTGTAGGTTACCGGTTGGGGGGTTTAAAGTGGGAGAAATGGCTTTTTTGGGTCCGGATATGGTCATGGAGGCAATGGAGAAGGTAAGGTTGATTAGGAAAAGGTTGAAAACAATCTAAAGTTATCCAATGTCCTATGCTAATATAAGGAGAAGGGAGCTTGAATTTAAAGTTGGTGACTGGATCTATTTGAAGACTTTGCCCATGAAGGGTGCATTTCATTTTGTTAAGAAGGGTAAATTAAATCCAAGATTTGTAGGCCAATGTAGGGTGTTGAGGAGGATTGGCAAGGTGGATTATGAGTTGGAGTGGCCTCGTGAAATGGACTTGGTTCATCCGATCTTTTATGAATCAATGTTGAGGAAATGTATGGCTGACCCAAATGCTATTATTCCATTGGATGTTGTGGGTGTTGTTGAAGACAACTTGACTTGTGAAGAGGTTACAGTAGAGATCTTTGATAGACAAGTAAGAAGAGGTTGAGGAACAAGGGTGTGGCTTCCGCTAAGGTCCTTTGGAGGAATCAACAAGTCGAAAGTGCTACATGGGAGGCCAAGGCGGACATGCAAAAGTGATATCCTTATCTCTTCCATTCTACTCAAGCCTAAGATACTAATTCTAAGTCCCCAATATGATTTCAAGTCTTATGTTTCAAGCCCTATGTCATTTGTATGCATTCATGTTTATGTTGATGAGTTCATAATTATTTTTGGCACTTATGCTGAGATTTTGAAAATGGTATTTAAGTGTATTGTTGAATTCTTTCTGGGGATGATTTCTTCATGATTACTCTTCTTATATACGTTTCTTTGACATTTGGGGACGAATGTTCCCAAGGGGTAGTTAGTGAAACGACCCCAAAAAATGCCCGATAATGTATGTTAGAAGTGTCTAGAATTGTAATTTCTATATATCTCAAATCTATACATGATATCGAAAATCCAACTTCATATTATTGAAAAATGAGTAGGAAATGGGTCTAACCATAATTATAGAGAAATGTATCAAAATTTCAATTTTCCACAACATCAATTTCCAAAATCGATCCACATTGGTACCGCCATGCGTAGCCATAGCGGACCTGTGATAACATGTCCTCCGCATTGGGTCCACATAGCGGAATTGCGTTATTTTGCTGCCAATTTTCTATGTTGGTCCAAGGCCTTTGGGTGTTGGGCCTAAGTCTTCCTATTCGTGAAGATACCTATACTTAGCCATATTTCACCTTCATATCATAAAAAACATTCTCCTATACTTTGTCAAATGCATAGATAAATATTTTACTAAAAATCAAGGGTTCCAAACTCATTCTGGATCTTAAGTATTTCGCTCAAGCTTTAAGTCTCCATTTAGATCTTCATCAAGATATTCTCCAAAGATAAGGTATGTGGGTTTCGATCATTCAGTCCTTTAACACATGGTACCCAAGCTTCCTTTTCACGTGATTTTAAGTTGATTTACTTATGGGATTTACTTGTTATGAATTTGACTATGAACTATGTTGGGGTTTCACAAGAGTGTGACTGTTTAAGCATATTTGGAGCTATGAATCTGTGATCTATCTTGAGATTTGATTGAGTGTTTGGATGTATATTGCATAATGGTATTACCAAGTGTTGGTGGGTGTCTTTACATTGAATTTTCTTGTATGATTTCGCTCTTGAATTGCATGATCTTATACTAGTATTATACACTCACCAAGTGTTCGATAAAATGTCCAGATTGTGTGTCTTGAGTTGCTGAAGGTCTAATGGATGGTGTATAAGTTAAGTGACTTTATGATAACGAGAGGATGATATATCTGTGTTGATGTCATGATATGTATCTATAATGTTGTGAGTTGATCATAGCAAATGTAGAGTTGATGCCTCAATTATCTCGGATGGGGGTGGTATGCAATTAACCAATTGAGGGTTTGGTACGTCAATCACTTCCGGCGGAACCTTTTGAATGACGAGAAGATCAACATACTTGAATTTTGTGACCACTATGTTCTAGGGAAGCAGAAGAAGGTCATCTTTAGCACTGGCAAGCACAAGACAAGAAGGGTGCTAGACAACATCCATTCATATTTATGGGGTCCCTCTCAACTTCCATTGAAGTAAGGAAAGAGGTATCTTCCCACATTCATTCATGGCTTTACACAAAAGGTTTGGATGTGTTTCTTGAAAGCAAAAGGTGATGTTTTTTAAGCATTTAAAGAATAGAAGATTTTGATTAAGAATCAAATGGAGAGAAAATTAAAGTATCTTCTTTGCAGTGAAGAGTTCAATGATTTCGGCAAAGTTCATGGGATCACAAGACGTAAGATAGTCAGGCACATACGACAGTAGAATGGAGTTGTCGAGAGAATAAACATAAATTTTCTTGAGAAGGCTCGTTGTATGTTCTTACAAGCCAAAATGTCCAAAGTGTTTTGGGCTGAAGCAATTCATATTGCTTCTTATATTATCAATGGGTCTCCAACATGAGCAATTGACTTTAAGACTTCGAATGTGGTATGGTCAGGTGAACCCTCTGACTATTTATACTTATGAGTATTTAAGTGTCTAGCTTATTACCATGTTAACAAAGGAAAGCTGGAACCAAGGGCTAAGAAAGCCATATTCATAGGGTATGTAGATGGAGTAAAAGAATACAAGCTTTAGTGCTTATCCTTACTCAAATTTGTAGTTAGTAGAGATGTTACCTTTGATGAATCCTCTATGCTTGATCCTCATAAAGTTTCTATGGAGTTATCAAGAAATAAAAACAATGAGCAAGTCGAGCTATCGGTGAAGCTTTCCACAAAAACGAATCTAGAGACTCAAGTTGATGAGTCAAAAGATGTAGATCTTGAAGAACTTACTATCAATGAACCATACACAATTACAAAGGAAAGGGACAAAAGGCAAATATGGAATCCAGAACATCTTATAAAGTAAGCAAATCGATTACATGAGTTTGTAGCTGCAGAAGAAGAGATTAAGGATCTCGAGCCTTCCTCGTATATTGAAGCAACTCCTTGAAAGGATGCTGCACAATGGAGGTTAGCCATGATGGAAGAGATGGAGTCTCTTCACAACAATGAGACATGGGTCTTAGTTGAAAGGCCAAAGGGAAAGAGGATAGTTCGACGCAAATGGGTCTACAGAAAGAAAGAGGGCATTCTAGGAGTTGAAGATGCTAAGTTCAAGGAGAGATTGGTTGCATAGGGTTTTAGTCAGAAGGAGGAATTGACGATAATGAGGTCTTCTCTCCAGTTGTGAAACGTAGCTCAATTCGAGTGCTACTAGAATTAGTTGCACAGTTTGACTTGAAGGTTCAATAGCTTGATGTCAAAACTATTTTCTTACATGGTGAACTAGAATAGACAATCTATGTGGATCAGCCTAAAGGTCTCTTAACTGAGGGAAACAAAAACCATGTATACCAATGGAAGAAGTCTTTGTATGGTTTGAAGTAATCACCTAGATAGTGATATAAGAGATTTGATTCATTCACGACTACACATGGATTCTTAGGGAGTGCATTTGATAGTTGTGTGTATCACAAGAAGATCTCTGGTAACTGTATGGTTTATTTATTGTTATATGTTGATGATATGTTTTTTTCTTCTAACAATATCATAAAGATAAACAATTTGTAGAAGATGTTGAGCAAAGAATTTGACATGAAGGATTGGGGGCTGCAAAGAAAATTCTTGGAATGGACATTTCAAGAGAAGACAGTGTTGTATATCTTTCTTAAAGAGATACATTGAAAAGGTTCTTTAGAGATTAAATATGCATATGAGAAAGCCTATAAGTACATCATTAGCTTCTCATTTTAAGCTTTCAGAGATACAAATACCCAGTCTGAGGATAAGGTAGAGCATATGTCAAAGATCCATAATGCTAGCGCAGTTGATAGCATCATGTATGCTATGGTTTACGCACATCCAGATATTGCTCAATCTATAAGTGTGGTAAGTAGATACATGGGCAATCTAGGAAAAAGGCATTGGGAAGCTATCGTATAGATATTAAGATATCTCAAAGTAACTTCTAACATTGGCCTAACCTTTTGAAAAGGTAAAGGTAGTTCAATCCTCGGTTATGTGAATTTTGATTATGCGGGAGATCTCGATAGAAGAAGGTCCACAACTGGATATATGTTTACTCTTGTTGGCGGTGCTATTTGTTGAAAATTGACTTTGCAGTCAATTATCTCTTGTCTACAACAGAGGCAGAATATATGGCAGCAATAGAGGCAGTAAAAGAAGCAATCTAGTTGAAAGGTTTGGTGGTAGAATTGGGTTTGGTTCAGGTGAAACCAACTCAAAGATGTGATAGTCAAAATGATCTTTATTTAATCAAAAATCAAAGATTTCATGAGTGCACTAAGCACATTAATGTCAGATCCCATTTCATTCGAGATGTCATTGAAGAGGGAGCTATCAAGATCGAGAAGGTTATCATAGACAATAATGCAGCAGACATATTGACCCAGATAGCCACACTTGCCAAGTTTGCACACTGCAAGGACTTGGCAGAGTATGCATCAACTAATGTAACTCTGGGAGAACAACTACTAGGTGGAGCTAGTATGTTCAACAAAGGTTTAATTCTTCTTGTTTCTTACAACGGGATTGCTAGTAAGCTTAGAAGTTTTGGCCGAAGTTGATCATACGCATGCTTGGAATGCAAGTCAAAGTGGAGATTGAAAGAATTGGTTTGGTCGTTGTAGGGTCAAATCAAAATGGAAAATCTTGCCAAGGTGGAGATTTGTTAAAGTTGACAAGATTTACCATGAATATGTGAAAATATTTGGTAGGTAACACTTTTCCTCTTTGGTATTAAAAGTCTTGGTAGGTAATTTGTAGTTACATCTACCTTGATATTTTGGTACATATGATGTCATAAATGACTTCAAGAGGAAGAATTCACTTCTATAAACAGGCAGCTCTTGACCCATTTGTAACATCACCTCTTACTTGTCTTCTTATCTCCTAAGGCATTAGATTTCTAGCTTGTAACAGAATACATTAGAAGAGTATAGAATTGCTAGATTCTCTTAGTTATATTTGGGATCTCTTCCCTTTCCTTGTTAATATAGAAGTAGTTGTTATCTAGTGAATATAGGATCATTCCGATCCGAACCACGTTAAATATTGTTATTCTTCTTTCTTTCTTGTTCTAATTTTCATGTTTCCGCTAACACTAAATGATAAAAGAAATAACATACAATAATTCTCCATGAGTTGGGAAAACTTCAAACCAAAATGAGTTGCTAAATGACCAAAAGCTAAGTAATCTCTTGTGACTAAGAGAATGTTATCAGAAAGAATTTGGTATATGTTAATTAGGATAACGTTAGTATATCACATAGTCATTACTTATGAAACTTCAAATGTCTTATGGAAGATTAACTACGTGAAAAAAAGTACTTAACAAATACTTCAACCCTTATCTTTACAGGTTCGACAAGTCAAGCACCCAACAAGCCTCGAAGTAGGGGACATTTGTAGACAGTAAAATTTTATTGATAAATTCAGATTAATTTGAATTAAATCTTAAATTCATGATACATTGACCAAGTCAAGTTATTGGTGAGTAAAGTGGGATTAATATTTAAATTAAAATTAAGACTTAAATAAAGTTCATACTATATTTGGGTCAGTCCATTAAGTTGACAAGATCAGCCCAAAACGTGTTCTTCAAGTCCAAAGTTCTTCTAAAAATTATATGGAGATCAAATTGGCCATAAAATTCCAACCACACTTATATAAAGAGGTCTTCATAAGACTAGAAGAACGCACAGAAATACATAAAAGAAAAAGCTTTGCTCTTCAATAGTGATTTGCAAGTCTTCCATATACAAAGAAATCTTCATCTTTTAAGTGTTGAGCCTCAAGCATTTCATTGATTCAAGCATAAAGTGATGTTCTTGAGTTGAAAATCATGAGGAAAAAAATAGGGGATTACATCATTTTCATTAAATTTCATAATATTTGTAATCTTCACATAAATTATTGAAATATATATATCATTGTTTATGACTATTTTTCTTTCTTGACTGCTATTTTTCATAATGAAACTTAGTCGCTTACAATAATATAAATAAATGAAGTAAGAAGCCAGAAAAGATTGACAAAAAATTAGTATAATATTAATGACCAATTCGTACATAGGCTCAAGGACAAATGAATTTATTAAAAAAAATGCGTGCAGAAAATGAGAATCAACAAGGTCTGCTGTAGCAGCGTGAATGAATCAAGATTCTTTTGAGGATGACCAAAAACTCTCATTCTTTCTTCTATATAGTAGTTATAATTATGCTTTGGAGTATTAGGATTGTTGGCAAAAATTGTCCACTTAAAACTGTGTTTGCGTATATACTAGGAATATGAGAATTATTCCCAACCCAATATTTTGCCTGTCCAGTTCTTGTTAGACTAAACGAAATAAGAAAAATTATTTTTGTCTCTAGACGCCGCACGTGTTTTGCCCCATTTATTATACGAGAACAGATTATGTACACACATAAAGGAAAAACGGACCTATGATAACAATGTCTACTGGCTTTCATCGAAGAATCGGAGAAAATAAAGTCATCATGGGAAAAGAAGATAGAAGAAAAGAGATAAATTCTTCTTTTATCATATCTATTTTAATTTGTTTATCTTATTTTTTAGAAAATAAAAAAATTTAAAAAAGATACAAAACCCAAATTAATTACATTTTGTAGATTTTTTTAAGATGCCTAATCCCCCAAACTCTGATTTAAATAAAGGTGCTCAAGAATACCTTAAAATGATTTTTAATAGGGTTGTTCACTAACCAATATTTATTTTCAATCCGTATTACATAAATAGTGTATAATCATAGATGATGTATAATTATATATCAAAGATGTATATACATTGTTGAATACAATAAAGCATACATCTAAACTAATTTTTTCACTTTCAACCAACTCAAATCTCCTCTAAATAGTTTTAAAATTTAAGCTTCTCTCAATATTTCAAATATATTGATATATTTGCAGCGCATCAATTTTTAGAGCTAAACAAACTTTGAACATGGAAAAAGAAGAAAACATAAAGAAAAGGAAAGAAAGAAGAAGAAAAACAAAAAAAAATAAGGAAGAAGACGGAGGAAGGAAGAAAGAAGTCATTAACGCTGAATGAGACAAAGCAGAAAGGAAAGCAGAAGTGACAAAGTATTGCTCTTGAAATTGGAAGTGGTTAAATGGACATTTTATGTATTTAACAATAACTGGATTATTTTGAGTATAAAGTTTCAACTCTCAAATTAAGTAATGATTCTATTTTCAAAATAAATAAATGAAGTTCTGAAATATTTGACTTAATTTGAAAACAATCATAACAATGATTATATTTTTTTCTTTCAATAAAAAGTCAAAATAGTCAAAATGAAGTATTATAATAAAATCAATATATATATATATATTAATTTTATTTCTATTATATAGAAATGTGAAAGGTACGACGACAAAGGATAAAAATATAATTAAAATATAATTTCACACTAACAAAAATCAAAAAATATAACCAGATATAATATATTTTTAGAAACATCTTTCTATTATTCTATATAAATATAAAATCAATGATGACGAAGGATAAAAAAATAATTTAAAATTCTAACAATAATCAACCAAGAAAGACAAACAAAAAAATAATTCTAAAAGGATGGAATATTTGTACTTAGAGTAAACTTTAAATGTTCACGAAATTATTAAAAAAAAAATAGTTCTTCATTTAAATATATAAACCATGTTTGTACTTTATTTGATTTTAAATATTGAGTTTGATTTAAATTTGAAATTGTCGAACTAAATTTTTATTTTTTTAAAAAAGAAAAGTATTCTTAATTGAATTTATTGTATATTTAAATTATAATAATATTTTATTTTAACATTAATTAAGTCAAAATTAATTAATTACAGTGGATTATTTATTTTATTTTTCCACTTAGCTTAATATTATTGTTCTTCTATCTAGATAAGAATGAAAAAATAATTTCGTTTTAACAACTTATCTTCTTTTAATATTTGTAATAAATTCTCATAAAATAATTATATTCAGAAGATTTAAGTTTTTACAAATATTATATTTGTGAAAAATATTAATAAACAATAATGTAAATACAAAAAATGAATTATTGCACTAAATATGTTTTGAAGACATAACTTATTAGTTATTAGCAATTAGAAAAATAAATAAATTCAAAAAAAATTCTAATAAAAATGATAAAAATTACAAATGCATAGTTATAATTTAAAACTTTAGATAACCAACTAACAGTGAAAAAAATATTAAAATAAATAAAAATATATAGGCCGAAAAATGACTTTACAAATATATATATATATATATATATATATAGATATAGATAGATAGATAGATAGATAGATAGATAGATAGATAGATAGATAGATAGAGAGATAGAGA
>JAOTQJ010000096.1:6580563-6594253 GCA_025642045.1 Solanum sejunctum | reverse complement strand
AATTAAGGACTTTCGGGGTTTAAGTTAAGTTACGGATCCTAACACTTCTTTTTTCAACTAGTAGCATTAAGTCAAAAAGAATTTTTAAATTGATTCATATTGACACTTGGGGTCCTTATAAATTTGCTACCTACAATGGACTCAAGTATTTTCTAACTATATTAGATGACTATAATAGAGGAACTTGGAGATTTTTGCTAACCACAAAGTGTAATGCATTTTTTATACTGAAAAAGTTTCTTATCCATGATTGAAAGACAATTTAATCTGAAGGTAAAGTGCATTAGATCTGACAATACTCTAGAGTTGGGGAAAGCATCCGAACAATCAACATTTTTTTCTTTTTCTTTAAAAAAAAAAGAAGACATCCTTCATCAAACATGTTATGTTGATACTCCTCAATAAAATGGAATTGTAGAAAGGAAGCATAGAACTAGTTTGAGATTGTAAGGGAACTCATGTTCCAATCAAAGGTTCCTATCAAGTTTTGGGGGGAATGCATTCTGACTGCTACATATCCGATAAACTTGTTGTCTTCCAAAGTTTTTCAAGGTAAAACTCCTTCTGAGCTTTTGTTTGGAAAACAGCTTGATTATGACACTATCAAATATTTTGTGTGTCTTTGTTATGCATCTACTTCAGCTTAACATAGGTGAAAGTTTGAGCCTATAGCTACAACATGTGTATTTATGAGATACCCTCAAAACCAAGTCACTGTAAATACTAATTCACTCACCAATCCATCTCAAACACCACCACCATTACAATCACCTTTACCAGATGTGACTTGTGGGTCATAAAACAAACACCTCAACCTACCAGAAAATCATCAAGAGTAATTGTCAAACCTAGTTATCTCAAGAATTTTGTTTGCAACAACATTGTTCTCACTGATTTCATAGTAGAGTGTGTTGTTCCCCCTGTCAACCCTAGTATGTATTTCTTTAATGCTCGTTTAGTCTCTAATTAGCAGATTTTTACATGTCTGAGTGTCCTATCTAAACCAAGTAGCTACAAGCAGACTTGTAGTCATCTAGGATGGAGAAAGGCAATGGATGCAGAATTACACGCTCTCAATAAAAATCAAACTTGAGATTTGGTGACTCTCACTTAAGGGAAGAATTCACTCCCATGCAAGTGGGTATATAAGGGCAAACACAACTCTAATGGGAGTGTGGAGAGATTAAAGGCTAGGTTGGTGGTAAGGGGGTCATTTAAAAGGAGGGAATTGACTACACAGAGACATTTTCACTTGTGGTCAAAATGACCATCATAAGATGTCTACTGAAAGTAGCCATAAAAAGGGGTCTCTCAACTTGATGTAAATAATGCCTTCCGGCATAGAGATTTGCAGGAAGAGGTTTATATGCAATTTTCACTAGGATTGAAACCTAATGATCCTTATCAAGTTTGTTTATTAAGAAAGTCTCTATATGGCCTAAGCAAGCCTTAAGGCAATGGTATGTGAAGTTTGTTGGGGCATTGCAATTTAAAGGTTATTCTAGTTCATTAAATGATTATTCGTTATTGTATAAACGATCAGGTGATCTTATTTCTATAATAGTAGTTTATGTGGATGACATTCTTTTGACTGGAAACGATGCTTCTAAGATTCCATCTATCATTACATTTCTCAATTCAGAATTTAAAATCAAGAAGCTGAAAAACATTCACTACTTCCTAGGAATGAAAATGCTCAGAGAAAAACAAGGGTTTAAATACACAAAGAAAATTTACCATGGATCTATTGCAGGAGTTCGATTAATCTGGACCTGCAATTTCTTCTGCTTTGGACCTTTTTTGCAATCTAACATCAAAATGATTCCCCATTGTTAAAAAAATCCACTTTGTATAGACACCTAGTTGGGAAACTAAATTACCTCACTCATACTCGACCAGATTTATCATTTGCAGTGCTGATTTTAAGTTAATTTATGCAAAGTCCTAGTCTTTATCATTATAATGCAACACTTTGAGTCTTGAGCTACCTTCGTACAGATCCAGGACAAGGTATCCTACTCTCAGTTGATCCATCCTTTGGTTTGTTAGCCTTTTGTAATGCGGATTGGAGTCCTGCAAGGATACAAGAAGATTTATGAGTAGATTTGACATTACTCTAGGAGGTGCACCTATTTCATGGAAATCAAAGAAGTCAATCTCGATATCATTATCTTCTGCAAAAGCAGATTATAGATCAATGCGCAAAGTAACTGCAGAAATTACATGGTTGGTGCGAGACTTGAATGGTCTATCCACTCCACCCATTTTGTCGATTCCTATTCAATCTGATAGTCAAGCAACTCTTCATATTGCAAAAAATTCGATCTTTCATGAACGAATGAAGCATGTAAAGTTAGATTGTCATTTCGTTCATTAACAGTATCTTTCAAGCCTCATCACTCTTTCTTTTGTCCCATCAAAGCATCATCTTGTCGATATATTTACTAAACCTTTATCAGAAGTTTGTCATCGTGATTTATTGACCAAGTTGGGGGTTTTGTCTATACCTACCAACTTGAGAGGGGATGTTGAAAAATCGATACTCTTATCTGGTGGAATTGTTGAAGAAATTGAAGAAGAAAGGAAGGAAGAAAGAAAAGGAAAGAACAGAGAAGAGCTAACATGTGGATTTGTAATGACTTTAGGACTTAATACTTATGATCCTTGATTTTGGAGTGGCAGCATCAAATGTTATATATGCTTGAATGATGAATTGAATGTGTACCATTTGATGCTAATTATAAGAAGATGAGGTGGAACACATGAATAATCAATGCATATAGTGGAAAAATAAAATTTGTTACAGAATAGAGGAATAAAACTAGGACGTGTAAATAATATTTTCTTTTTATTTTTCTTTATACACAAGGCACTCGTACAAGAGGGAAATGAATCAGTGGGTGTAAAAAATTTCTGTAACTCATTCTTCATATTTTTTCTTTTAGAGTTTTATAATTGAATTTGATATTTCTTTGGATAATTGACTTTTGATGAAATATATATTGAAAAGTATTAAATTACTCTCTTTAATGAAAATAATGATTTAATTTTATATAACACATATACATTTTGATAATTCCTATTTATAGGATAATATAATTAAAATTTTATACTTGTGTACACTTTGACTAGTATAGTTAAAGAAGAAAAACACTTTGACTAGATAGCTGAGTTAAGACTGAACTCGAGCACTTGTCTCGCTTTATTTTCGATAATGCTATCAGTTAAACATACCGCTGCCGCTCTCCGATTCTCCGTCGATACCAATTCCCGCCGGTTATCTCATCCCGCCACCTTCTTTATCCCTCCTAGGTACTGCTACAGAGATAAACTTGGAAGATTGACGGATAATTGTGCTAAAATAAAAACGTGCGCAACTGCAAAGGATCATTTTAGCTCGGGTTCTGAACCAGTAAAACAGAATAAGAAGCAGTCGAGTTATCATCCATCTGAGGACATCGGGGAGCCGAAATTAATGGAGAATGAGGACGCTCAACTCAACCCAGCTGAATGTACAAGGACTATAATTGAGGTTATTAAAATGATGTTTTTGCAAAACAAACTTACATTGGCTTCTAATTGCTGCTTGCTAGTTTGATGATAGGGTGAAGTTGTTGTTTGTGTTGTTGAATCCAAATTTTGTTAGATGTGTTTGCACAACACTTGGGATGTTGTAATTAGAGATATTTGTACTATTCTTTGAAAACTATCGCTGTTTCTGCCCAAGGATGTAGGCTTGGCCGGACCTCCTTAATTCTTCTCCTGCTAGTCAGCCTGTGATTTTTTGTGACAAACGCATTTTTTCCTCCCTTAAGAAGAATTAAATTTACTGCTGATTATGCAGTATGCTTTTTAGTCAATGAAAATGGACGAGTAAGGCTAAAATCATCTTGAAGTATAACCCAAACTTAGGTTAGATCCTTATGCGATAATTGTGAAAAAAAAACATAATGTTAACTATCCCAAACTTTGCAATAAACATCATTATGTTAATTTTTGTTAAAAAAACACTAACTGAAATAAACACATGTGCCAAGCATGTGACTTCCACCAAAAGTTGCCCAAAGCCATGCCCAACACAATCACGAATTAGTTAAACTGTGCCATTAATAAATTCATATGGTCCTCAGTCACATATCATGAAATAAACTTTTTGAGAGTATTTGATTTCGGAGGATAGAACACATTTTGCAATTATGAGAAAATAGCTTCCTAGAGAAATTAGGTTAGAATAGAATTTTCAATCGATCACTCTGAAAAACCTACATATGATGAGTAACCGCTGCTTTAGATTGCCAAAATTCTAGGTTCGTTTGGATGTAGTGCAAACTTAGAAATATATGTTCCATAAGGCTCTTCAAGACATCAAAACTTCTAGATGCCTCAGTATCACTGAGAGAGTATAGACAACTTCCAAAGAGAATTTGGGCAAAGGAGAGGTAGAATACATAGGAAGGGGAAGGCAAATCTTTCTACTGAGAAAATTTGAGCTGGAAGCGGCAGAAAAGAGGCTGCACATTCGGCTCCCGAGGTAATCGGAGTAGAATGACAGCAGATGGTTCATGCTATTTGCGTCGTCTCTCTCCGAAGGACAATCCATTCATAAGCTTGCATTGGTATGAAGCAAAGTAATAGGAGAAGCTATGAATTTGAATATGGATATGTAAGGATGAAGGCATCAATCCGACAGAATATGGAAATCTCCTCACATGCTTGACACATTTGGAGGAATACATTTCATCTGTCAGCTTTTTTAACAAAAGTTAACGGAAGGATGTTTGTTGCAAAGTTTGGGATAGTAAAAGGATGTTTTTTATTCACAATTATAGGATGTAATCTAAGTTTGGGTTATACTTCACGGATGATTTTAGCCCAAAACTCGAAAGGGACTCTTACAAACTCTAAATGACAGGACATTGTCCCCAGGATCTCAGTCACTTTCTGATACATCCACATCAATACTCTTTGTAGCTCATGAGCAAATATAATCTAGGTAGCTGATCATTATTGGCTGGTTCTCTATGATAGCTGATATAGTGCTGTTATCACTTGATTCCTAGGTAAATAGCAAAGCAACACTCATGTTTTCAAGTGCAATCAGTGATGTAATGCGTGCAAATGTTCTCTGGCCAGATTTGGCGTACACAACTGACGAACTTGGAAGTAAGATGCAAAATTCTTTTTTATTAGCATATGTACTTCTTACTGGTGTAGTGGCATATTCAATCCTTGAAGGTTCTTGTGTTGTCCCTTTCTATCAGATATCTACTTTCAAGTAAAGAATGATGAAGATGTTCTGAAAAATCCAACAACTGAAGAAAACGTTGTGGTATGGAACAATTAAACTAAGAAATTTAGTTAATTTTCAT
The DNA here is from genome assembly GCA_025642045.1 of Solanum sejunctum. NCBI lineage: Eukaryota > Viridiplantae > Streptophyta > Magnoliopsida > Solanales > Solanaceae > Solanum > Solanum sejunctum. The sequence continues at coordinate 6,588,884 of JAOTQJ010000096.1, read as the reverse complement.
CATTAGGTGTTTCTATGTTTTTGTAAGTGATGTATTATTTCGCTTTTCTTTATTTCCTGGCAATCAATTTTGACATAGTATACTGCCGCTACTGGTCCCATTCAAATGATTATGCTTCATTTGGGGATAAGTGGATAACTGTTTCCGAATCATATAGGCACTTTCCTGTTTGATGATTCTGATTAAACTTTTATTGAGTTTCCTAATTATGTCACGGTCATTTTCCCCATTTTGATAAATACAGGAAACATGAACCATGACATAACGACTCATGGTTTTTGGTAGCCCAAATCTAATGCTTCACAAAATTTATCCATTAGAAGAGAGAATCATTTTTAATATGGTAGTCTCTTGATTATGAATTTTATGATCATCTTCCTATGGGAAGATTCTTCTGTTGCATTGGTCTATACTGTGGAACTTCACTTTTATCACTTTATTGTGAATCCAATTATCTTTTAAAAGCTCTTTTTCTCTAAGAGATAAAAATACAATGCTTAAGAAAATGTGAGGAAGTTGTGTTACACCCAGATAGTAAAACCTACCATGAAGCCGCGTAATTCTACATTCTATAATTGTATGGAGATACACTAATGAAAAGTTTAAAAAAGGGTTCTCGGATGGCAACTTCCACAGATATACTATAAGAAAAGTATTTGGTTTCTTCGGAGGCTTACTTGACTTCCAATAAAATGCAGCAAGTAATTATTGGCCTAGATACATCGGAAATGCAGAGTGAGATGGAGTCATCAGGTCAATCCGAAATTGATTACCATATAGATGAATTTGATGATGAGGATATTGATGTCGATGTTGAAGACGACATTGACGACGACATTGATGACGACGATGACGATGACGATGATGATGAAGCGGTATTACTGGTTTTAAATGGTTTACTTCTCAAATATAACTGCTATTCTGTCTGTCATTGTTTTTGAATATACTTGTTCGCAGGATTGGGTTTCTGTTCTTGATGACGAAGAAGATCAGAGTGGGGATCCTGACTTGGAGGATTGGGCTACATTAGAGACGATGAAATCTTCTCATCCAATGCACTTTGCCCAACAAATTAGTGAGGTAATTGTCCTTGTGATAAATTTATGCAATGAAGTTATAAGAGTGAGAACTATCAATTTGGCTTCCTATTCAGTACATCAGAAGATCATGTTACATTTAGTTTTCCAGATGTGTGGCATATAACTTTTTGTATCTGCCATATAGAATAACCTAACATTTATTTTTTGGTCTATATTTGCTGCTCAGGTTGTGTCAGATGATCCTATAGATTTTATGGATCAGCCTCCAGCAGGTCTTGTTATTCAGGGCCTTCTAAGGCAAGCTTTCCTTGAAGAGCACACCACCATTCCAAAGCAGATATCTGAACATAAATCAAATGATGCTGGTATAGAACAAGTGGAACGAGTGGCAGAACATAAGCAAAATGGTAGTGTTCAAATCAATGGCCACAAACACGAAAGTGAATCTTCGCAGGATAACCCAAGTTGTCCAGAGGAATTAGAGAAGGATGAAACCCTTGGAAATGGAACTTCATTTTACAAGCTAGAAATGATTAAAATTCAGTTAATTTCTTCACATGGGAAGCAAGTAAGTTTTGTAGGTTTATCATTTATGAAGTTCAACCTTGAATTTGTTGATCAGCACTAAAATACTTGCCTTGCCTGAATCTGCATCCATTGGGTGAAATTTATGCGCATCATATTTGTGACATCCCAAAACTTAACTTCAGTGAGTACAGAGAACTTTGGACTTGATAATCTCAAGAGGTGTCACAGTGGGTGGCATGGAAGCAACTATAAGTGTGTGATACCTTAGTTGTTTTGTCGAAAAAAGAAAAATATCACAAGAAAATTGCAGACTATTATTCCGAACAAGTTAAGAAAAGGGTGTTCTTTTCACTTGTCTGCAGTTGTTACGTGCAAAGATGAAAGTTAGTTTAGAAACTAACACAAGAAGCAGAACAGGAAGTGTTCTATGTCGTGATAGACTTTTGATGACATGATGATACACTCTGAGATTGGCTACCAAGCTCATTCATGTGGACAAGTTTCATTTGATGATTTCTTGTCAGTGCCAAATCAGCTAATATACTCATTACTCATTATCATCCACATTATTTTGTATTTCACACGTGTACTATATGTCATGCCTGCATCTTCAATTCTTTACAGTAGAACGTTTTTGATGGTTTAGAAAAAACTTTATAATTTTTGCAATTTTGAGATTCCTGTGAATCTACCCTCAGTATTCATGTCATACAATATTTTATGTTTTCTTATGGTGTGCACAGATCTTAGTTGATTTAGAAGATTTTAGTCAAGCTAGACCTGATGCAATAGCGCATTCAGCTGCTAATATTATATTGCGGCTTAAAGCTGTAGGAGAAAAAACCACGCAGGCTCTCAGATCTCTCTGTTGGAGATGCAAGGGAATTCAAGTGGAGGTATGGCCAATCTCAGTTCCCATAGATATGTTCTAGATTATTAGCTTTTGTTGTCTTCCCTTCTTTTCGAAAATTTGATGCTTCACAATCCATCAAAGAGTTTGCATTTTCATTAGTCAACAGCAAAACAAATAGTTTAAACCAAAAGATGCAACTCTTTGTCCCCTTTTCCTAAACCTCTTTCCTTTGAATGATGAATTAACTTGCATAAGTAGGTACCTTATTGAAGCCATCTTCCTTTTTTATGGTAGACAACCGATGGATTTTGTTAGTTCCCGACATTGATAAAACGGAAACTAACCTGCTGCTTGTGTATTCTCCCAGTGCCTACTTGATGCTATTGGTGTGAATAAAATACTCTCTATCACATGTTTGTGCAGACATCATTTAATTTATTGCTTCGATGTTTTGTTGCTTATTTAATTATTGTTATTTTTTGAATACGAGAACATACCCTTCTTGCGGTTTGTTTGATGCATTAAACATGGAAGTGTAAGACTTGAACCACGTCGCTGTTTAGTGCGATGTCCCAACCAAGTAATTCGTCTTATTTCTTCTTGTCTTGTATGATAGGAAGTGGTTCTGATAGGTGTAGACAGCCTTGGTTTTGACCTGAGAGTTTGCTCTGGACCACAAATTCAGACACTGCGATTTTCCTTTGAAAAGCGGGTATGATACTTACAGTACTTATGTTTTGTGTTTGAGATTCGAACTTCATGTTCCAGTGTCCTGCATATTCGCTGCATTCAATCGAATTGCTGTCAATGTGGTTACTATGTCTTTGACGTGCAGGCTTTGTGTACATGTTAAAACCGCTTACAGGGTATCAGGAATATTTATTACTATCTAGATCAAAAGGATAGAATTGCAACATGCTTCTACATATTTCTCATACTCACTATTTTAAACCCTAAAGTTTTTCTGGTTTTTGAGTATCACTTTCTGCTACTTCCAAGTGCCAAGATAGTAACTCTTATGTTCTCATCTGAGAAAGTAAAAGGTTTCACACCATGAAAACACAGCATGTATTCACTCTTCAGTGCCATTGTTTTTGCTCAAGGTGTTATGTGTAAATAGTAATAGGATGTTTATTAACAGGCCACCTCGGAGTACAGTGCCGAAAGACAACTAAACGATCTGCTGTATCCAAGGGTCCACCCTCAGTTACATCAAAAGAAAGAAACTCATCAAGCTGAATCATGAAAAGAATCTGTAGATTTTGCTGTACTTCTGGTGCAAAAATTGTATGTAGAAAGAATATATATTCTCTGATTCATCCCAGTAGAGTTATTTATTCCCTGGAGTTCATAACTACTCAGTTCTCCCTTTACTATTGTTGTAATCTCCATTTGTACTGCTTCAGTACAATTCAAATGCAATTTCGATTAATACATTTTTATAACCAAATCTTTGTTGTGCTAGATTCTTGTGAAGCTTATGCCATAAACAGTTTGGCCTAGATATTGATTATCTTAGTGCAATTAAGCTACACATGCTCCACTTCAACTTTTACTCATACAGCTTCTTCCCATGTCAAGATTTTCTAAGGAAAACACAGACTACTAAAGTTTGATTTAAAAGTTGGATCAATATTATGGTTATATGTAAAGGTAACATTTTCATATCACAAACTGCAACAAAAAGTATAAAAGAAGTACATTAAACTGCATTGTCATCTTATTGAGACATAGAGCAAGCACTAGGAAAAAAATAAACCTTCTCTTATTATAGTTATTTGTATAGCCACACAAATGAGAACAGAAAGTCATCAATGCCTTTTCATGTAAGTCTCATATGCCAATTGAGCTGTGAGGAGATCAACAACTGCAGAACCAACTGATTTAAACACAGTAATTTCTTCAGCTGTTGTTCTTCCATTCTTTTCTCCCTTGATCAATTCCAACAAGTCCCCAGCAATCTCTTCCCTTGTAATAACCCCTCTCTCAAATGCACCCACCAGCTCCCCTGCCTCTACCAAAGCTGCTTCATTATCAACAAACACTTTCCCCCTCTTCAACGCTTCATCATCGCATTCCCTCATCGAATGCTTAAACGATCCAACCAAATCCAAATGTGCCCCTTCTTTAAGCTTCTTCCCCTTCACCAATGGCGTCTCTGAATTAGTGGCACAACTCACAATATCTCCCAACCCCACAACCTCCTCAAGAGACCCATTACTCTCATAACTCACCCCTTCAAACCCACCTTCACTTTGCAAATTTTCGATCACTCTTTTAGCCTTATCAGCAGTTCTGTTCCAGACTATCACTTTCTTCAAATTTGGCCTAACTGTCAGATGTGCCTTGATCAAATGCGGCGCTAAAGTACCAGCACCGATCATCAAAAGGGTCTCAGAATCTTGTCGTGATAAGAATTTTGAAGCTAAAGCTGAGGTGCAAGCAGTTCGATAGACAGTGAGTTCAGTGGCATCCATAGTGGCTAAAGTTTGTCCGGTAATGGAATTGAAAAGAACATAACTCGCATGAACCCCAGGTAAATTTTGGGTGGAGTTATTGGGATGGTAAGTGACTAGCTTGACTCCGATATAAGGAAGTGAAGGGGAACGAGACCAAGAAGGCATGAGGAGTAGAGAAGTAGAAGGGCTTGTTTGATGGGCATGGCGAAGTGGAGATTCAATGGTGGAAGTGAAGGTGGGGAGGGAAGATTGAAGGTGGTCGACGAGAGATTTGTGGGTGAAAAGGGTGTCGAGAATGGCAGTGGAGATGAAAACTGGTGGTGGTGTCATGGTGGATTTGGAATTTTCTTCTTCTTCTTTGCCGGAAAAAATGGATTTGCGGGAGAAATGGACTCCTCCTTTGAAGAGGGGGCATTTGCAAAAACGGCTCCTTATTCATACTATTATAAAAATTGGAAATTTTCAAGATAGTTATATTTTGGTATTTAATTAGGCACATTCGGTACACTTTCAATATTTATTAAAAATAATTATATTTTGAATTGTTATTTATCTGATTTATAGATTTTTTTTTTTCTAAAAGAACTTTACTCTGATAGAATACAACTCATAAATAGTAAATTATAGAAAATCCGGAAAAAGAATCTTTCAACTATAATAATTTTTTTGCGAAATATTTCATTTACTTATGTTACAATTTACAAATTAGGAGAGGATATTTTCTTTAGTTATCCTCTCAACTTTCTTATCCTCCGTTAACAAGTTTAATTCTTCATTGTAGAAGAAAGTTCAATTGATTAATTTGTGGTTGAAAAAAAAAGGGAGATAGATTTTTAAAATTAGAAGTTGTGCTAAAATCAATCAAATATTCATTAAAATCATTTTAGTTTTGAATTCAAATTATTTTTAACTTCAAAATTTTGAATGTTTTATTTTGGATTTAATAAAATTAAAAATTTAATTTTGAATGTATTTTATTTTAAATCGAATTTTGTGTGCTTGTGTTATTTAAATCTTCGTAGATACAAAATTTGTTTCCTCACTATCTCTTGATACACATTTGAATCGCAGAAACATATTTTAGTTTATAGATATATCAATGATTTTTGAAATACAATGAGATGGAGATATATTTTGTGTTGTATCTTATTATTAAATTTTTTTGGGGTACAAAATTTGTATGCTCGTATAATTCTAAATAGAATGTGAACATAAGAAGTACTATTTAACTTTAAAGATACAATCACATCTGTAGAGTAAATTATGAAATCAATTTGAATGTTGAAATCTTTTAAACCTTTGCATATTGATGATTTGACAAAAAGATTGACATATATTTTTCGTTTGTTAAAAATAATTTATTTTAGATACATTTGCAAGCTCTTAAATCTTTTAATAGAAATAATATATTGAATGTTTCGTCAACTACTTTTGAATATAAATTTGAATAAAAAAATATATTTTAACTTATGGATTTATTAATGATTTTTGGAATACAAATTGATTGTGGTAAGTAATATTTGGAATACAATGAGCTGAAAATAATTTTGTGTTGTATCTTATTATTATATCCTTTTTGGTACAAAACTTGTATACTCATTTAATTTTGAATACAAATGTCAATTCATAGATACCAATCACATGTGTAAACTAGATTATGGATACAATTGGAATGTTGAGCTTTATTTAATATTTCTATATTAATGATATGAAATACAAACAAATTAAGATGTATTTTTATTTATTAAAAATAGTGAGTTTGAGGTATATTTGCATTCTCTTTTGTTTCTGAATACAAACTAAAATAGAGGAATTGATACATAAATACAAATGTCTCTGGAATCAAATAATTTTGAAAAATCTATAATATAATCAAAAGAACTAAAATCACACATGATATATGATGGAGATTTAGTTATCTAAATCAGTGAAATTCTTTTGGATAGAAATTTTGATTTTTAAATAAAAGGGAAGATAGAGAGAAGCGGGAAGGTAAAAAAATAATTAGAGAAAAGGGGGAATGAAGAAAAGAATGTGGATCAATTTTCTTTTTTTATTTATTTATCATTTTATTATTTGACTAAAAGTGTAGGTATCAGTTGAAAAAGATAGGAAGTAGATTAGAATACTTTTAATTTGTTATTTGGATATAATATAGTTGTTTTTAATAATATTTTAAAGTGTTTGTTTTCAATTAATAAGTTAAATTTTTTGAATAGTTCCATAAAGTTTTCTTATAAAAAAGGGGATAAATTAAAAATTTATACATCAGATAAAAGATATAAATTATACTAGATAAATATGATACAGTAAGCTCGACTAAGGAGAAACTAGGTGGGGGAGATTCCCGGATATTTCTATGAGATGTCACTCCTAGAACAAACTCAATCAATTAAAAAGAATTCAATTGTTAGTCTCCTTATGAAATGCCCCTACTATATTTTTAACTTTCAAAGAGATAATTTAATCCCATGAATGACCTTATTTTAAGTCATTTGGCCATGAAAATTATCTATTTTCTATTTGTGTGAAATAATTTTTATTTTATTTTCTTTGAAAAAAAATTCTTATTTAATATGGCGTTGGATTTTAAGTTTGAAAAAGTATTACAAATCTATTTTTCAACTTCATATTTATAAATTTCAAATGGGATGCTCTCTTTTTTATTTTTGCAAAAAATTATAACTAAACATAACTTTATCTTCAACTCTAATTTTATAAAATTTGAATAAAATTATTTAAAGAAATATTTGGACATACGGCTAATAGTCTACTAAATAATGACCTGTATAAATATGGCCTAGGATCTTGACGAAGAAAATAAAGTAGGAACTTGACTTTACAGTGAACTTTGGAAATTACATAGTAATTGTCTCAGCAAAATGACCTAAATCAAATGATTCCCTATATGCAGGATTGGACAATTTAATTTTTCTAAAGTGACAAACAAACAGGAAATGTTCAATTCCATTTTTCATCTGATTTTCTTTTCAACTTTGGGATTTTACTTTTTCAGGTTAGCTTATCCATGTACTCAAAAAAAAGTAGCATCAACTAGGCGTGTACAGAATCAAATCGTAAACCGCATCAAACCGACAAATCGAATCAACCCGCAAAAAAAATTCGCTTAGTGGGTTGGTTCGATTTGGTTTGGTATTGACAAAAAAAATTCGACTATATTTGGGTTGATTTGATTTTGATTTTAAAAAACCAACCCGAGGTCAAACCAACCCGACATTATATATATATATTTTAGCAGACCCTTTTCCCTTCTTTCATTTAATTAAAATAGAGTGAGAATTTTATTTTTTTTAAAAAAGAGGCAACTTTTGACCAACCCACTTTTCTGCACAAAACTCAAAGTCTTCCATCTTTCCATAAATAAACCTTCAATCCACCCCTCCATTAATTTTCATCTCCCTCTTCTCCTCTTTCAAAACC
>JAOTQJ010000096.1:6565335-6580463 GCA_025642045.1 Solanum sejunctum | reverse complement strand
AGGACTATGGTCTCACGTCCTCCACCTATTTTGAGTACTGTTTTTGAACGATATTAGGACTGTTTGTATGTATAAATATTGTGGGAATAGTTTGGTTGAAATTGGTAAAGGTTTGTAATCGTCAACATCGTAATGTAGCAAAGGGACATAACGTTATGCCGCCTATTTGTATGTTGAGTAGAATTGTTGTGTCCTGTATTTTGTGGACTGTTTTAAGGTTGTTATAGCACTAAAATAGGCTGCACATGATATATATATGATAATGTGTATTAGAAAATATGATTAGGGGCGAAAAGGTTGAAAGAATACGCTTGGGTTCATAATTATTCACTTGCTGCCCGTGTGTGTTTTCTTTATGAGATTGGGCTGCCAAGATGTATCTATTGGCTGCTAATGCTAGTTTTATCATCTATTATGTTATAAATAAATATTTGGAGGAAGGGAAGGTTATCTCAAGGTAATAGCGAAATCGTATAGCAAGGTATGTAAGGCTACTTGATTTCGCATTGTTTGGCATGAAACATAGATCCCTCCTTGGCACATAAAAGGCACTTACCAACTCCGATACAACTATTAACCGTATCTTCACTCTTTCACATGTTCATATGCACCCATACGTAGTCACTTGCAAACCTGTGTACATACTTGAATACCAACATACACGAGTTCGTTTACTAAATAAAGTTCATGTGTTGTTCTACCTCCTATGCATTTCACTATTTGTGCAACTTACTCCTTTCATTATAGTGCTATCTTTTGTGATTATTTACATGTCATATATTGTATCTACAGTCCTCCAGTTCTAATATTATGACCACCCAAAGAATCATCTTAAAAGTAATTAAAAGATATAGTAAAGTATATTGCTTATTGATGGGTGGTAGCCCGAGGGGTGGAAGAATCACTTAGCTAGGGATGATCCTATCACGGGGGGTAGCCCGAGGGGTTAAGGAAGAGCCTAGCCAGGGCCAATCCCGATACAGTTTTACCGCTGATCAGTTGGTCATTTGTATTACATGTTGTGCACAGATTATATAGTAAAGGTAAAGTGATAAAAAGAACATAAAGTACATCATCCCACAGTACAACTAAAGGTGGTCTGTTATCCTACACTAGTTGTAGTTTCATTTGAGTTATTACTTCATATACAGTATATTCTGTCTTACATGTTCAGTACATTATCTCGTACTGACGTCCCTTACGGAGGACCTGCATTTCATGTTGCAGGTACAGGTGCTAATAGCTCTCCCCAATAGAAGTACAGAATTTCCAGCTGTTGTTACCAAGCTCCAGGTTGCTTCAGAGCTTTGCCTGCCTAGAGCTTATATTTTGTGTTGCACAATTAGTCGAGGCGGGGCCTGTCCCGACCCTTATCAGATACTTTTCCTTATCTAGAGGCTTTATAGACTTTGTAAATTAAAGTGGGGTCATGTCTCGTACTTTAGATATCATGGCCCCAATGACCTAGCAATATGCATTTTCTTTTGGCTTGTTATCACTATTTATTTTTTTAAAGGCATGTCAAATGTAGAAATACCTTATAATATGTATAGAAAACGCATAGATACAGGCAGGTTCTCCCAAGTCTTATTGGTAACGGGTATCAGTCCGCCTTAATGAGACTTGGGGCATGACAGTTTGTATGATAGCGGACATGGTCCTTTAATGTAGTAAATGTATACAGGCCATCAATTGGTATCAGAGCAAGGACTCTCTAAAAGGTTAACACTTAAAGTGGATCCCGAGTTATGGTTGCTCTTACAATTTTATAGGAAGGACAATCAACAACCAGACCTCCTTGTTTCAATGATTAATTTCATGGTTGATTTCAATGATTAATTTTATGGTTGGTGGAAGACTAAGATGCATGACTTTATCATGACAAAGGATAGTGAATTATAGGACATCGTTCTTGATGGACCACATATGCCAATGAATGAAGTCAAGGAACGAGATATCAAAAGACTGGTTCCAAGACTAAAGAGAACACAATGAAATTGCTAGGGAGAAAGTTGAAAAGAACTACAGAGCTAAAAAGTTGCTTGTCTATAGTATAGAATATGATAAGTACAATTGAATTTATGCTTGTGAATCATCCAAGGAAATCTGAAATTACTTGTAAACAACTCATGAAGGTACTACACAAGTGAAGGAATAAAAAATTGACATGTTGGCAAGTCAATATGAGAATTTCACTATAAAAAGGGTGAGTCTACTCAGGATATGTAAATCACATTCACCTCAAATCACTAATGAATGTAGGTGTCTGGGAGAACCTGTCAACACAAGCAAACAAGTTAGAAAAATTTTGAGGGTGCTTCCTAAATGTATATGCAGCATAACATATGAAATATAATTTTAAATAAGATACATAGATACACTATATCATACATAAATTGATCCAACTATGTTTCAAGAATCATAAATAATTTTTATATCTCAAAATATGTTATTTCATATCTATTTTGTTAGATCTTTTAACTCTAAAATTGAAGTTATGGTCTATTTTATATTTTGCTATTACAACGACAACGTTATTTTTATATAATTTTTTCTCTTTCACCTATGTATTATTTCAATCAAATATGTAATTTGTATCTTTCACTTCCACTAAGCAACATGAATAGCCTTTGCTAGACTCAACCATAGCAAGTGATGAGCGTCTTATCCATATCTTCAGCACAAACAATGAATTGCATCAAAGGTCATTACTTCACTAGCTTCTTTGTTAGTTGTACTAATGTACAATGGATACATTGCAAATTCATATTCTTTTTTCGTTACTTCCAAGTACAACTTTATTCCCATGTCATTCCTAATAACAGTTGGAGATGAATTGCTTGTCCTATATAAATAATTTTTTTTTTCAATTTATCAATTTTAATACCGCTATAATTGTTGATTTTAGATTCATAAACAAAATATTATCACTAATGACGATTTTACTGCTTTTATATCATTCATAATTTATTTTAGATGTTCAAACATCACAATGTCTCAACAAAATCGAGATGCTCATGACGAATCGTCATCAAAAGTATAATTTTTGGAAGTAAATTTGAAAAGAATTTTGGAGAATTTGCTTGAAAAAGTTTGAATTTAAAACTTAGAGATTTGTTACAATTTAGTAGGGAGTGAGACGATGTAATCAATTTCTGATTGAGTGAATTACGAAACTCTTAGTTAAAGTTCCATTTTTTTAAATGCAACAAAAAAGTTACTTTTGAGTATATTTGCTATGTATTATACGACTAATTAGTGCATGATCGAGTTATGAAGAAGCTGGAAATTTTTATAACTAGGAATAATTAGGGGATAGAATGTAATAACTATCCAAATTGTTGGGATTTCTTTACTTTATACTACTTTAAGTGGATGTTTGAATTGATTTTTTTTAGCTTTCGAATTTTAAACACTTTTTTAATTATTGAAAATATTTGGGCAACACAAAAAATTACTTTTAAGCACCTTTTTAAAATCTTAAAAGTACCAAACAAGATTTGAAGCCAAAAGTAGGATAATTTTTTATTTTAACTTATAATTTCAATTCAAAACACTTTCTAAATCCATTTCTATTTTTCAAAAGGCAAAGATTTTAAGTTCAAGACAGAAAGACAAAAAGAAAAATATAAATAAAATAAAAAAGGCTAAAGAGGGGAAAAAAACGGAAATAAAAAGAAATCAACATGATACCAGATGAGCAACCTAAAACATCACATGAACCGAAGCCCACCAATATTTCTTTCTACTTGAATTGGATGGTCATGGCCCTTCCTCATATCGGCTCCTTCTCCAACCCAACCGCCACCGCTTCTGCCGCCGTAACGCCGTCCACCTCCAACCCGTTGTCGCCTACCGATGACCCGTCAAAGAAAATTCGAAAACCCTACACCATTACCAAGTCGCGAGAAAGCTGGACCGAACCCGAGCACGATAAGTTCCTCGAAGCTCTTCAGCTGTGAGTTCAGAATTTTCGAAACAATTTCTGTTGCTAATTCACTGTTTTCCTTACTAGGTTTTAGGTCTGAAGGTTTAATTTGATTTGGCATATCTGTTGTGTGACGGGATTGTTTTTGTGAATTTTGAGTCATTGTCGTTGCAGGTCTACCTCTAGCTCAACTAGAATGCTCGTGAATGAAATTAAGGATTTGTGGGTTTTGCTGTTATACAAACTTGTTTCTTTACGAGTTCGAGAAATGTGTACTTCAACGAATTTTTTCCTTTGTAATTCACAAGTGTATGTAGCAACTATCCCTAGATCCCAAATTTAGTGGGGTCGGCCAATTTTCCACTATATGTATGTTTTCACGAACAGATAGTGGTCTAAGAGACGTCCCATAGTTGCCATTTTTTACATCATTTTTACATCATTTTTACATCTCAACATTATATAAAGTTAATCTCACTTTGCCGAAGAAATAGCTTCATTTTACTGAATGTGATCACTTTGCTTATTGCCACTATGTTTAGTTCTAGAATAAAAGAACATTAGATGTCTCTCTTATTACTGATTACTCATTTTGTTTACAGTTTTGACCGTGACTGGAAAAAGATTGAAGCATTTGTTGGATCAAAAACTGTTATTCAGGTAATATTAAGGTTAGCCTAGAATATGGTCATCTTATTAAGTACCTTTTCTTTACTCTGAACCATCATTCTATTTTGCAAATTCAGGTTTCTTTTTCTTTCTCTCTATTAAATGAGAACCAACTAACAAGCAACTACTACGAGTTAATTACTTCTTTTCTGATTGTTACATTTGCCAATATAACATGACACATAGTTGACAACCAAGGAATAACCTAATGGAAAAATCTGAACCACAAGAATAGGATTTGTGTCACAAAGATAAGCATGTGGGAATTGCACTCTAGGTATGACTAATAGGGAGTTGCAATATTTCAAACACTCCGGATAGGCTGAAGGATGTATGTTCATCCCCAACTTCCTTCAATTCCTATTGCAAAATTGCAGCTTCCTCTACAGTCTAGTAAATAAAACTTTCTTTGAGAAAGTAAAAGTAATTGTTAGGTCCAGTAAGAAAGACTTGCTAGAGTCTTTGTGGCGTTTGACCATGTTTTCTTGTTTATTTGAAGAAAGCGAAGTACTAAATTAACTTATGGTAACAAATTCAACAAAACCCAAATCTAAAAGTTGCTGGCTGTAAAGATCTCTTGAAATGCTCTCAGACACATTTCTTGAGATAGTTCTCGCTCCTCTCTGTTAGGAGGGAGAGCTCTCTTGCCTCTGTCCTCCTCTACCGGAATCCCCTACTCTTTCCCTCAAGTAATCACCTCTTGTGATTTCCTCTCTCTTCTTTTCTTCTCTTTCAATGTCTCTCACCTTCTCTGTAAGTCTAGGCCTTCTGAACGGGGGAAAACAGAATATACTTCAATGCGGGTTTTAAGTCCTTGATGTTAGAAGGTGGTTATCTGGAAACACAAATATGGTATGAGTGGGTTGAGATAAACTGGAAGAGGATAAGAAGAACTACTATGAGCAGCAAATGCTTGGAATGGGTAAGTTTCATTCTCAATGATGCATTTGGTGATAAAGCCAATGGGCCAATGGGATGGAGACTCACTGAACAAGATGGAAAGCACTTTTGCAATAGAAAACAAAATCGATATGGAAGGTTTCTGAGCATTATATCTATTAATAGTGGGGAAAGAAATAAATTCAGAGTGGAAGGAATTGGCTTTTTAGATTGGCAGCTTCATTAATAGCTCCAAGAAGTTGTCTGTGGAGGCTCCCCAGAGATTAATTGAATCCAACTACCCCTATACCAAGGCTTTAATTGCAGTTTGAGAGTCGACATAAAGCAGATGTCTCCATAAGGAAGAGTAACATTGTAATTTCTGAAGTTGTCGAAGCTCAGGACAATGAACTACTGAAAAGATGCTTAGTTGGAATCTTTGGGAGGAGATCAAAGAAATATCTACTTTCACTGACATAAGGAAGTGGTTGTCTTCAACCTGGAAACAGGTCTTTGGGTGAAGATCTATGAGATGTATGGGGGAGCATTTCTGGTTGAATTCTTGAATAGATTTGCGGAAAAGATCTTTCAAGATTAGTGGTTTTGGAAAGAGAAAAAGCCACAGTTCCAATGGCGGGATCCAACAGTGGGTTGTTTCTTAAACTCACTTATTGCTGGTAATACTTGTACTTGGATTAAAGTGGTGGGAATCCCTTTCACCTGTGGTCACAAAAAAATGTCCAAGAAATTGAAGATTTTTGTGGAGGAGGGATGGCCACGGAAGAGAAGTCTGAGCTTAAGAATCATGTCAAATGGGCTAGATTCATGGTTAAAAATGATGGCATGAACATGCCAAGGGAGATTACATTGCTCGTGGAGGGTTCATCTACCACATCCCGATTTGGCTGGAAAGTAAGCCTAGGATTGATTCATCGGAAGTAGATGGGATCCAGCCATTGCTGCAGGTTCTGCAAGAAACTTGGAAAGTCTCTACCAGTGGACAAAAGACCCATCCCTTGTGAAGTAGGTCAGAAAAGTCTACTCCTTAGAAGGGCTAAACAACGAGTGGTGGGACTGGTGAGGTGCACACGTGTCCCTTTAATGAAGGACTGAATATAACCCAACAGTTTGAGCCCAACTCAAGGGGATATGGGATTAAAAATTTTGGGCCTGATTTAGCGGCCCAAGTCATTTTAAATGACTTTCAAGGGGATAAGGCCAGCTCGCAATCCTTTGATTACTTCGTGAAAACTTTAGAATCTTCTCCTGAGAAGAACTGATTGCCTGCAGAAATAGAGATCGCAAAATCACCTATCAGGAACATAACTATTGTGAACATAGTTGAAGCGGTGGATGTGGGTTTCTCTCAAAATCTTTTGGCAACAAAGAAAATGCAAAAGGGCATTATTGAGGGAAATTTAAAGGGTGGAGAAAATTTTGCAGAAGTAGATAATCAGGAAACAATTACCACTGTAGATAACTCGAGGTGGAAAACTTCGAATCGCTGCTCATCCAACAGGATCAAAATGCAGTGGAAATAGAGAGGGAGAATGTAGTTTGGGTTCAACAAAATCTTGTTAAATTGAGTAAATTGTTGGGAGTGAATTTTCAGAGCCATGAAGAAGAAGAAGCTTTGGAGCTACTTTTACAAGTCAAGAGTAGACATGCCAGAAAGATGGAGACAGATAGTATCAGCAGGTCCAAAGGAGCACCTGAAATGCCTAGTCACATCTGATGTTAAGTTGAGTAATGGGGAATAGAAACAAAGGGAGAAAGATGCTAGCATTGGAACCATGCAATTCAAATGAGCATCTTGGAATGCAAGGCTTTTGAATAATAGGGATAAAAGGAGAATTATATTGAGTATGGTGGTGGACTGGAAGGCTGACATAATATGCCTCCAGGAAACCTGATTGGAGGGGGATATTACCAATGTAGTGAAGCAAATCTGGGGGGTAGATGGGTAAAGTATGCACAAGTAGAGGCTAGTGGTACTATAGAAGGCATACTGATGTGTTGGAACAACAGAGCCTGCGAGGGGGAGATACTAGAAATATGATCCTACACTTCGACTTGTAAATTTGAAGCTCAACATCAATCATTCTCTTGTCACATTACTAGAGTCTATGCTCCAAATTGTTATGTTGATAGAAGAAGGGTGAGGGAAGAAATTGCTAATGCAAGGGGATTGATGGATGGCCCTTGGGTTATATGTGGGATTTCAACACCAATAGGTTCATATATTTTTCATCAAAACACCACTAGGTTCATATATTTTTTCTCTTAAAAAAAAAGAAATGGTAGTAGGAGAACAAGGGGGATGGTGGAGTTTTCAGATTTGTTAGAAGATTTGAAGTTTACTTGGTTCAAAGGGGACAATTTGGACATAGCTTCAAGAATTGACAGGTTTTTGATCTCTGAAGATTTGGATGGTAGCTTTAGTAACATGAATCACTTCACCCTTCAAAGGATGGCTTCAGATCACTCTCCAGTGGCATTGCAAGGGGGAGTTTTGGATTTAATAGCAGGAGATACTTCAGATTTGAAAATTTGTTGTTGGGCACTCCTAGTTTCAAAGATATAATCAAAGATTGGTGGAGCTCTTTCATCTTCTCTGGAAAGCCTGACTATGTTCTTGCCTGCAAGCTGAAAACTGTTAAATGCAAAATCAAGGAATGGAGCAGGAGTGTGGAGGGAAACCCGAAAATTCAGAGAGAAACTGGCAAGGATAGTTGAAATATTAGAAGACAGAATTTTAATAGTAGTAGAATCAGATGAAAAGGTAGCCTTGAGTTTAGAGTTTGAGGAATTGATCGAGAAGGAAGAAATCTCCTGGAGACAAAAGTCCAGAGCTCTCTATCTGAAAAGAGATGAAAACACCAAATTCTTCCATAATGTGGCCAATTCGCAGAAAAGATTTAACAACATTGATCAACTGATGATATGAGGGGAAATTACCGAGGAACCAACTAGAATAGAGAAGCCTATCATTGATTTCTATCAGAACCTTTATACTGAAAACAATAAATGGACACTTACTAGATTATGTCCTGACTGTCCAGTCTTGAATGGGAAGAGAAAGTGTCTTTACTCTTTACTGAGAAGCTTTGGAGAAGAGGAAGACGTCAGGTTTTTGAAGTTATGTGCTACTGATAATGCTCCTGGCCAAATGGTATACTGCGGTCCTTGTAAAATCAGTTGTTTGGAAGTAGTTATGCAGAATATCATGAAGGCTTTCCACAATTTCCATAAACATGATTTTTTTTTTTTTGAATAATGCTTCAATGTTGCTTTCATTACTCTTATCCCAAAGAAGAAAGGTGCCAAAGAGCTTGGAGATTTTTAGGCCTATCAGCTTAATTAGTAGTTTCTACAAACTGATTTTCAAAGTACCCACTGAAAGGTTGAGGGTGTGACCTCTAAATTGGTAGATGTTCATCAGATGGCTTTCGTCAAAGGCGGACAGATCATGAACACCGTGCTAGTGGCCAATGAAGTGATGGATTCCTGGATGAAAGATAAGAAGCCAGGGATTCTGTGTTAACTTTGATATAGAAAAAGCTTATGACCATGTGGATTTCCACGGATTCTGTATAAACTGGATATATGAATTTTAACTTCTTACTCAACTTGATGGAGAAGATGGGATTTGTGACACAAATGGCTTCAATGGATAAATTTTTGTATTCTGGATTCTTTAAGGCTCAAAGAGGTCTTAGGCAAGGGGACCCTTTGTCTCCCTTCCTCTTTGTGATTGCCATGGAAGGAGTTAACAACATGTTTAAGGCAGCCAAAGTAAATTGATGGATAAGGAGATTTGAAATAGCTAAAAATGCTTATGAGAGTCTGGAGGTGTCTCATCTACAATATGTTGATGACACATATTTTTTGTGATGCGGATAGGGATCAACTAAGACATCTCAGGGTTATTCTTGTCCTGATGCACTCTTTGAAGGTATTTCAGGACTCTGCATCAATTAGAGGAAGAGCATGTTATATCCAATTAATGAAGTAGCTAATATGGAGCTCCTTGCTACAATTTTGGGTGGAGAGCTTGGGGAGCTTCCTACTGTGTATTTGTGTATGCCCCTTGGAGCTAAATCAAAATCAACTGAAATATGGAACCATGTCACTGAAAGGCATGGGAAGAAGCTGGCCATGGAAATCGCAACATTTGTCTTGTAGGTGGGTGGGTGGGGGATTGACTCTCATCAACTCCACACTTGATGCCCTTCCAACATATGTGATATCTTTGTTCCTGCAGGGTTAATCAATAGGTTGGATAGCATTAGGAGAGAATGGGAACTCAGAAAGGAAAAGGTTCCATTTGGAACAGTTGAAAGCAGTTATATGTGGCAAGAAGTCTGGTAGTTTAGAAATTAAGAATCTGAAAGTTCACAGCAAAGCCCCAAGGATGAATCGGTTTTGGAGGTATACCTCAAAACAACATTAGCTTTAGGGGAGAGTTATCAAAGGCAAATATGAGCAGGTGGATAATTGGATGACCAAGGAGGACACACCTTATAGTGTTAGTCTCTGGAAGTCCATCAGAGCATTATGGAGTGAATTGCAAGGACACTTGTAGATCTGAGTTTTAGATGGGAATCAGCTTTTGGAATGATAAATGGCATGGAATTGGTATTCTGCAAATGGTCTTCTCAGATATCTACAAATAACTCCCCGTCATTCCAAAACAGTAGCAGAGATGTGGTCAGTTCAGGGTTGGAATATCACTTTTAAAAGGTATATAAATGATTGAGAAGCTCAGAGAGTGGCTGATTTTTTTAGTGCTCTCAATCTGTTCAACAGGACTACAAACTGGTGGAGATACAGTCTGGTGGCAAGTGAACAGTAAGGGCTTCATCAGGGTCAATGCAGCATATCATCTCATGAACCAGTGCAATATAATACACAAACAACAACAATATATCCAGTGGAATCCCACAAGTGGGGTATGGAGAGGGTAGAATATACGCAGACCTTACCACTACCTCATAGAGATAAAAAGGCCGTTTCTGGAAAACCCTCGTCTTAAAAATCAAGCCCCATAAGCAGAAGATGCTAGATATGGAAAAAAAGGAAAAGAAAAGGGAAAAAGGAGAACGACTAGAATTAAAAGCAAATGATATGCTCGAAAACCCCTCGTCTTAAAAATCAAGCCCCATAAGCAGAAGATACTAGATATGAAAATAAAAGGAAAAAGGAGAACGACTATAATGAAAAACAAATGATATAATATGTAAATACGATAAAAGTAACAAATATAAGATGGATAATGACAACACAGGATATAAAGACACAACTAATTCTACTACCCTACTATATCACAAGGTCAGACATCGACCTTACCTACTAACCTATGAGCCATCTACTTTTATATGCGATCTCCACTCCTTTCCTATTTAAGGTCATGTCCTTTGTGAGATGAAGTTTCACCATATCTTGTTTGATCACCTCCCCCCCAATACTTCTTTGATCTACCTCTACCCCTCCGTGTAACCCCTAAATCCAAGCTCTTGCACCTCCTACCAGGAGCATCAATACTTCTTCTCTGCATATGTCCAAACCATTGTAGTCTCGCTTCTCTCATCTTGTCATCCGCAGGGGCCACCTCTAACTTCTCCCAAATGGTCTCATTTTTAATCTTATCTCTCCTAGTATGTCCACACATCCCTCTCACAGATTTTCAAAAATAAATTAAAAAATTAACTTATGCTAAAATATGCTTCTGAAACGTGTTTTATTTGGTTCAAGTCGGAAACTGACTACACCAGACTTTTTGGTTTATTTGTTTGTTTTGTTTTATAACTCAATTTTGCAACCGAGAAGCAAAAAGTTATGGGTGTATAGGAGAGTTAGGGCCGTCAGTTCTATATTGGGAGCCATTCTTTTCCATCCCTTTGTTTTTTCTTCCAGTTACTCCATTTGTCTTCAATTTGATCATATCGTATGAAGGAGGCCACATTTATTGTTAGAATGAACAGAACAGATGTATTATGAGGAGCATATTTTTGACTTCTTTAGCTCTTCAAATTGCCACCAACAAGGGCCTGGATTTTCAGCACTTAATAGCTATTTATCTGCTTTTACATCAGATGATATCTAGTGTTCACCCATCTTGTGTAAATCGACTCTGTCATGTCCAAATGGCATAAGTAAAAAGCCTGTCGATGAAGTTTTAGTATCTCTTTTTTGCATCTTTTTCTCTGTTTTTATTTAATTATGCTTCTTCCCTAGCCTGGGACAAGATGCAGTTGGTTTTTATCTTTCTCACTCATTCACGTTTTTCTTTTGCTCTCTGGCTCTCCCTTCTATTTCTGCAAGTTCTCTTGTCATGTCTATATCAATATTTTGACTTTGATCCATTGGAGAAGCTAATGAATTTACAGATAGCTTTCCCTGTTTGTTATTTTTTGAGAAGCAGGGTCTTCAGTTGAAGATTTTGTATTTTGCTGAAACACAGGTTGCACCTTTGTCTAGGAAGCTAATTATATATTGCACTGTTGCGCAATAGCCTTTCAAACTTAAATTGATCATATTGTTTATTAATTAACATGAGGCCCAAGCAAAAGCTCACAGTACAGCCCAAACTGAAAAAGCCGATTACAGAACTGAATCCGTTGGTCGTGCTATGCACATCATAAGCAAAAATCAAATAGAGTAGAACTGAATTGAATGCAATACTTTTATTTGGTTATAGATAAAACTTTGCAGATGTGCCCTGAGGTGTCTTAAAAAGTTTGATCACTTTTGCAGATACGTAGCCATGCTCAAAAATATTTTCTGAAGGTCCAGAAGAGTGGAACCAATGAACATCTTCCTCCTCCTCGTCCAAAAAGAAAAGCTGCTCATCCTTACCCACAGAAAGCCTCAAAAAGTGGTAGGAATCATTTATGTGGTTTAATTTTATTAACACCAGCTATATATGGAAATAATCGTATGTGCTTTCTGAAATCTCAGCAGTTCCAGCTGTCTCATCAGTGCCTACATCTTTTCAAGCTTCTCTTCCATTACCAGAACCTGGTTTTGTAAAAAAGCCTGATTCTTCTTTGTTACCTAGCAATCCCGCTACTGTTGTTTCTGTGTCATCATGGACTGACAACTCTGTGCCACCAGTTAGTTTGTCGCAATTAAAGAAAGGTTTAGTTATTAATGGGTTCTCTTTTGGTTAGATAATGTAATCTCTGTTCTTGGCATCTTGGCCTCTGAACTGAAGTGAATGACTGTTCTTCTGACAGATAACATCAGAGAAGCTGGTCAGCCGGTCACCAATAACCGTTGCTGCAGTAGTAATGAAAGCACTCCAAGATCAAAATCAACAGTTAAGGTGATGGAGCGGACTCAAGGACTCTCAATGAGAGGTAAGTCAATAATCTGGTGATGTCTATCGTTTTGACTTTTCGACTTGAAGTTAGACGATGATTTTGGCTGTAAAATATTTTCCTACAATGATGTATTATTACGGTTCTGCACCCCAGGCTTTAGCTGTAGGTGGTAAGAGCGAGCACATGATGTGAAAGTTAGGTGCTCATCACAGACTTGACCTAGTACTAATTTGCACTAGGTGCTCATCAGACTTGACCTAGTACTAATTTGCACCTAACATAAAATGAATAAAGAATGTGAACTATATTTATGATGATCGATGCCATTGTTCCAATGCACAAAGCAAAGGAAGAAGAAAGGCAGATTTGCTTTGAGACCTTCACAATGCCCATTCAATTTCCGTAGATTTGCTTTGAGACCTTCACAACGCCCATTCAATTTCCGTTTTCTGAAAAGGATCAAAAATGCTTTGAACGTATTAGAAACTGTCAAAAATTTTCCACCTTCCGTCTATTGGATCAAAAATGCATGTAACATATTAGAAATGACTCAAAAATACCGTTAACGTTTTAAAAATGACGAAAAGATGCCCTCTAAATTGATGCAACTAAGCAATAAAATCATTTTCACCTCCGGTTTTCAATTAATTTCTGTAACAACAGCTAAAGGAAAGAGTGGCAAACAGTTTAGGTATTGGGATGAAGTAAGTATTCTGCTTATGATTCTTCTGCTCCCAAGAATGCTAGGAAGTCATCATATGAATTGCTTTTGATCATCTGTACGGCTTTCTAATGATCCCGTCTCTATTAGTGTGGCAATAGCATGAACAAAGATTAGGATAAGTTCTTAAAGCTATTGTTACAGGAACTGGTTGAAATCGAGATGTGAAAAAGTGATACACTTAGCTTCATTAATTTAAAATGGTTGTGTTGGATCAGGTCCTTTTGGGTTGTGTTGGATCAGGTCCTTTTGGGTTGGGTAAAATTTCATGTGGACCGATAAATAAAAGTCATGCGTTTTATTAGAATTTAATTAAATGCCATATAATTATGCCTTCAAGGGGCAATTTAAGCCTGAAAATAATATTAGGGGGCAAATTTGATGCAGTAAGTGGAAGGACGACAATTTTTAGCCTTTTTTAATATGTTAAAGGTATTTTTCCTTTTCCGTTCTTGTTATATTTTGTTTTTCATTCTCTGTATATTTCTCAGCATTTTCTAAATGCTGGCAATCTATAATGGTGTCTTTAACTGTTCGGCATTTTTTTTACTCATAATTTGTTTTACCGACAAGAAAGAATGTCTTTCAAATTATTTTTGGTCTCTGAACTAATATGTTAGGGGCAGTTTTGACCCTTTTCTGTGCTTTTTATGTTGTATTATTCACCCTTTGTTTTACAGACGAGGAAGAATGTCTACATTTTAAGTTTTGGTTTCCAAACTCATATTTATTTTGAATCTGTTCATAATAATCTACTTCTGATATATAGTACAATTACTAGCTAATTATATGCTATCTTTATGGCATTTTAAATTCATATCTCTCAATGTTATTATCATAGTCTGAGCACTGTTTCTGACATGCAAAAAGTTTAAAAAGCCTGGGCAGTGCATCAGTTTATTGCTGGTCTATAACTAAAACGATTGCACAATCCAATATTTTGCCTTAGCTGGTGCCTAGAAAGAGGGTTGTCCTATTTGAAGTTATTAACTTCGTCGATATTGATGATCGCTATAGTTGATTCATGCAAGTTGTTAATTTCTCCAAATTTGATGATGACTAAAGCACAATGGCTTCATAAGCACTAAATTTTTCTCTTGTCAAAGTAATGCAACCGACAAGTTGGTCTATAGCTATGCTACATGGGTTCTTCATTTACCTCCACCTATGTTTGTGGATGTGTGTGGTATTTGTACTTCATGATGATTCTTATGAACATACTGAAGTCAGACAAAAGAATACCATATGTACCCAAAACCAGATACACCCAAACGGACTCATCTTTAAGATCCCCTGCTCCCAACATCCTAACCAAAAAAACAGGAGGTGGAAGGAGAGTGTTATTTTGCAATCCATACTCCTAGATGTTGCTTGCCTCCTTTATGAAGTTATCTTCGAGGCATGAATTCAATGAGTCTAGTTGAACAATGTTTCCTGCACTTCGTAAATTTGCCATTCCTGATATTAGCTAGCAAGTGAGAGGTGGCGGATTCCATACGAGGAAAAACTCATTTTAGTTAAGTATCTGAACACCCCCCTCCTCCCCCTCCCCCTCCCCCTCCCCCTTTAACCAAGAAATGTAGCATTGGCAACTTATCTGGAGTGT
>JAOTQJ010000096.1:6528149-6546988 GCA_025642045.1 Solanum sejunctum | reverse complement strand
TAAAGAAGGCTTGATGAAACATTGATAATGAAGTGAGAAGTAATGATAAAGAATAATGAATTACATATATTGGATCGGGTGTCACGTTCGGACACACATACATATCTTGGATCGGCTGTCACGTTCCGACACATATATGGATCAGGTGCCACGTTCCAACATATATACATATATTGGATCGGGTGTCACGTTCCAACACATATACATATATTGGATCGGGTGTCACATTCTGACACACACACACACACACACACATATATATGATCGGGTGCCACGTCCCGGCACGATAATAATGAAAGAAGACATATTAAACAAACTTAATATACTCAATGTCAAAGAACCTATCTCCCAAAAAAAGTGATATGGAGGCCTGAGTCCTCGTGTGTGTTATTGATATTGTTGATTTGATATGTACTTGTTCTTGCTGTTGCTACGTGTTAAGTGTTATGGGTTATCCCTTGCTAAGTATTTTGTACAGGTTGTGGTTGTGGGTGGTTTTGGTTGGAGTGTTAGGGGTATCAGTATTCTATATTACTTAACTTTGTGTTTATTAATTCACTTGTGGAGTACCGTGTGTTTGGTACTCACCCCCTTGCTACAACAATTTTGTAGGTTACGAGCCCGGATCATCGTAATACTCTCTATTTTTCCTTGTCCGAGGCTTTCTGTGGAGATTGTGAGAGGTAGTTGTTTGCCATTCCAACTGACTCCTTACTCCTATTTCTGATTTTATTCTATTCCAGAGACAATATCATTTGATACTTGTGTTTTCTTTCAAATCTATTGTAATACATTAGAAGTTTGTGGACGTGACAACCAGATTTTGGGGTTTGTTAATCAAGTTGACTCGTAATCCATAATTGAACTTTCATTTTTGTTATAATTCCGCATTTTTGATGTTATAGTTGGGTTGTAGGCTGATTTGTCTTGGTGGGATAAGACAAGTGCCATCACGCCTAAATTTCGGGTCGTGACATTATTTATCGATATTATTATTATATTGTTGTTATACCTTGATTTGTGAAGTTGACATGCATTCATCTCATACTGCATTTGTACCACCCTTGACCATGCGGAGATGACAAGGTTGAGATATTGTGAATCTTGAGAGATTTCAGTACATGGTCTGCGATGCCTTCAGGTTCAATATGGCAGCTTTAGCTCGATAGATGTGTACATCGGCACTGTAACAATAGTAATTCCACGTACATGCATAGCCTGTGACGCGTCCGGATTCTATCGGGTAGCTTTTGCTCGATAGATGTGTACATCGACCTTGCGATGGTCGTGATTTCAACCCCTGCATTGCATCGTTGATATATATATGTGTGTGTACTAATCTCTACAAAGAGTAACATATATTGGGTCGTGCTTGCAGGGGTTTGTCTAGTATAGAATACATAATGTGTGTGTACTAATCTCTACAAAGAGTAACATATATTGGGTCGTGCTTGCCGGGGTTGATATGTCTAGTATAGAATACATAATATTTTATAATGATGTTTGTTTTTGTATTTTGAAGTTCTAATAGTGGTGGTTGGATGAAAGTTCGTTGGTAGATGTTTGTACATAGTGTTTCACTAATTATTGAATTTCTATGGAGGAGGAGTTTTAAGGCTCGTCCATGGGTATGAGAATGTGAGTGGATGGAAAATTGATCAACTTTGTGTCTTTGTGATGATGAAAAGGAAAAATAGATATGATGAGTCAGGGTGGTGAAGTTACTGCGGGAAGGGGGTTGACAAAAATGATGAAGGATAGAGGAGATGTGACGATTACGATAGTTCAACATTGAATCAAAATTTTCGAGTCAATAAAAATTATTGATTGTATAGAAATTTAAATTTCTTTTCATATTGGAATATTGATTTTTAATGGTGTGAGTTTTTCTTATTTATTTTTATCTATACCATTCAGCGTATATAATGTCACTAACTTAGGTTTAGTTTCATACATTTAGTTATGATAATCTCAAATTGTTCTACAAGGAATTCGCATTTACTTTTCAGCAAAGAACTCATATGCATTAAGTGATAACCAATGATTTTTGTTTTTGTGTCAACTAATCTTAATAGTTAAAATAATAATTGAATCGATAACGATCAAAGACAAATAAACTAATAATTGATAAGTCAATATACTAATAATTCTACAACAGTTTAACATGTGTATAAATTGATAATAAAAAAAATTAAATTGATAAATTTAAAATCCAATCCAAATGATCGATACACAAGACGAAGAATGCAAGTTAGGAAGAAGAGGAATAATTGCAATAGTTTTTCAATCAAGATGGCTAAGGTCCAAGGAGTACAAATCAAATTTTATCAGTAAGCAAATGTTTTTTTTTTCTTTTTTTGAGTATGAACTCAAGACTTGCGAAGAAAATTTGTTAGTTCATCATGACCACCATATAATTAGAGTGTGACATTTATGTCTGAAGAAGAAGATTTTTTTTCTCCTTGCATTATTTGACTTTATCAATTTTGCTGAAACACTACTAGAATGTGTTTACGTGTAGGTGCAATGTTTCCAAATCAAAATCAAACACAATTACATACAAATACTAAGATAAGATGAAACACAAAATAGTTTTCTTGTATAGGTCCCACTTAGAATAATCAGCAAAATCCAACGGCTCAGATTTCTTATGCTTTCCATCATATTCACAGTTCATTATAGCTGTTCTTCCATGTGTCCATTCATCACTAGAAAGGTCAGAAATTCTAGATGAACCATACACTATCTTCCACGTGTCCTTCCTTTGTTGTCCATATTTACTATTTTACCCTTCATTCTTTTCTTAGCAATTTCTTGCTACCAGAAATTCACTTTCTTTTTCTTTCCTTTTCTGTTGAATCTTGAGTGCCTTATTATTAGATCCATACATATATATCATCATATCTGCTTATACCTGTTGGCAGAGTTCTTGGTCGGCGGCTATCTCCGACAGGTCTGTTCTTTTTATTTTTTAATTTTTTTTATAGAGTGTATGATTTATGTTGAATTAAGATCTCTGAGGCTCGTGGGTATGCTCGATCTGATCATATTAAAGCGTGAAAGTGGTTGAATTTTGTTAAGGTTTGAGGTTTTTGTATGTGGGTCGAGTGGGATTATCAGAATGACATTTTCAATTTGGATAGGAACTGAATTGAATTGGGGGTCTGATTATTGATGTTCAATTGGATTTTGAGTAGAATCGTAAGATGATTTCAATTTGTGAAATTGGGGTTTCGTCAATTACTTTCTTGCCCAACTCCATCCATCGTGTTCTTGTTTGGGAAAACAGTGTGTTAGTTTCAACGCGACTGCTAACTTATGCTTTTAGGAAACAATTTTTACTCAATCATAAATATATACGGTAATTTATCTCCTAAAATATATAAAACTTCAATAAATAAAAAGGCAAATATGAAAAAAGTTTCAAATATTTATCTTGAACTTTGAACCGTTCAAATATTTTGAATTTTCACAAATTCAATTAATTTGGGATGGAGGGAGTAAGAATTAAGGATATTTTTTCTGTTGTTTACCCACATTCCTATGGAGATGTGAGGACTTTAATCTTTGTTAAGTTACATATCTTGGTTGAACGTTAATCCCAGCTGTCAATTTTGAAATATACTCAAATGGATGGCTTTGGTTGACCACCTGTATTTGTTCCACTCAAGTAGCAGTCATTTGTTAATGTTGCTATTAAGTTGTTCATGTCCTATCTTTTTCTCTATGTTGTGGTGGTGGTGGAGGTGTTAGTATATATATTTAATGTTCTCCTGATAAGCAAGATAATTGTTGTAAAGCATCTTTTTTTATGGAGGTTCACAAGTTGTCGTGATATTTCACCTGTGTGGTTCTTTTTGTGGGACACATATGATGTGGTATAAACTTTCTTTATTGTGTTTTGAAAATATTGTCATGCTAATACAGTTCCTGTACATACTAAGTTTCTTTTGTCTGCTTGTAGGAGGGAAGGCCATGAGAGTCATTTGAAGAAGAGTGGAACATATACTTTATTAATTTCAGTCACGATATTAGTTTAGTATTTGCTGGGAGATGGATAAATGCAAGGGTTCTGATAAACTGGGAAGAATGGTGAGAGACAGGCCTGTAAATGCTTACCAGTCTTCTCTTCTTCAATCTCCCATTGTTTCTGTTTGGGATTGTATTGTCCGCAAAATGAGGTATTCCTACATACCTGAGTGGGTGTAGGCATAATATCGGTATACTGGTTTCATAATAGTTTTCATATTTGAAATCATTAGCTTTTGCTGTAGTATTATAACAGGATATAAAAGGAAAGAGAAATAAATAGTTGTAGAGATAATGTATACTTAAAGAAACTTGTAACAAAGGAAATTCGAGAAGGTCTAGGGGCAGTAGATCTCAAAATTTGTCAATAAGATGGAATGTGCTAAAGCTTCACCTGCTGTTAGAAAAGGGAAGAAGAAGCAGGTAAAGGATGAGTTGGATCGAATTAAACAGGCTGAGAAAAAAAAGAGGCGCTTAGAAAAAGCCTTGGCTACTTCAGCTGCCATTCGCTCTGAATTGGAAAAGAAGAAACAGAAAAAGAAAGAAGAACAACAGAAGCTTGATGAAGAGGGTGCTGCGATTGCCGAGGCAGTTGCTCTGCATGTCCTAGTAGGTGAGGAATCAGATGATTCATGTGAGCTTTTGCTTAAGAAGGATAAAGAATCAAACCAATGGGATCTTGCTAGAAATTTTGACTTTTTTATGAGTGGAGAAAGAGCAACGCTTCCTCATCAAGACCTCTCAATATATTCTGTTGAAGGACCACGGTGGGTGTCTGGTCCAAATGGGGATGGATGCATGTGGAATGAGCAGGAAAATGCCGCGTGGATGGTGTCTTCTGTTCCTTGGGTTGGGAATGTTCACCATCAATGGTTTGATGAAGGGAAGGTTCAAAGAATTTCTGCTGATCTTCATGCAGCACAGGCTGTTTCATCACTTCAGATTGCAGGAGATGCTGCAGTGGACTCATATGTCTTCGATCGGATGCTGCGATAGTGAATTAATGAACTTAAGTCTATCATCCAGTTCGCAGTACCTTATGCGATGTCCCTTTGTGTTTTTTTTTTTTTTAAAAATAATCTTGTGTATATATTTCAATTGAACTGAATCCGCATTGTGTGCGAGTTTGTGTGCTTGTGCTATGTTCATGCTCGAGTTTTTAAAATTAACTATATGGATTCTGAATGATTGTTGCACTTTGAATGATAATATCTTCTTGTGTATGGGAATCCACAGTTTCATTATATTACAGATAATGCTGAGAATGACTATCTAGGAATATAAACTTTCCTTTTGGTTCTATTGAGCAACAAAATTTATATGTTCACCTTTTAAGTGGTTTATTTTATCATTTTCTTATGTATAGTTTCTAAATATATTAGAAGTGTTCATATGTCCTGACACTATAATCTGTTGTTTGTGTCTTTGCCCAAGTACGTATTTGGTAGCAGCCGTAGCGCTTTCAATTTCCTTAGTCTATATTTATAAGAGTGCCAATGTTAAGTTTGTACAGAATACATGCATATGAAATGAAGTTCTTCATTCTCAAATCGAGCAATGATAAATGGTGAAAAAAAAGAAGAAAACTACAACCATATGATAACTCTAATATGTACATTCTCTGTACAGGAAAGCCCTTTTCCTATCAATATACGGACCTATCTATCTTTTCTGGAAGTTAAATGCCTTAATTGAGTATGCAAATAAGAAACCAAAAACAACAGAAAATCCAACATGAATGAGAGCAACATATCCTACAAAATCATATTTAAAGTCAAAGTAACTCTCTATAAATTGTTCCACTGTTTCATTGGTGTCAAGCTTGTCCTTAAGGTCTCCAAATTGTGAGGCCATTAGTCCATATAATGTCCAAGCTGTAGGACAAATGTAATAGTACCACTTCCACCAAACTGGGATACTCTGTAACAATCCAGAAACAAAGAAGAGAGTGTAGTCATTAGTTTCTAGTGTAACATGTGGGAATGAGATCACTCAAGTCAATGTTCTAGAACAAATGTTGATAAATTCAAATTACTAATAGAACAAGTACAAGGTAACTTACAGTTTTTGGAATGATGAATCCTGAGAAAAGATTCCAGTGTCCATAACATGCAGAGGAGATGATGGTTGCAAGGCCGTGATTAGGTGTAGCAGCTACTGTCATCATCCCAAAAAACGTAAAATATAGCAAGGTGAAGTACATGAAGAACAGATACCAAAAGAACTTGGTAACTGTCCACTCATATCCTATCATGGCATATACTATGACTCCATATATTATTGTCTGGATGAATAGGTAAGGGAGCTCAATCATAACCTGCATATAAAGGTGATGATGGTATCTCAGTGGAGTACGCAGAATTTTCAACAAGAAATGCACATCTATAGTCAAAGTTATGTGTGTCACTGGGACTTCGATGGTTTTAAATGTTTACTTTCTGTCACAAATTGATATTTACTTTGTATTATTTCAAGTGGTATCTTGCTAAATGACACCCTTTAATATAAGGTACTTCTGCTACTGCAGGATATGCCATTTTGTCCTTTAGGCAGCAAAAGATTTCTAAGATTTTGAAGGAATCAGTGGCAATCCATTGAGGAGTATAAGCTGTACCTGTCCAAAAGCATAAGGTAGAGCTGAATACATCCCAGCTGCTCTTTCCCTATAGAAAACTGTCCTCTCGATGGAGATGATTGGCTGAACTGCTGAAGAATTTTGCACACCAAGAAACATAACAGCAGCATACATAGAACCTATGGCATTAAAAAAATCTTGTTGCCTTCCCCTGAAATTTGGTGCAAGCAAAATATTAGACCTGAAACTACGAGAAACAAATATCTTGAAAATCAGGAGCGGTTATTGCAGTGTATCTTTTTCCTCTTTACCTCTTGGAGCCAAGATCCCAGAATATTGTTCCAAACATTAGAGCAACGAAGATTGTAAACAGAAGCCTGACTGCTGTGTATGCAGGATTTCTCCAGTATGACCAGTGCTGTTTCCAGAGGCAAGCCATGCTTTGTGTGAAGAAAGACTGAGAGTGCTTTGTAGGGAAGTATAAATCTTTTGATCCAGGGGCTGGCACACTTAGTTCCTTAATTAATGCTTTGTTTCTCCTGAATTATTTAGTAAATGAGTCTACTTTAGAATCATTGATTAAACATGTCTAATTCTGTTCAGTTTCAACTTAAGTTTGGTTTCTTTTCAAGAGATTTCATACTTGTGCAACTCTGAGTTCCTGTATAATTCCGCAAAGTCCATTCCAAGAAGTGTTTCTTGTGCTGCAGTGGTGATCTCCAACATCCATGTTGCAGGATTATAACCATCTTTTATCTTAGGTACTCCATCAATTCCCTGAGGCAAAAGAGAAAAGAGCTATTAGTTTTAGTACCCAGCCAGCATTATGATGCCAGCTATGTTATATATATTTTTCTCACCTCGAAATACTTAATAAGCTGAGAAGAATGGCGTCCTAGTGGACCAACATATATTTCTTCACCTCCCCATTTTAGAAGTAGCAGCTGCAGTTTGTTGTAGAAGAATTAGGTGTTTTGCCTCGAAATAAAATTACTTCAATTTAACGAAGTAAATGTATTCACCTCGTCAAAAGCATCAAATATGTCGATGCTTGGCTGATGAATGGTGCATACAACTGTTCGACCTGTATCTACTGTATTTCTCACTGTCCTCATCACTATTGCAGCTGCTCTAGCATCTAATCCTGAGGTTGGCTCATCCATGAATATGATGGAAGGATTGGCAACAAGCTCAACTGCAATTGTAAGTCTCTTTCGCTGTTCAGTTGATAGACCATTCACTCCAGGCAAGCCAACCACTGATTCTCTTAATGGGCTTATCTCTACAAGGTCCATGACCTCTTCAATAAACATCTGCAGCAACAAGATCTAGTTTAGCATCCAGTTTCTATAAGCATTACCTGACTTATTTTTCTTGTTTCTTGAATTTACCCTTCTAGTTGCAGTGTCAACTTCCCGAGGCAACCGAAGCCAAGCAGAATATTGCAAGGATTCATATACTGTCACATGTGGTGAATGAATGTCAGTTTGCTCACAGTATCCTGCTATTCGAGCAAATGTTTCTTGCTTCTTGGGGTACCCAGATATAGTGATGCTTCCTTCTATGTATCCATTGGTTTTCCTTCCAGCTAATACATCCATCAGGGTGGTCTTACCAGCTCCAGTAACACCCATCAGAGCTGTCAAAACTCCAGGCCTAAAAGCACCACTTATGCCTTTCAAGAGTTCAAGCTGATCCTCAGTAATACTCTGATCTTTCATTTCCTGGAGTCACATCATTACTTTTATTTTGTGTAGGACAGAAAATAAGATCAAAACAAGGTGAGCCTTTATCATCAGCAGGATTCACTTGAGAAGTAGTTTCAAACAGATATGTCACTATAAATTTTGCAAGGAGTAATACTGCAACTTACCTGTGGCATATTTACTGCATATCTGATATCATCAAAAGCTATATAAAGAGGCTCAAAAGGAAGAACCATTCCTCTTTTCTTGTTCGTGTTTACATCGGTCTCATTAAAGCTGCCTACTCGGGAGGACCTAGACCTGGAAGATTCACTTCGTAGAACTTCATTTCCTCCTGCACTTTCGTAAACTAAACCAAAAGATCTCCTTTCTCCTGTGGTTAACTCAGTAGTCTCACCGCTTGTGCTTGCTGTCCTGTCTGTCACAGTTTCTTCTGATAGAATTGGCTGAGGTTTCCCGAAAGCTGCACAAAAGCTCTCCCACTTAGTCAATGTGTTGTCTTTCTATAGATGGTATAGATAATAGGCTGCATAACATGAGTTTCTGGATCCTTACGATTGAGATAAGTTAGGGCCACTGAGAAAAGGAAATTGAAGAGCAAAACATATCCAAGTAGAGCTCCCACTCCTATCCAATACCAGCTTGCAGACGGGAAGAGTCCACGCAATTTTAAGAATGTTTCACCTAAGGTATCTGTGGAGTTTGGAGGAGTCTAGAAACCAAAAGGTGAACTTTCAGTAATGCCGCCTTGACATCTTTTTTGTTTTAATAGCAGTTCACAATCTCTTACTTACATGTGCCCAACTATTCCCAAGAAATTCATTGACAGCAATGGCATTTTGTGCATACATCATAGGCGAAAACCAGTAGCCCCATATCCACCATTTCTTCACATCATCTAACAGATAATTAGCATTGTCCTAGTTAATACAAGTTACAACTGACAGGGTGAACATTTAAGTTGTATATTGTACTTGCAGTTTCTTAACAGTTCCTGAAAATTTTACCTCTTGATACAATGAATCCACCCAAAACCATAACTGTAAGCAGTGCAAATGATCCGAATGTGTTTGCAACTATTAGATTTCTTCCAAGAGCTGCCAATAATCGAAATAGTGCTGACGCCATCTGGTTAACACATATAAGAAGAAATATCTGTTTGAAAAACCTGAAAATTATGAATCAATCTCCGTCAGATTGAGAACTGAAAACATTGTCGCATACAAATGAAAAGACTGATTTTTTACCTCCCACTATCTGCATCAAATCCTACGACATAATAAGTCATGCACACCCAAATGCAAACTTCTACAAGTGTGATTGGTATCTTAAGAATCCATGTAGGTAGAGCATATGCCCAAGCAGGAAAGAAGAGATAATCGCGCTGTTTGTAGAAGACAGGAAGCTTCACAATACTGAGGGCAAGTTCTGAGTATCCATTGAACATAATCATCATTACAGCAAAAAACAGTGCACCCAAATAAACACCACCATCCCTTTCTGTATTCTTGTGCAGCTCCGTTCGTAGGAATAGTGTCATTGTTATGAGAGCCATTATGGTAAGCTGGAATGTATAACAGAATCCTTTGGTTACCTCAAAACTAGCATTCGACAGCTTAAAAGGGTTAAAAAAGAACAGTTCAATTCTTTGAAATGTTACTCACTTGTACTATCTTGAACATATAGATGAATGAATTCCTCTTCATAAGAAGGAATTCTCTTGCTGTACACGCTTTGAGTAGTTCCTTCTTGCTGACACCATAACTCTGTGTGGTTAGAGCAGCAGGGTGGCTCTTGGATTTGTCAAAAGGAACACCAAGCTCATCCCCTAGCTTCTGTCCAATGTGAAAACACTGGAACTTTTCAGAAAATTCCCTCACAGTAACAAACCTGTAAGGTTCTTCTCGATTAGCCCAGTATTGCTCTTGATCCTTCCGTGATGTCACCTGTTATAAACACCAAAAGGAGTTGACCCAAAACTTGAAAAGCTCCGCAATTAGAAATACTAAAGAAAATCAGTTGTGAGTGAGGCTTACTTCTTGTAAGAAATCAGCTACTCCTTTCCTTTCAGGGCATTTGAACCCCATGTATTCAAAGAACTCTAACACGTTTTCACGAGGACCTTGGTAAACAATTTGTCCATCTGCTAGAAGAACTATGTCATCGAATAATTCATAGGTTTCTGGTGCAGGCTGTAGAAGTGAGATCATAGTAGTTCCTTGAAGAATGTGGATTGATTGCCTAATTGAATTCACTATCTGATATGTTGTTGAACTGTCTAAGCCAGTTGAAATCTCATCCATGAAAAGTGCTACAGCTGGTCCAACCATCATCTCCCCTGTACTCATCAAATTTTATGAAGTATAAATTTTGATTCCCTTTAACTATATAAGTTTTAGGTTGACACCAGATGAATCACTATCTCTAGGTTCTACATTATCTGGTTTTGCTCTAACCTGCCGTAACTCGCTTTTTCTGTCCGCCTGAAATGCCTCGGAACATTTCGTCTCCAACGAGCGTGTCTGCGCAGATGTCAAGTCCCAATACCTGCACAATTTGGAGTATGGGATGGTGTATTCTAGGAGAGAGTTCTTCATTAAACTTGTAATTCAGGAAATAATGCCTTCATACCTTGAGAATATAGTCTGTTACAACATTAGCATCCTGCCCTTCTATTGAAGCTGCCTGTTGGACAAAAAACCAATAATCGAGTCATTTCTCATCAAAATTGACAAATAAAGTATGAGTGAATATTCTATTGAGACGTCTTTACCTTCATAAAGATATCAACATCAGGATCAGGCTTTATGTTTGCTTCCTTCTCTCTCCTAGACAGCTCGGCTAACATTTCTGCATAGTTTCCGAAGAAATTAGATGAAAGAGAATGTCCAGCAGTCCAATTCTAGAGATGAATCTTGCTTAGTTATCAGAGATCATATATGAAAAATCACTCTTACCATATCTAGCTCCAACTCCTTGACATCTTGCAGAAAAGGCTAGTGTCTCCCTGACTGTTAATTCTCCGATATGAAGATCATTCTGACTTATATAAGCAGATGCCCTTTGTGGTACAAACTCATCCATTCCATGACCATTGTATGTCACTCTACCGGACACCTGAAAACCTCACCAAGAATGCATCAAGTCATTGACATGAAATTGAAGATTACCTGAATTAAATTTATATTCTGTATATGACTTATGTTTCTTACTTTAAGATCTCTGTCTAATTTCCCAGCCAAAGCTAACAGCAATGTTGTTTTGCCAGAACCTGGAGGGCCTAAAAGCAGTGTCATTCTGCATAATCGCAACGAAAAGTATATTCAAAATTGTTCTGAGTATGAAAGATTTTTGTTTTTTTTTCTCCAATAGAATTGTCTCTCCTACCTTCCTGGCTTGACGATTCCGCTGACCTTGTGAAGAATTGGCAATGATCTCCTTCTGTTTGGAAGAATATGAAGAGAATTCAAGATACCCTTTGCAAATTAACAACATGATCAGCACCTTGCATGAAATAATGACATATATCTTTAGTACCATTTATGTTTGATAAAAGGCCAAATTTACCTCTAAAATGTTAACTGTGAAGTTGAATATTGTAGGTACAGCTCTACTACCAACATGAGTTTCTGCATCTACACTCAATTGATCGAAGCGTACTTCTATTCTTGGAAGATCAAGACCAACTCTGTATCATTTAAAAAGCACAAGACAACAAAGTTAAGGACAGAGCTCTATTTCACTATCTACGACAGTTCATAAGAGAACGGACTTTCAAACATTTGATATGATAGAGTCCCAAGTCTGAAATGTTGAAAATGACATTATGGACACAACATTTTACCTGTCAATGCGTTGTTTGAGCTTCAACAAGAACTTCTCATTGTCTTCCTCAGCAATTTTGACAAGTCTCTCTAAGAGATTCCTCTTCTCTACTGATCCAAGATCTGTTATATCAACTTCTCTAGACTCTCCTTTTTCACTTAATAAACCTCTCCTTATACGAAGATACGTCGGAAGTTTCTCTATAGCAGCCCATTTCAATGCTTCTTCATCATCATCTTCTCGAGAAGACCTCGAGAACACATCAATTGTACTACTCAATCGGGCGCTGCTCACCTTTATAATGTCTCTAGCAGTACTCTCCATTTTTATTCACTTGAAGTTGCATACAGAACAAGTGAATATTGAAACCAAATACAAGTCTAAGTAGAACTGTTCTTTCTTAATAAGGCAAGAGTGTAGCTACTATTTGTTCACTATAGGTGCAAACCTTTGAGGAACCAAACATTTATGTCCTGCTCCTCTTCTTGTTCTCTCTTATTATGTAATAATATTTTATTCAAGGATGGTGTTTGATTCTTGAAACTTTTGGAACAAGTGTGTATTTATAGAGGCATACATAGATAGAAGGTTCTTCATGAAATTTAATAATTTCCCAACGCGCGTAGTGGTGGAGCCAGAATTTTCTTTAAGAGGAGTTTAGAATTTTAAGAAGTGGACATACAAAATAACCGAAAGGGGTTCGACGTACATCTATTATATATACATATAAAATTATTTTTACAATATATAAATATTATAATTTTTCACCGAAGGGATGTGCGATCCTAGTTTTTTATGGTGGTGGTGGTGAGGCTCGAGCAAAGAAACTCTATCTGCTCTGATACAATATTAAAGAATGTGACAATCTCGTCTAAAAATCTACGTTGTTACAAATTACTTAAATATATATATTCTCAATAGAATATTTGTTTGTTTATTAGATTTTATCTTTATACATGTGTTTGTTTCAATTACATGAACTAGCTTCCTATGTGAGAAAACCAATTCAATTTCATAAGTTAAAATTGCAAGAATATACGTTTTTAGACGTAATTTTATCTCTATGTGTCAATTTCTAAAAATATTTATAGTTTTGTCAAACTTTATATCACTTCTTCAGCCTTTATGTCACATTCTTAGCCTTTAATTTTGTTTTAAATTTTTTTTAGCATAGTTTTATAAATCATGGTTGACAGTTTTGAATAAAAATGGAGGTTGACACATAGAGATAAAATTCGATCTAAAAATATATACTTTTGCAATTTTCCCTTTCATAAAGAAGATTTACATACTAGTTTATTAGCATCAACCAATTATTTAATTAGGAACTGGAAATAAACCAAAATTATGAAGATTTTAATATGCATATTTTAACTCAAATGAACTAACAGTAACTAAGCAAACAAATAGATCGAGAGAAACATTAAAACTTATTCGACCTAACACATGCTTAGGCAGTACGTACATGGTATAGCAAGTGCCATTATATTTATTTATGATAATCGCATAGACAACATGACATGTAAATAGGATTTTCATGAACCAAACGTGTTTTCATATGGTTGATTTGATATTTGGAGATTCTTTCAAATAAATCTTTATTGTTGATTCGTTATTTCAATTTCAAGTTCAAGTTTGAAGTTTGAAAAAACAGATTAATTTTGAGGAGTATCTAAGTTTTTTCATGTGAAAACACAATTTCAACTTCAAAATACTCGTTTTCAACTCTAACACTTTTTTTTTTTTTAATTTCCAACCCCCAACAAATCATGTACAAACACCTACTTAATAACCTCATACGAAGCATCATTAATTAGGATATTACCTAAACCCTAGATAACCGCATATGATGGTGTTATGTGAACTTTAATTACGTTATCAATAACAACTATATGGTTTAAAAACTAAAGTGGAGGCTGACCATAACGTTTAGCATCCAAAAGCAAAGATTCGTACATTCGATACTTGTAATGCTTTTGTGTTTGTCTTGTAGCACAATGTCCTGCCATTGGAATTTTATTCAGATGATTCGAGTTAGGTAATCATATTATTGATATATAATTCAACATAGAATTGACAGTGTGAAAACAGTCCAAGTTTGGAATATACAAATTGGATGTCTTTTTGCCAAGGAATGGAAGGCATGGATCGGCCACATATTACTTATATACACGTCACAAAGTCACCTACTCCATACTAGTTAACCTTTTAACTATTTTGGTACTTAAAACAATGTTGGTATTCCACATTCTGACTCAATAAGAGTGAAGCCTAAAGCAAAATTTAAGAGGGAGGCTTTTAATTTATTTATTTTTTTGAGGAAAAAAAAAGATCGTATAGATATTTTTATTTAGGATTTCTTAATTATCGAAAACTATGTCACATTTTAATTAGCTTTTTCTAAATTTTCTTCTGGAATGATATTATCATCTGACTCAACTCTATTAGGGGTCGTTTAGTACAAAGATCAATAACCATGGGATTAGTAATGCAAGAATTATTTTTATCAAGTGTTTGATTAGTTGCTTCTCACCTAATTTTGTGGTTGGTTTAAAAGTTTACAAAAATCTTCTTTCCAATTATACCTTTGAATTATTATTGGATATTCTATTTCATATAATTGGGTCAAGGTAGATAGATAATTGCCGGAGAATATTATTTTTTTGTGGCCTTCTAACTAGCTTGGAGAAAAACAATTTTGTTGTCATGTTAGCTACTTTCTCATTTGAGTTATTGAGGATAAATAATTATCATCTTAATAAACTAATCACTCACAAAATGTCAATTTTAATTTAATAAAGATAGAATATTTATTTTTAAAATCGAAAAGGCAATAAACAATAACAAGATCGAATAAACCACCTACATTTACACAAAAAAATTTCAAATTATAGTTTTAAATGGAGTTAATATCTTAAATCAATCAACTTTGATAATTTATCTAACAAAGTCATTGAGCTTTGTTTATATAATAAAATCACTCAATAAAGCATTTGTATCAACAAAATCACTCAACTAAATTAATTATCAAAATAAATTTTTGACATGACATTTTTTTGTAATATTATGTAAATATGAACTCACAAATAAATAAAATTTAAAATTTTGATGACAAAAAAGTTATTTTACATTACGTAGATATGAACCCATAAATAAATAAAATTTATAAGTTAATTTACTTAAATAAATTTACCAGTACAAAACTGTAAATATAAAACATAAAATCAAAAAATAAAAGATAAAAAGATTAAAAAATTTTGAGGGGGTTGAGGGGCAGTTTAGTCATCTAAGGGGCCTATCCAAGGATTGTTAAACCTTGAATTAGCTATTCCTCCATTTTCTAGGGATAAAATAAAACCTTGCATGAGGTATAACTAATCGATGGATTAAGTATAATAAAGTAACCAAATAATGGATTGATTAAACTATCCAGGAACTAGGGATGACAAAATTAAACTCAACCCGCTCAATCCGCCCAATCTGTTGAAGTTTGGAGGGGGGGGGGGATTACATTTATTAGCTCAACCTATCTCATTTCAACCCATTTAAAATTGGCTTTAATATTTAACCCGAATTGACTCAAGAGAGATTTTGTCAAAATATTTTTAAAACACTTATTTTTAATTTTATATGTTTTATATAGATAAAATATATAAAGAACAATATAATTTAATTAAGTACAACAATATTGAAAAAGAATAAATAAATAAGTAAAACTTAGTAAAAGTTGGGTCGGATTGGGTCTTGACCTACTCTATAACTCGATACTCAACCCATTTTGACCTAAGCAAATTTGGGTTGGATTGAGTCTTGATCCATTTGTTGTCATGACCTATTATAACCCACTCAAATTTGACCAACTCCCTCAATTGCCACCCCTACTAGGAACCTATTCTTAATGTAGAGACTATTCTTATATCATACAGCCTACCAAACTAGTCCGTATTAACTTGTTCATTTGAAGAACATACTCCCATATTTTTCAATTTCAATTTTTCACTATTTGTTAAAAATCTATCAAGAGCTCCTCTTTGGGTATAATAAATTCTTCAAGTTTTTTCTTTCTTTCTTTCTTTTTGAAAAATCATAATCATAATCATATTTTTTAATTGACATATTTAAATTAAATTAATTTTAATAATAATTAATGCAAGAAAACATATATCATATCATATCATATCATATCATATCATATATTATTGAAAGTGGGAAGTTTCAAAGTGCAAAGTTAAATTACATTTTTATCCTTACACTAAATTAAAATCTGATTAACTATCTAAACAAAGAGTAAAATTAATTAAAAGTCCTATTTTCCCCAAATGTAAATATCATTCTAATAAATGATACAATTTTTTTTAATTAAATATTGAAATAAAAATATGAATTAATAAATGACAATTGTAGTTGAATCTCTTCGTTACCGATAAAAACTATATGATTAAAATAATGATCAAAGAAATTTGACAATCTAAAGTTAAAATTATAAGACTACAATTGCATATATATTAGCAGCGTCAAATGCCATGCAATAAATTAATTTTATGAACTAAAAATATCAACAATGATAAATTTTCAAGAAAAATTATAAATTAAAGTCAGAATAATAAAACCTAGTAAGAAATATGATGAGTTGATATAACATATCGAAATAATGTTATGTTACTGGATTTCAGGAATCGCAAGGATTCGAGGATCGATGTAACACCCCATAAAATTATTGAAATGTCCTTAGAACGTAATTGTGCGTATAACTCTTTTTCCAAAGATCTGATTGAAAATTCGAGATCGAATTTGTGATCAGCACAAAAAATTGAGTGAAAAAATGATCTCGACCCGATTTTAGAGTAACCGGGTCAAAAAATAATTTTTGCTAATTAATTCAAAAATAGTGTCAGTCCATGCCCCTGGCACAACGCGGACACAGAGCGGAGTGACACTTATATATTTTTAAAATTTTCAACGAGAAGTTCAAAATTCGTTCGGAGGAATTTTTGTGAAAAATATACTGGTTCGCACCCTTAGCGCGTCGCAGACCAATGCATGATTTTTGAAATTTCTCTTTTAAATTTGGGTAGGTCCTTTTGGTTATTCCTCATCCTATTCTAAGTCTTAAAACGTGCTTTTAAGTCCTTTTATTCGTACGAAGGGTTTCAAACCAATTATTTTCCTAAGTCTAAAGCGTATTCCTGAGAGAGGAAGAAGAAAAGGTTTGAAGGTTCAGGGATTGAGCATCAAATTTTTGAAGAAGATTAATACAATCTTCATCACAGATATGAAAAGGATACCCAAAAGATGGGATTGTTCTCCCATGTGCCCCGTTGAATGTAGTAGGTAGATAGTTTATAGGTGAGGGATCTTGTTTACAATTCTTGAATATTATCTTGAAAACTACTATTATTTTACACAGATTTCTTAAATTGATGATCATCATAACTTGAATTAAATATTTAAGTGATTTATTGTTTGATTATATGTATACCCTGTATGATTTCCTTAACTAAAGGTTCCGAAAACGAACTTAGGGGTGATGCCTAGAGCCTTATCTATTTAGGTGTGCTCTTTGCTATGGTCCATATCTTGAGATGAATGTGTGGATGACTGAAGTTGATGAAATTAGTATCCGTAGAGTCTAAATGAGATTGAAATTAATCTTGAAAAAATAATCCTACTCTTTGAGTTGATAGATGATGCGAAAAGTTGAGGTTTCTTGCCCCAAGAGGCTAGGTGATGGAAATTCTTGAGTGTTTGATGGTTTATGAGTAAGTTGAGTCATGGGAGGAATATTGAGCATAGAAATGGGTAAAAGTGAGTCCTACTCGTACTCATTAACTACATGGCCAGCGTAGGAGAGGATTAGACCGTGAAAGCGGATGTTTTCTTTATCCCAAAAGAGGACTTGATAGACTTATGGATCCATGGATAGACTCGTTCTTTACCCCGATAAGGTACTTGACGGATGTTACAATGACATCTCTTCTTTATATCATCACCGGCTTATAGGCGATGGTTGTCGGTTAGAGAAAGTCCTAGATAGGTTTCGTTGTTGATAGTACTCTAATGTTGATGTGATAGTAAGAGTCTTGATTGATGGTGATGTGATAGTTTCCTATTCCTTATCCTGAGTTGAGGTTGAGTAACTGATGAGCTGATATCATATTATATTGTCTTGCCTATACTGTTTAGTTTAACCCATTTTGCATACAGTACATTCCACGTACTAATATCTTTTGGAGTTGTATCGTTTCATGATGCAGATTCAGTAGATAGAGGACTTTAGTAGGCAAATCGTTGAAGTTGACAGACTTTCGGCTAGAGACTTAGTGAGTCCTCCCCATCATTCGGAGGATGTCTTTAT
Source organism: Solanum sejunctum (assembly GCA_025642045.1). Lineage (NCBI taxonomy): Eukaryota > Viridiplantae > Streptophyta > Magnoliopsida > Solanales > Solanaceae > Solanum > Solanum sejunctum. The sequence continues at coordinate 6,528,498 of JAOTQJ010000096.1, read as the reverse complement.
TTCCCTTTCGCATTGTTTTGAGTTATTTTCTTGAATTGTGGTAGCCATGTGTCATGCCCCAAGTCCCAATAGGGCGGACTGGCACCCGTTGCCGATGAGGCTCGGGAGAACCAACCTGTAACTATGCTCAGTATATACATATCATAAGGGATTTCTACCTTTAACATACCTTAAAGTATATAGACAATCATAGCAATCCGAAAGAAAAATGCATACGACTAGGCCGTTGGGGCCACACTGTCTAAAGTACGAGATATAACTATACTTTAATATACATAGTCTACAAAGCCTCTAAATAATAGGAAGTATCAAATAAGGGTCGGGACAGGCCCCGCCTCGACTGACTGTA
>JAOTQJ010000096.1:6507194-6520236 GCA_025642045.1 Solanum sejunctum | reverse complement strand
CAACAAACAAAGTGCAAACAAAAGACTCCAATACAACTTCAATGGTCACGTCAAATACAGCGTATGAAACTTGAATGCGATGAAGAAGAGTGAGACGAGAGCATTACCTTTTGATCAGTAGCGAGCTGGGACTTTGAATTTGAGAATGAAGTTTCTACACCACTGAAATAGAAGCTCGCCTATGCCTTCCTGATTTCGCAATCGGGAAATTCTGATTTTAACCAAAAAAAACTCGTCGAATCTGAATGAGTTCTTCTTGGGTTCAAAATATAGAAATCGAACGTATTTTAGGTAAAGGATGACTGTGAGATTTCTAGGTTTTCTAGAATGATGAATGGCTGCCCCATGATACTTGAAAAGGATCTGTATATATAGTCCCCAAATTGGGGCTTAAAACCGGAAGAAAAATCAGAGGTCATTTTTGGGAAATTCCGGTCGATTTTGGAGCTTCAATTTGAAATTGACTAACTCAGCCTTTGGAAATCATCCATGAGTTCATATCACAGACATTAATTTTAATGGATGATTATGATATGCACCATATTTTTTAATTTCAAATGATTTCAATGGATGATTATGATATGCACCACGTTTTAATTTCAAATGAATGAGATACGAATTCGATTGAAGGAGAATAGAGAAGGGATATGTATGTATGGAGCTTGGAGAAGGAATGTTGGGATGGAATATTCTGATTTGGCATTTTTTGGGTTCCATTTGGGGATGAAGTTGAAGAAGAAGAAGGGGTCGGGGTATTTTGATTTAAAAACTTAGCCACTTCGATGGCAAGTTTAACCAATTATAATAAATTAATACAAATTAACTTAATAGCTTTTAATATTATCAATTTAAAATAATTAAATTAATTTTGAAATAAAACTTTTTTTAAAAAAAATAAAAGGCGTTTATTTAAAAAAATTCTATATTTTGAAAATCACTCATTTTAAATTTGTTAAAATTAAAAGTTTAATAATTAATTCATATTAAGAAAAGTAAAAATTAGGTATCAACATTTACAACAATTTTTGATTTGCTAGCTTTTCTCTTCTTGAACTAAAATTCTCTCAGGAAGCATTGTCAATTGACCATTAGAAAAATTCTAATGACATATTTCTCATGGCATTTGTACTTTGGGAACTTTTATATATTAAAAAAATTATTTGACAATATTATTATAGTTTATTTCTTTTTATTATATAATAATAATATTAATCTGTAATGATTAAATTACAGAAGAAAAAAATCATATTTAATTTTTCAAAATCATATATATTGAGCCCGTGTATAGCACGGATATGCATATCTTGTTTGCTTTAAAAAGGATACGTATTTTTGGAAGGTGAATGTGATGATAACACATATATAATTAGTGCATAATAAATATATAATACATGTGTAATAAATACATACTAACTATACACAAATTATATAGTAATTATTTATTTATTTAATATCAAATGTATAAATTTAATTACAGTTCAATTATCCACTATAAAATCAACGTATTCTTTTATTTAATAAGAAGCTAGCTTGAGCAGCTTAGGATCGTCCTGTCAGCTTCATCTATTCTCTTATTTATAAGAGGTTAACTTGAGCAGCTCAGGATCGTCTTGTCTGTTTTAGCTACTTGAAGCAGACAATTAATAATTGACGTGTCTGCTTTTATTTATTTTTATTTTTAAGATTTTAAATTTTTTAAATTTTCTTGATCAGCTTAGGGTTGTCCTACCTGCTTCGGCTGCTAGAAGCAGGTAGCTAATTACTGGCATGTCTAATTTTTTTTAAATTTATTTTTTAAAAGCAGGCAACTACATTATTTTAAATTAAAATAAAATAATATTTTCTCTGAAACGAAAAAAAACTCGTAATATTTGTTTAACAATTTTTTGACTTAATTTAATAAAATTATCAAAATGACTCATTAATTCTAATAAAAAACAGCACAATGAGTAAAAGTGTAAACTTCAATCTAAAGGGTGGAGCCCATTCAGCCCCCAAAAGTAGCTAGATCCTAATCACCTCAGGCAAACATAATTCCATGGAAGCATTTCGCCAAACAAATCGAAATTTTATTCCTCCATAACCAAAACCATTTTGGAATATATACGACCCATGTATTTTATGATGATTACTGTAATTATTTTCAAAATTTAAGTTAAATGAATAAGATAAAAAATCAAATTCTCATCAAACAATTATATTATTATTACATTCCTTCTCTTTTTCTTTTTTGGTTTGGTATCGAGCTGTCCAGCATCCGCCTCTCCTCTTCTTTTTAAAGAATTGACAGATAACTAATAGCTTAGTAGTATTAACAACAAAACCTCCAGTACAGGAGATTGCAATGAAAATTTATATAATCAGTAATCACAATACCTTTTTCACCAAGTACTAATTTATAAAATAAAAATTTTAACACCAAGCAGAAGCAACGATGAGGGTTTTTCCCATCCATCCAAACTGAATCCCTCCATTTTGTTCATTTACATTGAATCCCGGGTTGCCACGTGGGCCCGAATTAAGCTTTTTAAGCAATGAATCAGCGATTTGTTGTCCCATAGGCCTCGGCCCGAACCCAGCCATACTCATCCGGGCCCGCCATTTACCAAACACTTCGCATCTCTCCACGCGATCTCTCCCTTCACACGCCACCGTGTTCGCAATTTTACGATTCAATCCTTCTTCGACCTTGACCCGACCCGTTTCATCTCTTGATACAGTGGCGTCCAGTGAATCCAGCAAGGTTCCGTAATACCCACACGCCTCGTTTACACGCGCCACAAACGCCGACGTGTTCCCGTTCAATTCTTGTTCTACTAAGGTAACAACCTTTGGTGATAGCCCTTTCACTCGCCGGAGCAATTCATCTCGTAGATTCTCGGTTGTTACGCTTTCATCAGGTAACCTGTATAATCTGTATGCAAAATTCACTGCCAAAGCTTCGTCGTGTTCAACCCCTAATTTTTCTCTACTCAAATCAGTAACTGTACACGAAGTAACGTTGAAAATCAAGGGAACACCGAGTTTGTTTGCTAGAGTTCTCAGATCAGCTCCAATGGATTCTACTTTCTCGTCAATTCTGCCCGTGAACTCTGTTGTAATCGCTGTGATTTTTAAGCTGGCGGGGTTATCTGTTTTCTTGACAGCTAGCGCATGTAGTAAATGCAAGTATTGTCCACCTTGTCCTATGTCGAAATCAATGAGGTGAATTTTGTTCGAAGGATGGTCAGCTACAGCTTCAACAATGGCTAAATTAGCTGCCATGAATCCTAGCTTGAAACACGGGGATATCTCATAGAGATTTTGGGCAGAAATTGCGTGCTCTTTGCTATGCAGCTCCAACACAGGCGGTGGGTACTCCACTGAGTTCACGCGCGACCGAAGTGCTGAAACCATGTAGGCCGTCAACCGCTGTTCGGCAGAACCTTTAACATCAGCGACCTGTGCGAGGCGCGTGAGGATCTGTACAGCAACATTGGTTTTCCCGTCAGTTATTGCGGTAGCAGCCAACACAATAGACTGCTTCAGAGAAGATACTGGCGGAGATTCTATAGAAGAAGAACATGAAGACGTAGATGATGCCGGAGATAGGTGGTTATCAGTCGGAGTAATCAGATTTTTTATTGTTTCCGACCACTCGTCGTTGTTGGTCACAACAGAGACTGTATCTTCATTGTTGTCTTCTAGGAGTTGTTTCTCCAACTCATGCAATCGATTCATCATTTTTTCCTCTGATTCCTGGTACAAACTGTTCTGTACCTGATTTAGGTAAGAAGCAACTGCAGAACAATTCGGGCTTCCATCTTTGTTGGCCACGGAAATGACGGGCTGTGAATGGACCATTGGAAGAATCGGGTTTTTAGTCATCGTGGAATTTGTCGGAATGGGTGAAAATTCAGACGAAACAGAGAAATCTACATGTGAAAGAGGAGAAATTGGAGATGATTGCTGGTAACTTCTAGGTTTTACGTTACGAAGGTAAAATCCCAAACCTTGCTGAAATTGCTGCTGCTGTTGAAACTCGGCGAGTGATCGTTTGCCGATGAAAGAAGATCTCCGGTGGAGATTCTGAGAAGCGCTGTCGGGGAGAATCAGTGAACGGTAGGGAAATTGAATTTGTGACTGGGGGTTGTTCATCGGAATCAAGTTAGATCTTCCACTGGCGCCGCCGTAAAAGTCTGGAACTCCGCCAGAGAAATCGGAGGACATTTTTTGGTTTCTCACGAAAATGAACTTTCAATTTGCAACTGATACCTCAACTACTGCAAAAAGTTGGACTTTTTATAAATAAAAAAGAGAGAACTTCATTCTTTAATTTTCAGCCGTTGGATGGCATTCAGCAATATTTAAGGGGAATGGCCGGTTGGATTTTGAGGATGAGGAACAAGTTGGATTCTTCAAGCTGGCAGACACACTAAACACGCGCGCTAGTCACGCGTATTCTCACTTAAAAGCATTGGAAATTATGTAAAGGTGTCAGTGTAACAGACAAAGTTGTTAATTCGTCATGTCTAAGCTTCCAACAAAATTTAGCAAACCTCTATAAAATTGCCACTACCTATACTTAATTTTAAAAATTCTAATTTATATATTGTTTTGCACTTTTTGCTATAAGTGAGATCTTTAAAGTCAGCATTTAAATTAAAAAGAAGATAACTTAAAATTTTAAAAATAATTTGATTCTAAAATTTTCAATTGTTTTTAAATACTCTTTTTATTCCACTTTTAGCAAATTATTGAAGCATGGCATATGCTTTAGAAAAAAATTTAAGAACATAAATTAAATATTATTTTTTAATTTATTTTCGACTATTTTTCTAAAAAACATAAAATATTTAAGAATCTTGTTAAATAAAGGATAAGTATCAACTACTCTGAATAATTAATTATTCTGAATTATGAAAAAAAATTTCAATAATTTACTTAATATAAATTAGAGAGAATAAAACCTAGACCTGTAGGTTTATATTTATTTTTTAAAACTTACTAATTTTATATTTCGTAAGAAAAATCTATATTTCAGATTGTATGTATCATATGAAAAAATTATATTTAAAAATATTTAAATACTGCTTTGTTGACCTTTTTAGATAAATAGATTTTTATAAAATTATATATTTTAAAATAATATAATAATATTTAATTATAAATATTTATTTATAAAAAAATTAAAATATACAATTTATCAATATGACATCTTAAAAAATTTGAAAACTTTTATACGGAGAATAATGTCTTTCTATTTGTTGATAATATGATTCAAATTGCTTTTTATTGATCCACTCTACAAACCTGTAAAATGGATTAAAATATAGTCTTGCCATTTTTCATCTTTCTAAAGATGCTTTAAAGGCCATTAATTAAACTTGCGTACATACACATGGATGACTCTCTTGAGTTCTCATCTAGACAAAGTACTAACACTTCAAAACTAACTTCTTTGCGAATCTAACACGGATTTCTTAAACTTCTAATTAACCAATTGGACAAACATATTCTTCATTTTTTTAAAAAAAAAAAAAAGTTAACATTTCAGTTCACAAAAGAGAAGTATATGAACACGTGCCGATAGCTAGATTGCTTTGCGCATCCGAACTCAAAAATCTGGGGAGGCTTCTAGCGTGGCGTTTCCTCCCACCACTTAGAATATACTATTCCCTCCATGTTAAGTTTTGACAGTTACATTAAAATTATAAATTTTCTTATATAATAAGTTGTTATATTGACAAGTTTAGATTATCGTATTTGTTTTATCAACTTCAAATAGACAACTAAAATAGATAGATGATTATTGAACTATTTGACTTGATGATTCAGATCTGACATCTTAAATTCAATGTTCTGAGATTGAATCTTAATAATATCAATATTTTTACATCATGCGCAAACAGCTGTAAGCAAGCAGTGGAGTATTAGCTTCATCAGCTTGAGGCAGACAGCTAAGCATTAGGCAGCTGAATATTTTAGTTGTCCGTTGTTTCTACTTGAATTAGACAAGTGACTATAACGTATCTGCTTAGTATTACAGTGTCTGCTAAATTTTATTGTATCGTTTCTATTAATTATTATTTAATTATTTTTTTATCTACTTCAATTATGAAATTATAATAACGTGCTTACTTAATTTTGTGCTAACTATTAAAGTGTCTACCTAATTTACTATGTCATTTCTATTATGTGTATTATTTAAAGACTACTTAAAAATATTAAAAATTTAAATAATTAAAAATATATTAAAATTATTGATTCTCTAAGTTTTATCTAGATCACAAAAATTAAAAAATTAAAAAATATTTATTAAGCTTGTGCTCTTAAAAACTAATATATTATAATATTATTTAATGTTATGATCTTCCAATTTTAGTAGTATCATATAAAAATTAAAAAAATAAAAAATTTATAATTACGTAAAGGAGGACATAAGCCGTAGTCTTCAAAACCTTGCGACAACTACAGTCAACATTTGATTAAAGTTTTACAAAAATATGGAGTTAGTATTTTATTAGTTTCATGAATCTAAGGGGAAAGAGAGATCAAATTGAGACTTCCCTTCCGTGTTTCATTTGTGTTATGTGTCTGTGTTGCTTCGGATTGAGGTCAACTACCTGTTCAATTTGGTGTGTGTTGACAAAATTAATATTCGGTATAACGAAAATTAACTATTATATTTTGGTCAAGAAAAAGTTATTTTATAATTTTTTATATAATGAAACTTATTTTTCAAAGTTAAAATATTTCCTTTTTTTTTTGGTTAAGAGTTAAAAATATTTCAATCAAAAGAAGTTAAAAAAAAAATTCAAAATATGAGTAAAGTTATTTTTCTTCGATTTGCTAATATACCAAAGCAACCAAGCATTTAGAAGAGATTTTCTTTTTGCATACAGTAGATTTGAAAATTAAATAAAAAGATCTTTATAATGCCCTTCATTTTCTATTCAAAATGAAAATAATTATGTTCGTTTATTTCCTCGTCTTTCACTGGCCAATTCTTACGTAAATTTTGCATACTAGTCTTCCATTTTCTCCTCTGTTAGCTTATGTTTGTATAATTAGCTTTTTTAGAAAAGAAAAATATTTCTGGAAAACTCCCAAATTATAAAAAAATGGGATAAAGGCTAAAAACCTAACACGAAATGAAACACCCATTTTTGGTGAATTCTCAAATTTTTGATTAGTTGGCTTTGTATGGTAAGAGAGTGGACAAGTAACCAAAATTTGAATATGTTAAAATTCATTATGTAATCAGCATGGAAAATACAATTGGGTCAGGACAACCACAAATTCTTAGTACAAGTATTTATTTTCATGTAAGAAATAGACGGTTACTTTCTCTTTATTATTTTCTAATCTTTACTACTCCATTAGTTTCATATTATAAAAGCATTTTACTATAAATATTTATATCATATTATAAAGATACTTACTAAATTAAGATAAAATTATTTTCTTTTATTTTACCCTTATTATTAATTAGTGTATTAATAATGCTTTTCTAATTTAATTTAATGTACATTGATATAAATGAAAGATAAAATGATAAAGTCTACTAATGTATTAATGATTTGTTAATAATCATATAAAATAGAAAGTGTCCTTATAATATGGGATGATGAGAGTATTTATAATTGAGAAAACTATTAAAAGACATCTTTGAACTTGGCGTAAGTTAAAAGTTTTATCTCTGAATTATTCACAATCTTAAAAACACTCCTATAGTTGACTAACTAAACTAAAATACACTTCCAAGCTATCACAAGTGTTAAAACACCTCTTAACTTGGCAATTATTTAAGAGTATATTTAAGTCTTGATACAAGATCAGATATGTATTTAAATTCAGGTAGTCAAGTAACAAGGTGTTTTTAACACTATCAATAGTTTGGGGATAAAACCAATAATTTGTGTCAAGTTTGTGCGAATGAAAAATAAAAGTGAAAAAATTGAATATAGGTTTTTTTTGGGGCAAACCTTGTTCATCAAATTCAATTACCTAAATAATAGCTTATTGGGAAAAAAATGAAAAAAAGCATGCAAATGAATAAATATATACTAGTTAATTAGCTAACATAATTATAATTTGATTTAATTACCATTCATGGCAAACATCTAGCTGTAATTATATATTGCGTTTTGTATAATTCATGCAATTTTATACAAGTATTGTGTGAGATTTATACAAAAGATGTGCGTGAATTAAATTGTATAACGAAATATATAAAGACTGTGAATTGTATAACGAAATATACAAATGTTATACAAAAACTATGAATTATATCGCGAATTATATAAATATATATAAATGGTGTGTGAATTATACAATCATTTTTATAACTATATTTATAAAATATAATTGCTTAAATTATAACTATGAAATATAATTAAGATATTTTTTTAGTGGTTATATGTGAAAATTCCTAAAAGGAAAAAAAGGAAAAAAAAAAAGCTTGCCTTTGACTTTGACTTTGCGTTTGCCTTTGTCTTTTGCCCGATAATTTGATTAATTAATTTCTTTGGACCAATTAATTTTTTTGCAGCATATTAATTTATTTAATTATAACAATTCACAACATTAGTTACACTTTCTTTTTTTCCGTAAAGGCACATACATAATCTTTTTTCAACAGACACCATTATGCTGAGGGCATTGCTTTGATTTTCATTCTTCCGCATATTTTTTCTTATAAGCAAAACATAGTGTCTTTTGGTGATTCGCCACTCTTTTTAAGGTTGATGAAGTTTTTTACATTTAGGATATCGCTATTTCAATCGCACAGTATATTCATTCTAATATTTTTGGAGAAACTGTAGTCCAACACCTTACACACTGTGGTGAAAAGTAGAGATTAACAAAATCAAATTAAATTACAATTTAAGTCAATTAGAAAGAAAAAAATTGATTGGTGATTTAGTTTAATCTAATTTAATATTAAAAAAAATTCAACTATATTTGATTTAATTTGATGTATGTTTTTCTGTAGAGGTGCTCAGCCAATTCATGCAGAAACTAAAACAATCACACCTGAACATGCCCTTGCCTTTATTGATACTTTTTTGTGGACTATTTTTTTTTTCTTTTTACCTTTTACTAAACTCTTTTTGCTTATTATTTTAAATTTTTTTTATTATAATCAAATTTATTTTAATTGAAAGAAAATTCTTTTTGGGAGAGTTTAACTATAATAAGAAAATCTTCTTTCTTTAGAGGAATTTTAACTATAATAAAAAAAATTTCTTAATTTAATTTGTCTTATATTTATTATAGTTAGTATTTAATATTATTTAAGTTAATTTTATAATAATTGAAGAAAAATTATGAAAAGATTTGTGTAAAGAAGAGTCTTTTAATGAAGGACAAAAAATATAAACAATATTACTAAGAGTCTTCACACTTTTTAACATAATATAGATATATATAGATAAATGTTTTTTAACTTGTTCAGTATATATAATAAACTATCATTATTTCTAATTTATTTTCATTATTAAGTATAGTAATTATTTTCCAACTAGTAATTAAACTCTTAAAAAATTGAAACTAGTAAAATTCAGATTTTAAAAAGTTTATTGTAAACATAATTTGATAAAATATATACTTAATTAATAATTTCTTAAAAAGAATCAAATTACAGACGAAATATATTTTATCTCCATTATAGCTATATAGGATTGGTTGGCATCCATTATGAGTAGTCCCATTTTTGTAATGCTCATTCTTCCCTAACTTGGCACCTGTGCTGGAATATTAATATCCACAAAATTGAGAAGTGAAAATTTTAATTGTTTAAAATAATTCTATTTATAATTTATATATATTCAATAAATTTTTTAAATATAAATATAATATTTAAATCAAAATAATTTTGATCGAACCTAATCAATAAGCTAGTGACAAATTAGAATTGCAATAAACAGGAAGGTAAAAAGGAACCGGTGATTTGAATAATGTTGAAAAAGACAAATGGTGGACCACATCTTTCCAGAAAATACTAATTATGTACTTGATTTTCTTTGTGATACCTTAGGAATCAATTAATTAAGTTAGGGATGAACAAAATTTATAAATGAAAAGAAAATAGGAAAACGACAAACTGGTCTTAATTTATTCCGTGTGGGCATAAATCCTCCTAAATCCAATTACACCGCCGGAGATTATCGCCATTAAATTAAACATAATTATTATTCAATCAAAAGTTAAATCTAAATTCATTTAATACATAAATTGTTTTAAGCAACTACGCACGGTCTTTTCTAATGTCCGAAGGGAAGTCTGATTAGGCTTAATCAATAATCAGGGCGTTTGATAGTTAATTTGAAAATGAGTTATACCTGGATTTAATTTTGCATAATTAGTAATATTGTGTTTGATAGCTAATTAAGAGGTAAATTATTTTTATCTAAACTTAATACAGTATTTAATTTGTAATTTAGAAACTTAAATAACTTAACATATGTATAAGTTATGAGAGAATGTTATGTATAATATGCAGTAAAATAACTAATATATACCTGTTCAAAATAATAGAGTACATAGATTTTTTCATAACCAATCTCTATAATAATAATCTTTGCAAAACTCTAACTACCTACCAAATAATTTATTTGGTTTGAAGATAAGTTATATACAATGAAATTAATTATATATAGATGAGAAAATACATAAAAATCCCCTTAAACTATGACATCTTTTTGAAATAAATAGAAATCCCTTTAAATTATGATTTTTTTTTTTAAGAAACACTCAAGCTCTGAAAGGGTCTAGTACCTCCATAACTAATTCCTAAGTGATAAAAGTATTCCCTTTTTTGCTCAATCTCAAGCATAAAAAAGGAAATGCATACACACATCAATTACAATTTACCATCTGTTAATTATTTTTAAAATATTATTTTTTATTTTATTCTTTTATAACCAAAAAAATTCCTTCTTCTTCTTCTAGTATAATCACCAGTGTTGTAACACCATATTAATATTTGCTATCGTCCAATCAAAATTAAAAGTAAAAAATAAAAAAAAAACTGTTAAATCGATGGCTAAGCAAAACTATAGAAATAAAAATTTCTATAGTTTTCGATGATTAATCGCCCTTTTGAATGCTTCTTCATCTTTTACATTTTTTAATCAGATTCTTTTTAATGTTATAATATTTTTGAAAGAAGTTGGCTGATTTTTTAAAGAAACCGAAAACAAAAACAATGAAAAGAATAAATAATGACAGAGAAAGAGAAGAAGAGAGAAAAAAAATCTTTGAAATTATTCTTATCATCCTTTAATGGTGAAGTTAAGGAAGGAGATGAGGAAGAAGAAGGAAAAAATGAAAAGTAAAAAATTTAAACAATAAAATTAAAAGATTATAAATTTTTTAACAAAAAATATTACCAAAAAAAGTTTTAATCTTATTATTTTTTAGTTTCCACGCTCTTCAGGAGAGTCATACTCATATACACACTCTATGTCAAATGCTTAAAAAATGTATAATAATTGAACTAAAAAAATTCAATAACGTATTAAAAATGATTAAAAAATATCATCCTTCCACCTATTAATTCAAAAAATACCTTCAATATTACTGTTAAGGCTAAAAATACCCTCTTATTATCATAAGCATGACATGACATGACGTAACATTGTGTTCGCAGAAGTATGACATCGCATTGTCCAGTTATTTAGGGGTTATTTGATAGAGTATATTTGAATAATACCAAATAGAGTATATTAGTAATGTTTGCATAAATAGTGCTTGTATTAATTATATATAGACTATTTATTACGCATTGTCTAATTTAATGTATTAAAAATAACATGCATTGCATTTAAAAAAATTATTTAAAGATACGCTTCATAATTATGTAAAAAAATTTGAGGGGTAATGGAGTCTTTAAACATTTTTAATGCATGCATTAAGGGGTCATTTGGTAGGAGGTACTAGGAGAAAATAATCCATGTATTAAGTATGACATTAGTTAATACTATATTTGACAGGATTTTTTAGATCGTGTATAACCAATCCATGTATTAGTTAATACCCTATACATGGTATTAACTAATACCTCCCATTTGGTGATATTAACTAATAATATTTTGGATCTAATACCATGGGATTAAACATACAAAGAAAAAGGTATCCCTCAGATTTTTTGACACTTTCTTTTTATTTTCTTGATTTTATATTTTATATTTATAATTTTGTACTAATAAATTTATTTACAAAATTAACTTACAAATTTTGTTTATCTGCAGGTTTATATTTTCATAATATAAAAATAAATAAATTTACAATGTCAAATTTTAAATTTTATTTATTTTTGCTACATAATAGACAAAAAATATTTTGCCATGTCAATTTTTTTTTATTAATTTACTTGAATGATTTTATTGGTACAAAACAAAATCCAATGATGTTACATATATTTTTAAATTTGAGTAACCTTGTAAGATATAAACATTATATTGAAACCACAACTTTCAAATTTTTATGTGTAAATATAGATTGTTTATTTTACAATTGTTTATCAATTTTTTATTTTTAATAATAGACGGTCTATGTTTATTATATTAAAATTAACGTTTTATTAGTGATGAATTTATTAAAATCACAATTATTTATTCTCAAATAATTCAAGTGAGAAAATAAGAAATATGACAACAAAGTTATTGTTCTCCTAACTTGTTAGAAGCCACAAAAAATAATCTACTTTGATCTAATTACATGAACGGTGTGTTTGGTATGGAAAATATTTTTCTAGAGTTAATTTCTAACTCATTTTCTCATGTTTTGTTAGTGAGTGAAAAATATTTTTTATTATTTCGTTAATGAATAAAAATATTTCTTGAAAAAAAATAATCTATTTTTAGCTAGAAAGTAGATAACAATTGGTAGGAAAATAATTTCTGACATAAAAATATTTTTATAATTCAACGTACTTTTTTAAAAATAAATATTTACATTCTTTTTTGGAGGGTGGGGGTGGGCGTGGGGGCAGGGTAGTGTAAAAATTAAATTTTTCAATATTGAAATTTTTTAAAAGAATAAATTTTAATTTCTT
>JAOTQJ010000096.1:6471207-6487625 GCA_025642045.1 Solanum sejunctum | reverse complement strand
AGCAGCATGCAAAAGTGGTCGGGACCAGGAAAAGTCTAGGCCAAATGGGGTGGTGGGATGGAACGTGTTGGAACAAACAAATAAAGATTAGGCAGGGACTAAAGTGATGAAAAATGAGTTGTTTTCTGACAAGGACACGAGCTGAATTTTGTATCAATTAATGTTTACCATTTCCTTGTAAAGTGGGCTTCAGTGTTCCTAAAAGAAATTGTGATTCTCTAGATACACGGTATAAACACGGATTGACCTTTTAAGTTGATCTTTCTGGTCATTTCTTTGTTTCCTTTTATAAAATTGATTGGAAAAATAATTTCCTATGCAAAAGGATAATTGGGAGAAAAATAAGATGGAGATGTGATGAAATAATGTTTGGCCATGAAAAAAGAAACACTTTAGTTCTAATTTTTTAGGGATCATTTGGCTTGAGGTATAAATTATAATAATTCTAGGATATAATGTAGGATTATTTTATTTTATTTTTGGTTGGAGGTATAAGATAATCCTAAGTTATTTATCTCACTATTTTTATCTTAGTAATGTGATAAGTTATTTCATATTATATGACGACATAATTTATTCTGGGCTAACTTCTTCTAAAATTAATTATCCCAGGTTAACATATTGCCAACCAAACGATCCCTTAAAGTTGAAGTTGTGTTTGGTTATACTTTTTGCGAAGAATATTTAGAATTTAAACTTTTTACATATTATTTATATCCCCAATCTCAAAAACTAAAAAAAAAAATCACCAAACTTGACCAATTTATGTGAAACATACAATTAAATCATTCATATCATCATATCATAGCATATCATCATCATATTATACCATCATTATCATATCATATCATATATTACTAAAGTGGGAAGCTTCAAAGTACAAAATTTCATTATCATTTTACCCTTATACTTAATAAAAATAAAATACAATATCTAATTAAATAGATTACTAAATGCTAGAAATTAGAAAGTGTTAAAAGTCAAAAGTTAATGTTAACTTTTTCTAAAATTTAAACTTGACATGTTCGATAAATTATTAGTTATTTAAATATTAATTAATACAATAATAATAATAATAATATATCCAGTGGAATCCAATAAGTGATGTGTGGGGAACGTACAATGTACGCAAACCTTACCACTATCTCATAGAAATAGAGAGGTTGTTTCTCGATTAAATATTAATTAGTAATTAACATATAATTCTTGAAATGTTTACTAGAATTAATTAATTATTGAAATATAAATTAGAGAAAAATTACATAATTATAAATTTTTAATTTTCATATTAAACTCAATTCAAAAAAAATTCTAAAAAAATTTATACGAGGCCAGATAAATTTTTTAAAAAAATTATCATATAAAGTCAAATAAAATAATTTAAAAAATTTATGTATTTAGCTCAATTTGTGACGCACCGCTCATTGGATCACCCACAGCTAAGGTCCCTCATACATCTGACTTGACAATCAAGTCTCAACAGACAATTATTATTATTATTATTATTATTATTATTATTATTATTATTATTATTATTATTATTATTATTATTATTATTATTATTTTAATTATTGTATAGGTACTAAACTAATGCTTTTTTTTTTCAGTTCTCAATAATTCATTATCATAATAGTTTCAGAAAGCAAACATGGTTGTGTCACCAGATTACTCTTTAATTTATTGTTTAATTAGTTAGTACTACATCATTTTATATTTATATTCCCCAAATTTCTGAAGTTTCTAACCCAACTTGACTTCCTCTTCTTAAGTTCACGAGGTTTAGAAAAATAAAGACAGAAAAAAAAATTGAAGAATTCAAGGAACAATTAGATTAGTTTTTAGGATATTAATTTCATTTATTTACACATTTAATAAATACTCTTAGTCTATCAAGTGTTAATTGAAAATATTTTTTCGAAATAAAACTCTCAGTTTCCTTTGTGGTCCATATCCGGTTTGTTCCCCAATTCTGATAAAAATATTTTTAAATTTACAATTTCTCTTTGTAAAAATTTAGGTATTTTAATTTATTTTAGAAAAAGATAGGCTATTGCATAATTTTTCTATCAAATAGATAAAGTATTTATAATTAATTTAAATATTATTAGATTCTTTTTGGATATATTATTGTTGTTGTAATATTAATTTTAACATTTTATAAATTTAATTCTAATACTTAAAAAAGTAGAGTCGTTAATATGGGTTAGGTCCATTGGACAAGTTTGGCTTAACCCGTGATTTAGCAGGGCTGAGCTATGATTTTTGGAACCCATTTAAAAAATAGACTTTTTAGCTTGACCTAAATAAATCTGCTGATTTGTGGGGCTTCTGCAATATGGGTTGGGCCGGTCCGTCGGCTAAATTAAAAATAAAAATAAAATTGAGTATTAAAGATAATATGAGTTCAAACTCAAGATTCATTTAAAATTTTTAAATATTAAAATTTAGATACAATTTATATTTTTATAATATATACTGCCTCTAGCCATCTTTATTTATCCTTTATTGATTTAACACAGGAATTAAGAAACAGTAAATAATATGAGCAATTTTACTAAATCATCTTTTGAATATAGCAATTACAATGTCTTGAAAATATAACAAGAAAATAATTACTAAAATTAATGATAAGGATAAACTAAAAAAAAGTTTGAAATTATCATTTGATTTTATTAAGTGGACAAGTATTGTTGGACATCTTAAAATAGTATAGTGGATAAGTAAAGATAAACTGAGGGAGTAATAGTAACATTAATACTATGTAATATTATCTTCTTGCTATTTATTTTAATATGGTTAAATTATAATTTAATTTAAAATTTTATTAAAAAATATAAGAATAAAAATGTGGGGGGTCGGCAAGGCCCGCGACCTACATACAAATGGGTTGGACTAGCTATTTTCTAGTCCATAAAAAAAAGGGTCAGCCCGACCTGACCTGTCAAATTTCAAAACCTGTAAAGGCTAACCTAGATGGGGTGGGCCGGCTCGTATTAACACCTCTACTTAAAAGTAATTATTACACTTTTTGAGCTATGTTCATATAATTCCTCTGTTTAATATTAAGTGAGTTGTTTGGTCATTTCACACATATTAAGAAAAAGAAATCAAAATAAAATTTAATCATGTTTTTCTATTTTTACCCTTTTCAGACTTTACACACTAATTTAATGCATCATTTATTTCTCATACAAAACTTGACCTTGAAAACTTAATTAATGAAGGATAAAATTGAAAAAACAATTTAATATATAGCTTAAAAAGTGAATAATTTATTTATTTTGAAATATTATAAATTCTTTAATAATTAATTTAATATGAAAGAGACAAAGTAATTATTAGCTAATCCCGACGCTTGATTTTCCGTGTGAAAACTTCTTAGCGAGAAGCATTTTCCCAACCTAACTTCTAAGGTTGTAAGCGGACTTGAATTAGTTGCCGGTTGACACCTCCCCGACGACTACCTGGAGATATACATCAATTGCCACAGCAGAAAATTAGTAATTTTTTTTGTTTTGTCCTTTTCTTTTTAACTTAATTTTAATATTTTACTTGAGGTATTTTAATATTTAATATATTTTATATATAGAAAAAATTACATAAAATTAACCTAGTCTTAAAATATCAAATTACTGACCTGCTTATCTAATTTTTTGTATTTTACACATGATATCAACATTAATAGTGATATTCTATTAGTTTATAATATCATAGTGGTATTATATAAAAATGAACTTAATCTTTGTTTTCATGTGATACTTCGTTAGTACATTAATACTCTATCGATATTATATAAAATTGAACTTCTTTTAAGAAATATAATTAAAATTTTGTCGATATATGGTAATACAGTGACATCATATATGAATAAGTTTAATTCTATGTGATACACCGTTGGTATATTGATAATCTATTAGTATCATAAAAAATTGGACTCTTTTTAAAAGAAATAAAAAAGAGAAAATTATTAAAATTACAATTTTATTTATAAAGTTATAATCTTATTTATTAAACTCCAAATTAGGGATGACAATTGGACGGGTTAGATCAAATTTGAGCGAGTCATAATGAGTGAGACAACAAACGAGTCAAAACCCAAATCAACCTGAATTTGCTTGGATAAAAATGAATTGGGTCAAAAACGATTGAGTAATGAGTTATAGAGCAGATCAAAACTCAACCTGATCCAACATTTACAAGTTTTGGATAAAATTGGATTGGGTTAAAACCGATTGAGTAACGGGTTATAGAGCGGGTCAAGACTCAACCTGACCCAATTAGGGTTGCATACCAATCTAATTTTAAATGGTTTGAAATGAATTAAATTGAGATGACTTAAACTAATAAATGGACGAGTTATTAACCAACCCAAACTTCAATAGATTAAACGAGTTGGGCTTAATTTTGTCATTCCTATTCCAAACTCTAATGATATCTTTATATACTCATGCTATCAAGTAATTTTTTCCTCTTTAATACTATTAGAATATATTATATTTTGATAATATCAAATAACTTTGCCGAAATGCACAAAAAATAATTGAAATATGAGGTGCGAAAGTAAAAAGATACCTGCTTCTAAATAATTTTTTTATTCGGATTATAAATGTTATTTTTTCCTTTTATTTATTTTTACTCTTGGGTCGAGTTAACATATGTATGAAAATAAGTTTTGGGGAGATATATTAATGAATGAATAAATATAAGAAGTATTATCAAAAAAAAATGTCGTAATAGATGAGACTAATTCGGATTAATTAAGTTGTGATGCGAATAGTCAATAAAAAACAAAATAATTAAAAGTACAATAAATGCAAGACATAAGGATGAGGTGGGGTCGGTGTGGCTTGCTGACAAATTGGCGGTCGAGAGGACTAATCCTATTTTTGTATGCCTTAATCTTAAATCTGAAAGTGTTTGTTGCTGAATCTAAATGTTATTCAGCAATGTCAAACTACACCTCCCTTTTCTTTTTGGATTATTTCTGTGTAAAGTTCCACTACTTCTAATCTGCTCCAACTTAGTTCTCTACTTTCTTTTCTTTTTTATGCTATACTCACTACTCTATTTCTCAATTCTGTTGTCGTACATCTTCGGGTTCTTTTGAACTCTCAAAGAAACTCAACTACCCTTTGAATTTTTTACATTTTGATGCTGTTGAGTAATTTGGGTGTTATCAAGACTGCGACGAATCAAATATTTTCCTTATCTCTTGACTCCATATTCTTTCCTTTAGCTAAAACTTATAAAGCTTGGAAGTTTATTTCAATCTTGTGAAAATTGTTGTTGCTTTCTGCTTATGTGCCTTTGTTGATTGTTGTTGCTTTCTGCTCACGTGCCTTTGTTGATGGAATATGCGTAAGTGTTGTTTTTTTAAT
Source organism: Solanum sejunctum (assembly GCA_025642045.1). Lineage (NCBI taxonomy): Eukaryota > Viridiplantae > Streptophyta > Magnoliopsida > Solanales > Solanaceae > Solanum > Solanum sejunctum. Next base: position 6,482,247 of record JAOTQJ010000096.1, on the reverse strand, counting down.
TTTCAAGATTTTACCAAATTCAAGTTATTTCAGAAATTCATCTTGACTATCAAGGTGTAATTCTGATTCTAGTTGCCTGACAACTTCAATTCTTGAAACATAAAAAAGAAGATTTGGACTTCATTTTAGGTACCAAAAAAATGGCTATGGAACCAACTGTTAAAGTGATTCTTGGTTCAATTGCTTTTTCTGTATTTTGGGTATTAGCAGTTTTTCCTGCTGTCCCTTTCATGCCCATTGGAAGGACAGCAGGTTCTCTCCTTGGAGCAATGCTCATGGTCATTTTTCGTGTATTGACCCCGGATCAAGCATATGCTGCTATCGATCTTCCAATTTTAGGCCTTCTATTTGGGACTATGGTTGTTAGTGTTTATCTCGAACGAGCAGACATGTTTAAATACTTAGGTAAATTGTTGGCATGGAAGAGCCAGGGAGCCAAGGATTTGCTTTGTCGAATCTGTTTGATTTCAGCCGTTTCTAGTGCCCTTTTTACCAACGATACGTCTTGTGTTGTTTTAACTGAGTTTGTATTGAAAATAGCTAGGCAACAAAATCTACCACCCCATCCTTTCCTATTAGCTCTTGCCTCAAGTGCAAATATTGGATCTTCAGCAACTCCAATTGGGAATCCACAGAACTTAGTTATAGCAGTACAAAGCAAGATATCGTTCGGGAAGTTTTTATTTGGTATTCTTCCTGCAATGCTTGTAGGCGTCGTTGTTAATGCCATGACGTTGCTTTGTATGTATTGGAAGTTGTTGTCTGTACAGAAGGATGTGGAAGATGCTTCTGCAGAAGTAGTTCCTGAAGAAGAAGTAGTTTCCCATCGTTTTTCTCCGGCAACAATGTCACATCTTAGTTCCTTGAATTCTCAAGAATTAAACAATGCATTGGATTCAACGGCAATCAGTAGTTCTCCTAGTGTTAATGGTCACACAAATCATGCTGAGACACTTAGGAATCGTGGCAATGTTGGTGAAAGTGAAATACAAAAGGCGTCTAGCGGAGGGTTTGATTCGTCTAGGAATTCAGATGCCTCAAAAGAAGGACCAAAGGATGGATCATCTCTACAGAAAAGAGAGGAGAATGTGACTTCAAAAAGGGTTTCATCTGTTGATGAATATGAAGATGAGAACTTCACACTTTATGAAGAAAAGTGGAACTTGCCAAAAGTATGGAAAAATAGGTTGTGGAAAATATGTGTTTATGTGGTAACCATTGGCATGCTAATAGCTTTGCTGATGGGTCTGAATATGTCTTGGACTGCTATCACTGCAGCACTAGCACTCATCGTTCTTGATTTCAAAGATGCCAGGCCAAGCTTAGAAAAGGTAGCAGAATTGTTTTAGTTTTCCATCTTTAAGTCGTTAATTGTTAATGTAACATTGAACTCATTCTGTTCTTTTGACTGTACAGGTTTCCTATTCTCTGTTGATATTCTTCTGTGGTATGTTTATCACGGTTGACGGATTTAATAAAACCGGTATTCCAAGTGCTCTTTGGGATTTTATGGAGCCATATTCCAAGATAGATCATGCTGCAGGAATAGCAGTTCTTGCACTGGTCATACTGGTCCTGTCAAATTTGGCTTCAAATGTGCCTACCGGTATGTATCTCCTACACTTTTTGAGACCTTACCCCTAAATCAACCCTGTTTTCCACTTCATATGCTTGTGTTCCATTTCTTCACACAATATATACTTTCCGACAATTGCTCGCCAATAAATGTGTACCAAAAAAATATGAACAGGTAGCTAAAGATGTTATGGGGAGTGACATTTTCCTCAAACAAGTGACCGTAAGCAGAAATTTAATTGCTCAGAAAGTTCTATTGGAATTTAAAAGCTGCAAGAACCAACAAACTGCAAGGAGAAACAGATTAAAATTCAAAAGGAGGGAAAAGAGGGAGAATGAATAAAATAAGCAGTATAACAATACTTTAGAAACTTTGTCATGGCTTATTGCAATCTGATGTGTATACCTTAATGTTCCATCTAAAATTAAATGTGATATTTTGAGTAAATTTTGAACTTATGCCTACATAATCGCCAAGAAAGTTGATGCCTTGTGAGATTAATTGCCTTTATGAAGGCAAAAAATCTTTCTTATCTTGTTGTACTAGCTTTAGTACTGCATATAAGTTAAATCCTAAATATAATGACAACATTTATTTGGCCTCAGTATTGCTGCTCGGAGGACGAGTTGCGGCATCAGCAGCTGCAATATCTCCTGATAGTGAACGGAAAGCATGGCTCATCTTAGCATGGGTCAGCACTGTGGCGGGGAACCTTTCACTCTTAGGCTCAGCAGCAAACTTAATAGTGTGTGAGCAGGCTCGTCGGACTCAACACTTTGGCTACAATCTCTCCTTCTGGAGTCATCTCAAATTTGGAGTTCCGTCTACGCTTATTGTTACAGCCATTGGTTTGATGCTCATTCGATAGGATGGCACATTTTTTTGTCACGGTTACTGTGTTTTGACGCTTCAAATAGACAATTATCATCCCTGTGTAAGTGCTAAGGGGAGTTTGATACATCAATATCCCGCTATGCGCAACGTTTAGGGAAAGGCTGAACCACAAGGGTTTATTGTATGTAGTATTACCCTGCATTTGTTATTTTCATAAGATTCAACGCACGATCTCCGATTACATGACGTCAACAACTTTACCAGTTACATTAAAATTCTCTCCTTGTCTGAGTGTTGTTTCATGGAAAGTTATTTGTAAATTGTAAATTTTTCTTTAAAATGTTCATCATTATCTCAAACTTGTAAAAGTATCTTATATCAATAATACATACAAATAATAAATAGGAGACTTTTCCATCATCCAGATCCCATAAATCTTATACACATGTCTATATATTCTTTTATTTTAGCTAATATATGGTATTGTACATGTGAAGTGTGAACGTGAGATAATCCAGCACGTTAGATGAACAAGTCATCATCTCTCTCTTATTGCGTGTATTTGCCATAGAATACAAACATCATTCATTTCGAGTATGTTAGTATGGAGGAAAATTATTTTAAATTTTTTTTATCTCCAATTAGTCAAACTATTTTAAAAAATATTTTCTTTAAGAAAATAAATGCATCAAAAATGAAAAAAATGATTAAAAGAGGGAAAACAAGTTCTATAACTACATTTCAAGTTCATTATTTTCATTCATCCAATATTCTCAATCCCCACCTCTTGGTCATCTCAACGCTACCTTTGAACTTTCACTTTCTATTTCATTTCGCTCATAAAGTGATTTGCTAGATTATATAAAAATATTTTTTAAGTAATATTTTTTGCTTGCTTACTTACCTAAAGTTCAAAATACGTAGGTAATTTATTTATTTTTCAATAAAACATTTTTAGGAAGACAATTTTCATGTTGTTTATAGATTTTTATATAAGTCCATTAATAAGTAGAACAATCTGCCTCAAAATTTAATGTTATTTTCTTATGATTATTATTTTATATATTACATGCATTGAAGAACATATATATGAATGTAGGCAACTCAAGGTGCATGAAAATAATTATCCCACACATGACATAGAATTGGCAGCAGTACTGATGTTTGCTCTCAAGCTATGGTGCCACTATTTATATGGAGCACATGTGGATGTATTCACAAACCATAAAAGTTAGCAATATGTGTTCACCCAGAAAAAGCTTAACTTGAGGTAGAGGAGATGACTTGAGTTGCTCAAAGACTATGACATGAGCATCCTCTACCACCCAGGTAAAGCTAACGTGGTTGCTGATACTCTTAGCAGGTTGTCAATGAGAAGCACCACTCATGTGGGGAAAGAAAGGAAAAAGTTGGCTAAAGAGGTTTACAGACTGGCACGATTGAGAGTTCAACTAGATGAATCCAAGGAAGGTGTAGTTCTTGTGCACGAAGGGTCTATATCATCTCTAGTAGTGGAAGTGAAGGAGAAGCAAGACCAAGACCCTATCTTGCTGCATTGAAGGCAGATGTACATAAATAGAAAGTAATAACTTTCACAAAAAGGGGAGATAGAGTATTGAGATTTCAAGGTAAATTGTGTGTTCCGGATGTTGATGGTATTCAAGAAAGGATTATGGCAGAAGCCTATAACTCTAAATATTCTATCCATCTAGGTTCAACCAAGATGTACCATGACTTGAGAGAAGTTTATTGGTGGAGTAAAATGAAAAAAGACATTGCCAATTTCATTTCCAAATATCGAATTACCAACAAGTTAAAGTTGAGCATAAAAAATCATGTGTAGTAGCTCAAAATTTTGAGATCCTAGATTGGAAGTGGGAGATAATTAATATAGACTTAATCACAAGCTTATTGAGGTCCCGTAGACAACATGACTCGATTTGGGTGATAGTTGATCGGATGACAAAATCTGCATACTTGTTGGCAGTAAGGATAACTGACACCACGGAGAATTATGCCCGATTATACATAAGAGAGATTGCTAGATTGCATGGAGTCCCCTTGTCCACCATCTTAGACAGAGGAGCTTAATTCACTGTCCAGTTTTGGAGATCTTTCCAGAAAAGCTTGGGTTCGAAGGTAAATCTCAGCACTTCTTTCCACCCACAGATTGATGGCCAGGCAGATCGCACTATTCAAACTTTGGAGGATATGTTAAGTCATGAGTTATTGAGTTCAAAGGTAATTGGGATGACCATTTTCCTCTGATGGAATTCGCCTATAGTAACAGTTTTCGTCCGAGTATTCAGATGGCCGCATATGAGGCACTTTATTTGAGGAGATGTAGATCACCAATTGAATGGTTTGAGATAGGTAAAGAAAATTTGATTGCAAGACTTGGTTTACCAATCCATTGAGAAAGTGAAGATCATCCGAGAGAGGATGAAGACTGAACAGAGTCGACATAAATCCTACACAAATTTTAGAAGGAGAAACTTAGAGTTTGAGGTCAACGATTGAGTATACCTGAAAGTATCATCTATGAAGGGTGTAATGAGATTTGGAAAGAAAGGAAAGCTGAGTCCGAGGTACATTGGCCTTTACTAGATTCTAAAAAAGAGTCGGCAATGTAGCTTATGAGTTGGAGCTACCACTAGAGTTAGTAGTTATCCATCCAGTATTCCATATTTCCATGCTTAAGAAGTATTTAGGAGATCCATAATTGGTTATGCCTGTTGAGAATAGTAGAGTGAAGGACAACTTGAGTTATGAGGAGATATCCGTACAAATTTTTGATTCACAAGTTGAGAACCAAAGAGATTGCATTCGTCAAGGTTTTGTGAAGAAATCAGTTTGTAGAAGAAGCCATTTGGGAGGCTAGAGAGGATATAAAGGATAAGTACCTTACTTATTCCTTCATGTTAATGATGAGAGAGTTGATGATAATGATTCATTCATATTCCTTGAGTTCCTTTTAATTCTAATGGGAATCCTATAGTCCGATTGATGGTTGGTTTGATTTGTTAATTGATCATTTGCTTAACTACTTAATTGACTGATTGCATGAGTGATTTGTGATTTATTTGATTGTTAGAGTCTAGGATATGATTCATGCCTTAACTAGGTTCCTAGATTTCTCTCCATTCGAAGACTAATGATCACAAGGGAGAGATAATGTAACATCCCCTAATTCATCCTATCTAGTCTTAGTAGATGTCCAGAGAAAATTGAGAAAAGTCATTGGAAAAAACCACAAAGGTCATCTATGACCCATAAGTGAAGCCTTCTAAGTGCCCATGGACTTAGTAAAATTTTCCTAAGTATGAGGCCTATGTACTAGATAGTCTATAGACTGTACAACATTTCACGATCCGTAGACTATGGTTTGTAGTTTGATGACTCAAAATTTTCTGGATGTTGGAACAATGAGATAATAGATTGCTCATCATCTGACTTACGGCCCATGGAATTGATTTTGTAGACCGAAGTCCCAGGAAAGACAAGATTTTTGAACCTCCAAACCACGAGTTACCAGATGGATCATACCCCAATTTACTATCTATGGGAAGTATCTCATAAGTCCATGGCCTAATTTTCAGTAACTTGAATTTTTGGACACCCTCACCTACGAAAGGCCACCTACGACTCGTAAGTGGAACCATAGACCATAGATGGAGTTTCGTGATTTTCATTGAAAGTTTTAAGAGGGGTATTATTGTCATTTCATATTTCTTTTAATCAAAACCTATGATGTTTTGGACTTATTTTGGGTCCCATATTGGTACCCTAAGCGTATTACTCCTCATTATATACATAGAAAATCTTGAAAGCATTAAAAGGGGAAGAAAAAGCAAGGGTTTCACATTCAAGCTTGAGAATCATCAAAGAGTTTATTGTTTTTCACATTCTAGGTATGTAAGTCTTCCTAAATCATAGGACTGAGTCCGTTCACGCGTTCCTTTCATTTTCTTAGGTCGAGTTCATTTGTGACAATCAAGTATTAACATATCCTATAATCCTATTGTTACTTGCATTTATTTTGAGTTTCTATGTGCAATTATAAATGGCTTAATGAGTTACATGTTGGTCATATGAAATTGAGGTATAAAACTTGCATTCAATTCTATGAATCTTGACCTACATCTTCTCTTATAACTTGTGTTGCATTGATCGGATTTAAACCATAATAGTGATTGTCCGAGTTGAGTAAATTGACTATGATTGAGCATGCGGAGAAAATTGCCCATATTTATGCATATTTAATGAGCATCCTATTTGTTTTATGTGATGAGAATGGTGGAGGAGAGTCTAAATAACTGTTTGAGTTGAGTTGGAGTATAGAGTTCATGCATGCCTAATGATTTAGATTGATTGAGTTATTAAATAACTGTGTTGAGTTGATTTTGAGGTAATCTAAAGAGATGACTTCTGAATTGATTGACATAAGCTTGTTTAAGTCGTGGGAGGAGTATTAAGCACCGATATGTGAGCGAATAAATAACTACTTTAACCTATAAACTATGTTGCTAATGTAGGGTAATCATGCAGTTAACTCTGGAAACTCATGTCCCAAAAAACTGGACATTTATTTTGGATTCAAGAGAGAATTGGATCGTCCTTTGCCTTGGTAAGTTTAGGACGGGCGTGACAATAATGTCGACTTCGTTGTACATCGTCAAACTAATAGTGGTGGGGTAAAATATTGGTTAAGAGAAACTCCTAAGCAATCCCTGATTGAGCATATAATGTTTTAAACTGAGTTTCATACCACATAGTCTATTTTCAAATCATGGTTTCAAACTTTAAACTTGCATGTTCATCGAGTCGAGTTATGAGTTGTTGAGTTAATCTTTGAATCTAGTTGACTAATAGAGTTTAAGTCTTTACTATTTCATTTAGACATTTTACATAAAAGTATGTTCCATATACTAATATCCATTTGGGCCTGCATTGTTAATGATGCAGATACAGGCGATAGAGGACTTCAACCAACACTTCGTTGAGGTCCACCTTTCTTGATTTCGTGACTGTTGAGCCCTCCTTGACATCTAGAGGAGCCCTTTTATTTTTATAAAGTATTCTTACTTCTTTGATTTGGGGTAGCCATGGCTTGCATGGTACCATCTAGATTGTTAGATAAAGGCTTCATAGACATTGAATACAGGATTGTTGATTGTTCTTTTCTTTCCAAACTTGATCATTGAAAACTATCATTTTATAAGAGTTTTATTTATCTATTTGATGTCTTTTCTTCAGTATTCTTCTACTGTTGAGAATGATATGATGATGAGACTAGGTGATTCTCTTAGAGAATTAGCAATGGTTCTTTAAGTATCGTCCACGCCAAGGGTACCCTCCCGGAACGTGACACAACCTCTCAAAGAGAGAAGCTCAACAAATATTAGATGAAAATTCCCGCACCTTATTAAGATCATATTGGCATACTCTCCCAAACAAGAAATTAGAAAACTTATCTTATGGATCGTGGAAAGGAGTAGGGGTCATAAAAACCCTTTGTAGAATAGTTTGACACTTAGAATAATTTTCCGTGTCTTTGAAACCATGAACCTTTTTTATAGGTCATCGATGATTATACAGGTCCTAAATTGGTTCATAGATCTGATCTTCAAAACTCAAAATTTTACAAAATATTTAGGGGATTTTTGAGCCCCCTTCTATGGTCCATACATTCATCTTTGGGAACCACATTAAACTCTTGGACTTTCTGTGCTTATATGAGTTTGAATGATTAGGGATTATTTCAACAAATCTCTGCTAAAAGTGTCATGGATGGTCACATTTATTGGTATATCATGTTTATAGTCTCTCACCACATAAATAACATACATGAGTTTGAGTTTCATCACCATCTATTAGTAAATTATAATTTATATGTGCTTAATGCATGCGTAGAGCATTACAAAAATCTAAAAATATTAAATACAAATGTTAATTGAGGTATTATTAATTTAAGTTGAGTTCAAGCTTCACCATCTACTGTCAATAAAATATATGTACATATGTTTAAACAAACGTAATAATTAAAAAGGTGCACTGCAGTATTAGAGGAGCATGTTATAGATGTCTTTGCTCTATAGATAGTATTATGTGTTGTTAATTTTTTATATAAAATTTTCGTCTCATCACCATCCCAACGAAAAATTTACTCGAGTAATTCATGATTAAGATTACTTTAGTATTTACAAGGATAATTCATGATCAAGATCACTCTAATATATGAAGAGCACATTGTGGATAAAAAATAAATAAAATTTTACATATTCTAACAATTTTCAATCTAAAAAAAAATGAAAGTTCTCACTCTTATGAAGATTTGTAGATCTAGAATTTATAAAAATAAGAGCCTTAATAAATTAAGTGCAGTCAAATTTCTACAGATTTAATTCATAAATAATTAAACTAAAATAGTCAATTCTTTTATCAAAGCGACAATATTAATTAACTTCATTTATTTGAACAACCAATGGTACTTATAATCTTATTTGTCTACACACATCACCACAAGAAATCATAAAAATTAAAATACTATGGTAAATAGCAGCAAATCATTTCTTTTATTCATTGTTGGGATTGAAACTTTATCCTTAAACTTGAACTTGTATGTAAATCCCTTTGTCATCTTTTCCTCTCACAAATTCATAGATGCACCTATCATCTTTCTCCACAAGGTTCAACCTACATAAGTTGTGCCATCGTCCAATTAGCCATATTCTATCGTCCTTCCATTTACTTACACGTGCCTCAAATTCTCTGCCAGCGGAGTCACGAATGGTAATGCTTGAGTTGAATTGAAGTTTATAGTCTCGCCACACATCCATTGGAATGCACTACTATTAAAAATAAAGACTTTGTTAAAAGAGAATGCTATAAGATTTAAACTATGAAACAATCACTAGAACATATAGTTATAGCTAGACTTTAATTACTAGTTGATCGCTCTCTTTTTCTTGTATTTTTGTTATAAAGTAAGAATTTTTCGATTGAGTTGCACGTTCACTTTTGAATATATCTGCACCATAATGGTCAGGAACATCCATCACCTTGCAAGCAATGGTTCCAATTGAATCAAGAAAGTCAACTAGCTAGGTTCACAAACTAAAATATCATGAAAACTCATAACTGCTCTATCCTTTTCATTTAACTTGCTGATAATTTATTGAACATGAACTTTAATAAAGAAAGAAAGAAGATTTTCAGTACATAAAAATGTTAGAAAATAATATTTATATTTATTTTTCTTTTCTTTAAAAAAAACTAATAAAACATTCCCTTAGGTTCATTTTCTCAACAAACCACATTTTAAAAATTAACTTATAGTCTTAAATATTTTATGATAGTTATAAGACTATTAGATTATGTCCATATATGCAAAGACGATGTTCTTGCAGCAATATAATAACAAGAAAAGAATTAAATTGCATATAAAATAAAACACGAGAATTCATATAATGATATTTAATAATTGTGTGTTTACTTTTTGAATGATGTGCTTTTTGTTACATGTGCCTGCCATTTCATTCTTTTCTTCATCTTTCTCCTCTCCTTTGGTCTTTTTCTTCTTTAGAGAACTAATGCTGCTATTGTTGGCATAAGACTTCCCTTTTAACTCTACAATCTTTTGATGTTCACCATTCATTTTTTCATCCTCCATTTTACCTCCAACACCTTTCTTTACACATTCATTTGTTCCAAGTAATTTAAAGTCAAATGTTGCTTTTTTATTATTATCAAATATTAAAAAGTCTACACATTCTAAAGTGTTATTCTCAATAAATTTCTCCCATCCACACTGAAAATAAAAATATTTTTGTTGTTTGATCACTCTTATAGGTCACTTATTTCCAAATCGATCCCTAAGGATAACTTTTCTAGGTAACTTTCTGTTCTTGAAAATTGTATAACTTATGGGGATTTTCTGAGAAGCAAAAAAATTACACTTTAAATAATATAGAGATACACTAGTACAAGTTTCTTTAAATTAAATAAATCGTATCATAAACACAATCAATAAACGAAGAATATTTTTCAATAAACTCAAATTTTAGGACTTTCAGCTTAGAATTAAAGAATGTAACTAGTTGAGAAGTTCTAAAAAATCTATTAAAAAATTACCTCCACCAATACTCACAATGTGGTCATTTTGAAATAGTACATGTAATTTATGATATCAACTGGATGAAATATATCTATATAATATTGATACAAAATTAAGAGATTTTACATATATATAATGCTAGCATAAAATTTACTTGCATCACACAAAGATAACTGCCTTCTGTTAACTTTATCTCCTCTTATTCATGACCTATTCTTCAAAAAACATTACTTAAAAAATCAAGCAAAAGAGTTAGTGAGATCATAGGTCAAATATTTGTATATTTACATAGCAAAAGAATGAGAGAAAAAGAACACTTCAAATACCATGAAAGACCATGAGATCCAAGTTTGTGTATATATATTGTAGATTTAAATTTCACCAAGCATTTTCCATCCTATATGCGCTACCCACATCTCCAAATCAAGAAGAAAAAATTTGTCACAGCCCAACCCCGGGGCCATGTCTCGTGCCGATTAGGCACTTAAACCAATATTAAATCGCAAAACCACAA
>JAOTQJ010000096.1:6451272-6471107 GCA_025642045.1 Solanum sejunctum | reverse complement strand
TTGAGGACTCCCGACTCCAACTTAAAATATACGCTCCAATTATAATTAAGCACCGCGAACGAACTTAATTTAAATTATGCCATGTTCGTCATAACTTTTCAATTGAACGATTTACTTCGATTGAATTAATTACGGGGTCTAAAAAAATTATAAAACATAAAATCCCACAAGGGAAAAGTATACTTTCCATCTGTTTTAAGCTACTGGTAGGATTAAACACCTTGAAAAAGTCCTTTTCCATGTTCACTTTTGTTGTCAAAATATAAGAGAATAGAATAATTTCCTGCAGAACCTTAATCCTTTCAGCTTCTTTAATTTGAAAGAGTATTATTATTTATAAAATCTATGTATTTGTGTATATATATCAAAGCAGAAGTGTACAAAAAATTATATGACTTATCAAGTGGCTTAGTTTTCAAGGAATCCACACTTTCAACACATTTTCTAACCCTAATGACTTTTTACATTTTCTGTCACATTATTTATCATTACCAGGAGCTAAAACAATAATAAAGTTAAATTATCTTACAAATATTTTTCACACAACTAATCACGTTACCAACCTTCTTCACATCATCAATTGTTTTACCATCCTTATTCACAGTAATTATCATTTTATCAGCCTTTTTTACACCATATATTTTCATTGGATATATTTCTTAAAAAATATATCTGACACATGAAAATAATAAGCCTATATTTTTATACTTAAAAATGATAGCGTCACAATTACAATCTACTTATACACAATAAAAAGTCCAAAAGTCCAACATGCAAACACTATAAAATTTTGCAATTTTTAATTGTTGAAATTTTTTTTAAAATTATAAGACTTGATGCTTTCATATTTTCAAATAAGTTTAAAATAATCTACAATATAATTTCAAAAAGAAAAATCAGGGCATGACCAGAAAAATAGTCAATTACTCTGTTTTGATATTTAAAATTTTAAAAATAATTTAAATCTATATTCAGAGGAAACGAACACATGGTGACCCTTCAAAATAAATAAAATTTTACTGTATCCATAAAAATAGGAGATTTTAGATTTTTTTCCATCGTTATCTTCATATAGATAACCTCACCCAGAAGTCAGTTAGTTTAAATTTTTTATGTGAAAGATTTTTGTTATAGGTAAAGATTAAAAAATTTTAGAATGAAATATAAGTTCAACTCAAATTTTTTAATATTTTCAAATATAAAAACTAAAATAAGAAAAATAAATAACAACATAATAAATTGACTTTGTTTATCCATGTATTACTCTTTCTAGAAAATTTCTCCTAAATAGCAGGTACACATTAATGCATGACTCTCACTCCAAAGAACAAAACATGAAATTTGAACTCATTTTTAATTATCTGAAATCTTACATACTAATTATTAAGTGTGAGTTGGAATTAGATCCTTAATTGAAGTCTCCAATGCAGTGTTCACTAAAGCACCTGGTGATCTAATTTTATGTGGAGTAGATAGTGTAAGAAACAATGCTTTTATTCAATATAACGAAGGAGAGAATTTCTCATTTATGAAAATTGATGATGGAAGTAAGAGATAACACAAAACATATGGGAGCCTAGGAGTGGTAATGCTCAGGGCCTACCCCTAGAGGATCAAGAAAGCTACTATAGATAGAAAAAATGCAAGTACCTAGAGAAAGTGGTACAACTTAATCTTTTTAGCTACCAATGTACATACATAATTTCAGAAGAACAAATGAGCAAAACAACGAATTTTCATACAGAATAATTATATATTTATGAACCGAAAGATCTAGCAATATGCATAACAATCAATATTCATATAAGCAAATCCAAAAAGCTATAGATTTCTACAAATCTATCAATTTTCAAAAAAAAAATAAAGCTACTGAATAGGATTTTTAATTATATCCATTAATGAGAAGGATATCTTCTAGTGGTGATTCCTTGAGCTACTTTTGAACTTGAAATTTGAAGTACACTTCATCTGGATCTCGCTGCCTTAACATTCGATTAGAGATTTTAGGTGTCTTCTGATGGAAACGAAACGTCTTAAGCTCCTCAAGCACAAAAATCACATGATTTAGTAGATTTCAACGTTTTCAAAATTGCAAATAGCTATTAATTTTACAGTTCTAGATGTATAAATAAATACCTATATCTCTAGACCTTTTGGCACTTTAATTTAGTTGAAGAAGTTAAAACCCACAATAGAAGATATGATGGCGCAATTTTGAGACATCTCGACAGAGAAGCTTCAAAGTTTTTTCAAGACTTTTGACTTTTCTCTTCTTGTTTCTAGATTGCTTGATAGTTTTATTTTATTTTATTTTAATTTTTTTATTTTGGACTGAGTCCAACTTATTGGATCCTGTTATTTTATTTTGTTCATAAAAAATTATTAAAAATAAATATGAATATTTTTTTACCAAAAATGTGTGATATAGTCCCAGTGGAACTTTCCAAACCCAAATACATCACTAAGCAAGGATTACATGCTGTTATATTCAATAAAAATGACTTTATGGTGAAATTAGCTGATAGCGGTAAGTTTGTCTTGATTGATAAATTTAGTGGTCAATGTCTAAAGTGGAATTAATGAGAAAGGACTTCATTGTTCAAACTTAGTTAACTTGAGGTGTCAACATATCTCATTTCAATGACACACATGTTTTATATTGACTTGGATAATGAGCTAGATTATATCACTATCTAGACCAAGTAGAAAATGTGCATATAATGCCAAATCATGATGATACAAGTCTGGACTCCTACCTTTTGTCCAAAAGGGGAGACTCCTATTGCTGACCACATGCGAGCTATATTACAAACTCTCCAAAACAATAAATTATATGTTAAATTTTCTAAATATGAATTTTGGTTAACTTCTATAGCTTTTCTTGATCATGTTATTACTGGTGAGGAATCAAGGTTGATCGCTAAATGATTGAAGAAGTGATGGCTTGGCAAAGACCCTTGAATTCGATAAAGGTCCGTACTTTTAAAGCTTGGCAGGATATTATAGATAGGTTGTTGAGGAATTATCTTCTATCTCTGCACCACTAATAAAACTAGCATATAAAGAAGCTAAGTTTTAATGGACTAAGGTATGGGAAAAGAGTTTTTAGGAGCTAAGCTCTTCCAGATGGCACTAAGGATTATGTTTTATATTTTGATGCCTCGAGATTCGGCCTAGATTGTATTGTTATGCAACATGATAGGATTATCAAATATGTTTTCAGACAATTGCAAAAACATGAACAGAATTATCCTACTTATGATCTTGAGTTGGCCGGAGTTGGCTTCACCCTAAAAATTTGATGGCATTATCTATACAAGGTTCAGATTGATTCTTTTACCAACCACTAAAGCCTCCAACATTTCTTTAAGCAAAAAAAGTTGAACCTAAGACAAAAGAGATGACAAGATTTACTAAAGGACTATGATAATGATACTTTATATCATCCCAATAAAGTTAATATTGTTGTTGATGCGCTTAGTAAGAAGTCCATGGGCAATCTAAGTCATGTTAAAACTAATAAGATTAAAATTGTCACGATCCAAGCCTAGGGCCTAGACGTGTTATGGTGAATGAGAAGTCCGAAAATAACCCAAACAAGCCTCTTGATTATAACATGCACACATTCATGGTTCGCGGAAGCAAATGGGCAATAATAAGAGTCAAGTAAAAAGGGAAAACGAGACTAAGGGAATGTTCTTCATAAACAAAAAAAATCATAGGATAAGTCAAGCTTGAAAATATACACAAACTTAACATCCAACAATATCTCTACTTTAGATTTGGAGCGGGGGCCAAAACAATTCCTGGGATCACCCTTATAATAATACGTATTCAACATAAGGAAAGAGTCTCAAACATATCATGAAATAAGTAGGTATTGTTCTCGGAATTAAGGACTCACCAAAGCTTTCTCTGAAGCACCGAACTAGCCACGTGGAGGAGCATGATCAAAAGGAGCTTCGGGCCCTACATGGTGATATCATATAGGCATAGAGTATGCGTTAGTACGTTTGAATGAAAAGCAGTGTATGTCAATGAGAGTAATAATAATTCGAACTCCTAAACTACGTATCCGGCGTGAGATAGGATTGTATCAAGAGTACAACTCCTCACTTGCCATTGAGATGCCTGTCACATCCCGAGCCTACACCCTAGACGTAGCGACACTTAGAATCCATTGCTGGTTCCCAAGCGAACCACTTGGCTCAATTCACTTATTCAATTAGTGAAAGATTTAACAAAATAAAAGGAAGTACTTAAGTGGCATGCAAATTTTCATGTAATATAATTTTATATCTTGTATTAAAATAACTCAATGTTTCAATTGAAATAAATAATAATAGTTTTTCAAAATTGACTCTGAAAGTAAGACAAACTCTACTATTCTCTATTTAACTCAGTCTATGGAGTCTCTATCAACTCATGAGAAGGTGCCAAGACATGTTCAAGGCTATCTCAAGATAATAAAAAAAAGAATGAACTAAAATAAAAGGGTTCCTCCGAAAGTAAGGAGGTCTCACTACTGTCTGCGACTGAGTAGATTTTCAACGAAGTGCTTGTTGAGATTCTAAAACCTGTACCTGTATCATGAAATGATGCAGCGTTGAGTGACGTCAGTACGTGGAATGTATGTTATATAAGATGGCTAAAAAGTATTAAGAAATATTAATACATATATAATTAATTTTTGAGTTTACCAAAGAAAAAAAAACTTTTGATACATAATGCATATTTTTTATTTTAATATATTTTAAAACACTTATAATACATCTTTATAATTTTAATACATCTTTTATATATAGTGTATTTCATTTATATTAATGCATAATTCATTTTACCTCAAAGTATTTCATCTTTATGAACATTGATTAAAAACTGCACTAGATATTAAAAATGAATTATTCATATAATATAAATGAATTACACTTTGTATAAAAGATGAATTAAAATTATAAAGATGTACTATAAGTGTTAAAATATATTAAACTTATATTTTGATGAAAAAATTTGCATTATGCATTAAAAGCGAAATATTATGTATTAAAATCATACTATTATAAATAATAAATAGTTTCTATATATGGTATATCGAGGTAAGTTTTCCAAAATTAAATTATTAACATATTTATAATAATTATTGTAAATGTCATGTGCATAGTATATTTTAAGTACGATTATTCAGAAGGACAAAAAATAAATATTTAAATAGCATTCATCGATCATGCTCATAACTTAACGAGAAAAAATTAGTAATGTATGTCCCTTTTAGTTTCATATTCTTTCTATCCTTAGAACTAATATTAGTGAAGAGATTATTACATAAATCGCCAAAATCGAAGAACAAATAACATCAAATACCAAAAAAAGAAAGTATTGACCTGTAACTTGAAGTTAGATAGAAGAATTAAATTGATAAGCTCTTCAACAACATATAAGGATGAACTATTGAATATCCTTGGACGAAAATTTTTGTTAATTCAAGCAATATATTATATTATTAAGAGATCACAATTTAAAAAAATAATCTACAATCCTAAAATTCTTATATGATACTTGAAATTTTTAAATGCATATATTTTTTAGATTTTTTTTAAAATTTTCTATCCGATATTCAATGTCCACATTGAAACTCGATTATTCTTTATTTGTGCGATAAAACTAATTATGAATTTATAAGTACTATATTATTTTTTTAAATTTTAATTAAAAAATAAAAATCAACTGAGATTTTAAATTTAACAGATATTCTTTTTTTATTTATTACAATTAACCATGTAACAACAGAGTCAAAAAACTTTTAGAAAAAAACCAGCAAACTGTTGATTGTTTTGACAGTAGCACTAAATTCATTTTACCTTAAAAAAAAACTGACTCTCCCTATCTTGATACTTAGCTTCTACACTCCCATTTTTGTCCTTCACCATTCTTACGCGATCTCTTCTAAGCTTTCTCGAAATCATCTTCTTCAGCAACTTCTCATCTCCCTCTGTCGCCTCTCAGGTAAAATCTCAGAGTGGGACAGAGAGAGAAAGACTAATATTCCTAGGGTTTGATTTGAGCTAATACTGAGTTGATTCATCGTCCAAATCTGAAGAACCGAGATCGTTTATGCTGGCAATGCAACAAATAATCAGTTAAAAGGTGAGTTTTGATTGTATCTCTTTAGTTTTAGTTCAATTTCTGTTTTTCTTTTAAATATTTTAATCTATGGTGTAGTTACCTGGTGTATTTGTAGTGTTCTAGATCTGCTCGGAAATGCTGTGTTTTTAGTATTAATATCGAAAATTGAAGTTTGAATTAGAGATCAGTAGGATCACTTTACCTTTTTTTATTTTGCATGGAAAGAAGTGATAGATGAGTGAAAATATTTAATATTTTGGGGGGATGGTAGAGTTAGAGTGATGTCGTTGAGAATAAAGGTTCCTGTTCCACTAAGGAATGAACTTGGTGATTCTCCATCTGTCTAAGCTAGTGTGGCCAGAGCTACCCAACATATATGTTGGTGGGAGGTAATAGATACTTGAAAGGACTAGTTGAGGTCTGATGATGCTGTTGTTACTTAAAGATGTATTAATACCTTTTTGGTGGCATTTCTGAAGATCAGATAAAAAGAAAAGAAAGCAAAAACATGAGAGAGTACTCTACCAGTTATGTCAAGCAGACTTGGTCCTCCCTGCTCAAAGTTTTGAAATTTTTCAATGTTAAAATACAGTTATTGAAAAATTATCTTGGAATACTCAAATGGATTTGTTTAGGGGTAAAATCTTATGCCCAATAATTGCATCAAAGCATATTTAAGTTCCAAGGGGGGAAGGGGGCCTGCTACCATCATCATTGGGTAGTGAAGTTCAACTCAAGTTCATATCAGTGGATGGATTGGAAGTTCTTAAATTGACTACCGTAGGCACCAAGGATGTGACCTAGTGGTTAATGAAAATAACTAATTCTTTTATGTTCATATTTCCTAGGATTTATCTAATAGTATTTGCTGGCACCCATGCTCTAGAAACGCTGAGTTGTGCACTTGGTTGCGTGCTGATTTATTTGTCTAAAGGAATAAGGATCAATACCACCAAATGCTCTCTTTTCTCCTTTTCTAGTGGTGCACCCATGTTTGTAGAAATCCTAGATCCGCCTCTACCTAGAGATCACAAGTATCCAATAGAATAATTGAAGTGCGCACAAGTTGGCGCCTCTACCTAGAGATGTGGTGATGGACGGTAGAGAAAGTAAAAAAATGAGTAGAAGCAGGTAGACAGGTCTCATTTTTGAATCATTTTCCCAAGATGTATGAATGTATTTTGGGTTTCTGTGGGGGAAACTGAACTTTTGATTCCTCGTTTGCGAGATTGGTGGTGGAAGGAAGTTATTTCACTAAGCTGGTTCATGGGATCCTATTTTAGGGGAACTGTCTATTTTTGCATCTAATAGATTTTATATATTTTAAGGAAAAAACATCTAATCGATTTTCAGGGAAGCGTTCCATAAAAGGGAAAAAAGATTGTTTAGGAAGGTCTTAGTGACATAGTAATGTGCAAAAATTACCTGGAAAAAAATAAATACACTGATAAGGTGCAAAAGTATGTTGTTTCAGTTAAAACTCTTCTGAATATTAATAAAAGTATGTTGTTTCAGTTCAAACTCTTCTAAATATTAATAAAAGTATGTTGTTTCAGTTCAAACTCTTCTGAATATTAAATTGTGATAAAACAATCATCTAGCCCAAACTCTTAAGGAGGTGAGACAAGTCGTGGTCACCTCGTTTTAGCTATACCAATCCAGAATCTTAACGATCTGGGCACTATTTGATTCTTTGTGTTATCCCTTAATGAAGTAATTTAATTAGCTTTTGCTGGTTGTATTATGAAGGTGACTGCTCTAATTGATTGATTCTATCATTTATTACTGCTCTTTCGTTTCTTACTAACTTCTTATGAGTTGGAATGTCTTTTGACTAAATATTATCTTCAGCAGCTTTTATTTTAAAAAAATGTGATATGATAACATACTATAGCAATAGATCACTTCAACTATCACTCCACTTCTCATTGAGGTCATACTACTCTCATTTCTGCATTGCGCATGTATTTTCATATAGTAAGTCTGGCTTGTTGAAAGAATTTGTTTATGTGTGTTGTTTATTGGTTCTATATATCTTTTAGCACTGGAAATATGCGTTCATGGTGGGGAAAATCATCTTCAAAGGAAGCAAAGAAGAAAGCAACCAAAGAGAGATTTATTGATACATTGCATCGCAAGTTTAAGAGTCCAATTGAAAATAAGTCTCCAAGTAAATCAGGTGGATCTCAAAGACACAACAGTGACATTGGTTCTGAGAAGGGTTCTCAGTCCCAAGCACGGTCAAGGTCGTCATCACCTTCCAAGAATGTCTTGAGATGTCAAAGCTTCGGTGAAAGGGCTCTAGCCCAACCACTACCTCTTCCAGGTTTGCTACCTGCAAGTGTAGTCCGGACAGACTCTGGAATCAGTCAATCTGCAAAACCCAGAGTAGAAAAGGGCTCAAAGCCATCCCTGTTTCTGCCTCTCCCAAAACCTGCATGCATCAGGCATAGACTGGACCCTGCAGATGCTGACGGAGAGCTTGTCTTTGCATCAATTTCAAGTGAATGCTCTATTGAGAGTGATGATCCTGCTGATTCACGCCAACGCAGTCCACTAGCATTTGATTATGAAACTGGTAACCGGACTGCCTTGGGTAGCCCTTCAAGGTATGCAAATGCCGAAGCTCACTTAAATGAACTGTGTTCACAAATGGATTCTTTAACTGCTTAAGCATCTAATTGTTTTCCTTATTTGAAACAATCACTTTGCCTAACTTGTTTTGCTTCTTTTTTTTTTTTTTGGGTAACTACACCACCCTGGTTGACATATTTTCTTTTCCTTTTTTGGTCTCAAAGATTGGCTGTTAAGGATCAATCTGCTGTTGGACAAATAAGCACAAAAGAGGCAACTGAACCAGTTAATCTTTCTTCCAGTGGACATGTCTCCTCTCGATCTCCTAAGAGACGACCATTAAATTGCCACTTGCCCAGTATACAGATTCCTTCTCATGGTGCCATTTGCAGTGCTCCTGATAGTTCTATATCAAGTCCTTCCAGAAGTCCAATGAGAGCTACTGGCTGTGAGCAAGTTAATAGTTCTACTTTTTGGGCAGGAAAGACTTATCCAGATCTTCCTTTACTTGGATCTGGCCATTGTTCAAGCCCAGGGTCTGGTCAGAATTCTGGAAATAATTCCATGGGAGGAGATATGGTAGGACAATTGTTTTGGCAGCCTAGTAGAGGGAGCCCCGAGTATTCTCCAATTCCTAGTCCCAGGATGACAAGTCCTGGACCTAGCTCAAGAATTCACAGCGGTGCTGTCACGCCTATTCATCCCAGGACTGGAGGTGGAGCATCTGAACTGCAGACTAATTGGCCTGATGATGCAATACCAGAAAGTCATCCTTTGCCCCGTCCCCCTTTGACAATTTCCAACTCTTCACCCTTTTCTCATTCCAATTCAGTTGCAACATCTCCCTCAGTGCCGCGAAGTCCTGGTAGAGCAGAGAATCTTTCTAGCCCTGGTCCTCGCTGGAAAAAAGGGAAGTTGCTTGGTAGAGGCACATTTGGGCACGTTTATGTTGGTTTTAATAGGTACTTTAATACGATCAACACTTGATTTTCTTATGTTTCCTATTTCATCGTGTGTGGCCTTTTCAAATGAAGAAGGAACTCGATCTTTATATATTGCCTCGTCATTGTCAATCAAAGATTGACTTGCTGATGTCCTGGTTTAATGCTTGGCCATCTTATCTCCCAAAAGGGGGAAATTAATGCTTAGCCATGTGTTTATTTACAGTGATAGTGGAGAAATGTGTGCAATGAAGGAGGTGACTCTATTTTCAGATGATGCAAAGTCAAAAGAAAGTGCAAAGCAGTTGGCCCAGGTAGGTTTACTGCATAAGTATCAGTCTGTTAGGTCTATTTTTCTTTGACTACCTGGAGATTTGTATTCCCGATGAGCTCATATTCGAGCATGTTCTTCTATTCATTTATTTTGCAGGAGATTGCATTGTTGAGCCGATTAAGACATCCAAATATTGTCCAGTATTATGGCTCAGAGATGGTCAGTTTTTAACAGTTAATTGATTTTTAAATATTTCAAGTGAGTTTTTATTTAATTTCTGGTCAGGCACATGTCATAGTGCCGACATTGTTAGCTTTATATTTTAACTAGTATTAGTACCCACACAATACGCAGATAATATACCCGCCCACTATACTCCATTTAATATAATATAATATAATATAATATTTTTATTTTATTGTTCACAATTCCTCAATTGTCAAAATTTATTAGTACTGTTTTTATATTATTTAATTATTTTATTTTTAAATTAATCATAGGTATAAATCCCCAGGTTATATTTGTTCCCCTTGTTTTACTTTTTCCCGACTATGATGTTTTAATTACTTTTCCTTCTTTATTATTTTATCATTGAAATAATGTCATACCTTAAATTAAATTATAATTTTGAATTTGTTCAAACTATGAAGTTACCAGTTTCAAAAGAAAGAATTCGTTAAAAACTATAAAAATATATGTATTGTTTTTAATCAGAAGAACTACTGATATTTTTCAATGATTGTTCTTTTTACATTGCGTGCAATGAAAATTAAAATTATCTTCTCTTCTTTTATCAATATAAAATATAAAATTTGTGTTTCAACTTTAATCATCAAGATTATTTATATGAGAAATTTAATTTTATTTGTAAATCTATTCTCATCATTATACATTCTTTTCCCAACTATCTATATTTGATTAGCTTTTACCATTTGATGAACATTTGATTTTATACCAAAAGCCTAATCCTTTCATATTCAAGTCTTACATCATCCTTATTACAATACATATTGATATTATTCCAGCAAAATAAAACACTTACTGAAATCATCAAAAGGACATGAAACCAACATAAGTAGCGAATCCATATCTAGATAGCAAGTAAATAATCTTTTTTCAGAATTGCGCAATCAAACTAAATTCTGCATCCAAAAATAAGTAACTGAGAAAAACAGTGAAAAAATGTTTGTAAAACAGAAAGAAAAAGGTAGATACAATGGA
Source organism: Solanum sejunctum (assembly GCA_025642045.1). NCBI lineage: Eukaryota > Viridiplantae > Streptophyta > Magnoliopsida > Solanales > Solanaceae > Solanum > Solanum sejunctum. The sequence continues at coordinate 6,459,974 of JAOTQJ010000096.1, read as the reverse complement.
TTTGTGATTTACTACGATTAGATTTTGAATTTAAATGGCTTTATCTCAATGCTTTTGAATATAATTTGTGCATGTGTGTTTGGGGGGGGGCGGGGGGCAGTAATAGGGGCAAGGGCTGTGTACCTAGGTTAGTTTTAGTTTATTCTTCTTCTTCTTTTTTTGTTTAGATTAAAATAAAATGCAAAGATAAAATAGATAAGATTAGAATAAACTTAATGTCACTAGTCATACCTTAGATTAAATTATAATTTTGAGTTTGTTAAAACTATAAAATGAAGAAAAGTCTACATTAATTTATCAGTATAACTAGTGATATTTTTCAATAATTGTTATTCTTGTATTACTTGCAATAAGAATTTAAAAGTTTCTCTTCTTTTATTATTAATATAAAATATAAAATTTGAGTTTTAATTTTAAAATTATCAAAATTATTTATATGAGAAATTTAAATGTATCCGAAGTTGTTCGGACTCTTCATTTTCGGTTTCGCATCCATGCCACACAACATGATCTCACACTGGATTTGGTCAACCGATTTTGGAAACTTCAACCAAAATCAACGGAGAAATTCGGGACAAATAGAAATAATTTCAGTTAGCAAAATAAAAGTTAAGGTGAAACTGGAAAAAATGAAGTACATTGTAAATAGAAATTTCCATGTCCGTTCCTTTTTCCTTAAATCACCTTTTGGGATTTTCCTACTTTTCTCGTATAATACCTTGTAAGCATTTCACAGAATGTCTCATAATTTAGATGTATAACTCTACTTTTAGATATTTGATAATTTTTAACCAAGTCCCCTATCCATACCTCAAAATCATAAAATTTAGGTAAAAAAGGATCTGAATCACTAGATCCGCACCCACACTGGCACCCATACCCGAGTATGAGCAATTTAGATTATAGTGCCAACACTGTCAGTTATGCTAACAGATTTCTTGTTCTAGAGTATTGATTTCTTATTCTATTTCTGTAACAGCTAACTCCAAAATTCAGTAGGGCTTTTCATTCAAGTTATATGTGTTTCCTTTCATGAATTTTACTAATCTATTTAGCTTGCTCTTCTTCTGAATTTTTTCCTCATTCAGGTTCCTGATAAATTATATATCTACTTGGAATATGTATCTGGTGGGTCCATTTATAAGCTTTTACAAGAATATGGTCCATTTGGAGAAACAGCAATTCGTAGTTACACTCAGCAAATTTTATCGGGGCTTGCATATTTACATGCTAAAAACACTGTGCATAGGTAAACCTTTCTTTGGTTGTATTATTTTGGTGATATCACCCTTTCAGCAGTCTTGACCAGTATATAATGAATCCTGACAGCAGCTCCACTTCTGCAGAGATATTAAAGGTGCAAATATTCTTGTTGATCCAAATGGGCGCATAAAGTTGGCAGACTTCGGAATGGCCAAGCATGTAAGATTAAGCATAGGCTTGTATAACTGCATTATTTAGCTGCTGTTTGGAATGAGATGTCAAATCATGGTTTCGAGTATTTATTCAAGTAATGTGTTTGTTTGCCTCATTTTGAATGAAACTTCAACTTTAACTAGAAATTCTAATTCAAATCTCAAATTCACCTAAAAGATAATTACCCAATCCTATTTTACTCCTAGTCCCTACTTTACTAACCCATATTGTTAAAAATGTAATCCATAAACCACTGCTTCCCCTTCCTAACCCGAAAACAGCTCCTTCTCCAAACAGCCACACCTGCTCAACCCATATTTGGGGAAAGTTTAATAATTTTCACTAATTCTGGGGTTCTCATGTTTATGAGAAAAGTATAACTGTAAAAATCAAAATTTGCATGTCCAGAAAAAATTTCAACTAAAAATCAACCTCTACTCAAAATCTCAAATAAATGATTTCAACTTCATCGGCCATGGCCAAATACCTATTTGGTAAGGTGATGCTAATTGCTGTGAAGATTGTAAATGATTGGAAATAGCATGTCACATCTAATATTCTAACTTGAGACTATCATTTTTGGAATGAATTAAAAATTTCTAGTTTTTAACTGTGGCATTAAACTTAATTCCTTACTTTTGGAAAGATAAAGTACAAATTGATCCATTAAGACTGCTTTGGTGTAATTGTCTCCCACCTGGAACTATATAAGGCTTGCCATCAAATTTGAGTTGTATTTACATGGAGCTGGGTCTTAAATTGCTCAATTACAAATTTGCAGATCACAGGGCAATCTTGTCCATTATCATTCAAAGGAAGCCCTTACTGGATGGCCCCTGAGGTTAGAATATACTTTAGGAATTTAAACATTTCGTGTGTACCTCCGCTGTCAATACTTATAAAGTAACATGTAAAATCATCACTTTACCATTGACTCAGGTAATAAAGCATTCTAGTGGCTGCACCCTTGCTGTTGATGTATGGAGCCTTGGATGCACTGTCTTAGAAATGGCTACATCAAAGCCTCCTTGGAGTCAGTACGAAGGAGTAAGTAATTTTACCCTTGAGAAGCTTAATTAGAGCATCACTTTTCCTTCTTTTTTTTTTTGGGTGGGGTGGGGAGGTGGTACTGAACATTGCTGGAAGATGGGACCTTTTTCCTTGATAATATTTGGACTGTCAATACCACTTCATTCCCTTGACCTGTATTCTGTGGTGTTTTATGTTATATGGCCAAAAGGTTGCTGCCATGTTTAAGATTGGGAATAGTAAAGAACTCCCAGCAATACCAGAACAGCTTTCAGATGAGGGAAAAGATTTTGTGAGGAAGTGTTTGCAACGTGAGCCACGAAATCGTCCTACTGCTGCTGAGCTATTGGAGCATCCTTTTGTAAAAGATGCTGCCCCTCTGGAAAAGCCAAATATGTTTCCTGCATCTTTCGATCTTCCGTGTGCTGCTGCAAATGGGATAAAACCTCTGGTACATTGTTCATCTTGGTCTTATTTCTTTTATTAAGACATTGGGAAACTTCTGTCAAGAAACCTGAAATACTTGCACCTCATGATGCTTGTGTAAATGCTTTTATTGATATCTACTTTTGTTCTAAAACCACAAACAATTATTAGTATCAGCAGATTGAGCAAAATAAACTGATTGATTATGCATTTTCAGTGGTCAGACTTGTATCATTGAGTTCTGCCGACATATCCTCATAATTCCGTTCTCAATTCAGATTCATATGTGTCAATGTTTGGCATTGATCTAGTAGTCTATAATATAATCAAATGACAAAAGCTATTTTACCCTGTTTATAACGGTAAGGTAATTTTATTAATAATGACACAGCTAGAAGGTATCTTAGCATATTTCAGTAAAGAGTAATTTTGGACAGTTGCATGGAATGACAGTAATTTGGACAGTTGCATGAAGTTACTTATGTTCTTAAAATATGGTTTGCTTACTCTGGACCGGTAGATGATGTAACTTGGATAGTAGTATTGTCAAGATTTAGGATTATTTGCTCGTACAGTTCACATCACCATCGTGTGCTCCATATTTTGTGAATATAATTTCTATCTGACCAATCAAAAAGGTTTAGTATTGTACTCTGGCATGCTTAGCTTGCCCTGTGGCAAATTACTAGGTTCTAGTGGTCATTTTGGCTTATTTTCGAAGTCAGGTTAATAGAGAGGCAAGTGTTTTTTGGGATACTAACAATGTCTCCAATTCTTGGGGATCACTAAATAGTTTTAAGTATCTTTAAGCTGGACAGAAAGTTCCAACTTGTTGACCATTTGGGTTGGTTCTCTGAACTGTCTTAGGATTATTTTTTTTTTTGGCTTTTTCAGAGACTAACTAAACTTCATTTTGATGGTGGAGGCAACTTAAAAAATTAATCTTTCTCCCATTCTGTTAGCTTTGCTTCTCTTTTGTCCTTGCTTCCCTTGAGTTTAATTGCTTGCTGCGAATGCTTTAGCACAATTTAGCAAGATCAGAGAGATGAGGTGTCTTTAGCTTCTTCACTCAAAAAGAGAATAAGTAAAGTTGGTGTACCAGCAAAAAGAGAACCCCACCCCCCAACCTCAGAAAAGAAGAGACCATATTTAACATCATCTTTTCAATTTCTTTTTCTTAAAATGAAAAAGGTTATGATTTGAGCTGCTATTATAGACATAAGCAATTGAGTCTGAGCATCCTAGTCCTGAATGTGCGAAATGAAGATACATCTTCAGGCCAAGTTGCTAATCATCATTATGTTTGATCTGTTAGTTCCAGCACATGGTATAACGGACCATGTTGTCCTTAAAACAGATAATAATTATTGGTCCCACATTAGAATAGTTTTAGGAATAGAAGACTGAAAACCTGTTAAATACGTACAACAAATTTTCAATGTGAATGCGTACAAATTGTAATTCCGAGTGAACTGCTCAATTTACAGAATCAATCTTTAACAATATTGATGACAAGAAATTAATAGGTTGACCTGGCATGGTTTCTTTATTTTGAAATTCGGTGCCCTGGGTTGATGTTGACTGCTGTGTTGTTTACAAATTTTATTTAGGGCGTCGGATTTGCACGAAATTATCCTACACCAGATTCGGAAAGGCTGGCTAACCACTCATCCAGAGCATCAAAATCTAAGTTTCACTGCAGGTCTTCTCTTGATTACTTGAAACTTTCAAATGCCCTCTGATTCATTGTTGAGAAAATTTTTAGAAGAAAGTTCTCTTTGAATTTATTATTTCTCTCATCTCAATATACTTGGAGTAAAAGAAAACTGCATGACAATAGTATTCGTACTTCTGATCGCTACTTGTTTTTCATTGTACAGTGATATCCACATTCCGAGGAACATATCTTGCCCTGTCTCCCCTATAGGTAGTCCTCTTTTACATCCAAGGTCGCCTCAAAACCTAAATGGGAGGATGCCTCCCTCGCCTATATCCAGCCCTCTCAACACGTCTGGCTCATCAACACCAATCTCTGGAGGGAATGGTGCTATCCCATTTCGTCACATTAATCCGTCCATTTATTTGCAAGAGGCCAGAACAGTTCCAAATAGTCCCTATATGAATGGCTCTTCTTACTGGGATCCTGATGTTTTACGAGGGTCACCATCAGGATCTCATGCTTTCCGAGAATTGGCATCTGTTGAGTATGATGCTCTGGGAAAGCAGTTTGGGAGGCATGCCACAGGAGAACTTTGCAATGGGCAATCAGCCTTGGCCAATCGGGTGTCCCAGCAACTTTTAAGGGATCATGTGAAATTGGTTTCTTCGGTAGATCTCAACCCTTGTCCTCCCTTGGCAGGTCGCACAGGTGGAGCATGAGATGTATATCAGACATACTGTTGATGGAGAGCTTGAAAAGTTTCATGTGTAAATCTGCTTTCAGCTTAAGCACATTTAAAGGCAGCTGTTTTGTACAACAGGCATCTCCTAAGAGGGAGACTAGGAAATGTAGTGGTATCTTGGCATAACTTCATTATCTATTGTCAGTTTGATCAACCTGATTTCTTCCACCTGTTCTTTGGGTCTAGTGTTCCAAAGATGAAGCACTTCCCAGTGAGTATACATTGACCCTCTGTCACCTGAAATTATAGCGACTAGTCCAAATACATCTGCCTGATTGGACTTGATATCTAACTTGAGCCAAGAACTAATGATTCATTTGCTTTTGGAGGTTGGCTTCCAGTTATTCAGTGTATAGCCGATCCTTCATGAAGGCATTAATGGCACCAAACTTGTATATTTATGTTGTCCCATAGAAAATAGAAAAGAGTAAGCCTGGAAGTATAGCAGGAAGAATCCTTTTACTTTTCTTTCCTTCCCCCTTTCCAAATGGGGTTCCTGTACAGCAAACAGTGGGCTGGAATAGTCCAGGTACTGTTGATTGAACAATCAGAGGAAAATTTCACTTCCTGTATTAAGCTGCTTTAATGCTGTAACTGATATCTCTGAGTTATATACATCTTGTTTTGGATGCACAATTATTTGTCCTATCTACTTGAAATACCCCACTGCAAGTATATGTCTTCTCTCCCCAGACTCCAGTAATGTTCAATACACTGCTGGATTTGAGCCACGTTAAGCTGCACGTCTGGCTTCACTTTTTTTTATTGCTTTCTATTCAAGTTTGTGTCTAATATCCAGTAAAATGTGTGAACATATCTGGAACGAACTCTCTTTTTTAAATCAGTAAGTATTTGGCCATTTTAATGTTTGGTAGGATTTCAGGTTGAGCCAACACAAAGTTGCGGAAGAAAACATCATGTACCGCTTTATTAATGTACAGTACAACTGAGCATTGCATTGTGCATCCATTACCATCCTTATGCTTGGAAAGAACAAGTTAAGGCTAAATCAATTGACAGAATTTTGGTCTAAAATGGCACATCAGTGGGATGGATCTATGTGATGTCGCTATATGGATAAAAAGTTTGCTTCTGAAGGAACTGGTGATCGGTGTAGTGTAAGCTAAGAATGCAAAAAATATTCGGGAATCGAACCCTCATCAATAAACACCTAACCAATCAAATGAACATCTAGATTTGATTGAAAGATTCTACAAAATTAACAAATGAAGGATTTATAAGTTGCATATGGGCAAAATAAGTTCATGTTCCTTTGAAGCAAACTATTTATATCCATACACTCTTTACATTTATCCCCTTACTATTAAAAGTTGCGCGTTGATATCAGTGCTTACTTTGTAGGATATACTAATAGGATATCAATATATCGACAGGGTATTACAGAGGATTAAGACGAGTCTTATACGATATCAATATACCAACAGAGTTTCACAAAGAATATATTTTCTATTAATTTAAAATTCAATAAATAATTTTGTGACCTTAATAATTTTCTCTTGATTATTTTATTTATTAAACAAAGAGCTCAAGATTATATAATACTGATAGGACACCAATAATCCAACGGAGTATCAAAAGGATATATTTTCTACTAATTCAAAGTTTAATAAATAATTTTATTAATCTAACAATTTTTTTAATCATTCTATTTCTTTAAAAAAGAGCTCAAAACTATATGATACCGATAAGGTAGCAATATATCGATGGAGTATCCAAGAGGAGCCCAAGTGGTGCCTTATGTGGATGTTATGCTGGGCCTATATTCAATACATTACCTACTAGTGATGCATTTTTAAAGGAAAAAAAAATACACAATTATACAACCTTTATAAACTTAATTACTAATAATTCCTACCATTTAAAAAAATTACTAAAATCCCATAATTTCAGTTTCTCTCACCTACTCATACCCATTCATACCCATGATTATATAACCGACCCCTAAAAACTAGGCATCAGTCCCATTTTTATCGATTAATGCCAATTTTAAAATTTTCATATTAAATTTGTATTTCAATTCCAAAAAGGTAAAGATCTGAACTTCTCCGTTTTCTATTTATAGAGTTTATTTTTTTTTTCAAATCTTCAATATACAAACTTTAATTACCTTATACAAACACATTCAATCATACATACTAAATATCGTCTGTTATTCAAGTTTGAAGTATCAAATATGAATAACAATATAGTCACACACATATATTTATATGACAAAGCATGTTTTGTTCAAGTATCAAGTTGTCTTATGTTCTATGCTATACGAATCAGTCAGTTAGAATCAGTCAATTACATATTCTTAGTTAATTAATTATAAATTTGTTTCACAGAGGAAGAGCTATGTTATAAAAACATCCCTAAACACAATTTAAAGTTTGGATCTTCATACAACTCGAGTTTTGTGGATGACAATGTGTGGCAGGAAATGTAGAAATAAGTATCTTGATTATATATAATTTGTTTCTTCATTTAAAAGTCATACATTTAATGCTATTGAATAATTCAAAAACTGTGACAATTTTTTAAAAAAATTCTTACATTAAATTCACAAAGTTACTGGTTTAAAAAAATATTGAAATAAGTATCAAATAAGTGATCATATACTATTTGATACTGCATTTGCAAATCTTTATTATTAGTTGATACTTGATTTACAGTGCTTTCATATGAGTTGATACTCAGTGTCACGACCCAATCCAGGGACCGTGATTAGTGCAGATTGGGCACCCAGACAAACATTAAACCGGATTTTCAGCTATAATAACTAAGGAATCTATCAAAATTTCGGCAGAGTTTCCTCTGTTTTACTAACTAACCAAACCTGCAAACAACAACCCCAGCATACAGCAAATATCTATACACATATGTATGCGGGCCGACCAGGTCACCGCTGCGGTAGAACTGCCCAAAAAGTATCATACATACGTAGTCATACCACATACAATATCCCACACCCACATGTATCTACAGACCTCTACACATACGAACTGAATCATAGGACAGGACAGGGCCCCATCATACACTCGAATATACATAAATGCAAAATACAGAAAATAAGTGTACATGTATATACCAAAAATTTGCTCCTGAGGCAAAGGGAGCACTTCAATGGTAGACAGAGAAACTAAGAAGGTGACTCTCTAGCTTGCACGTCAGTACCTGCGGGCATGAAATGCAGCCCCCGAAGGAAGAGGGTCAGTCCGAAATACGTACCGAATATATAAAGTGGAAAGTACAAAATATAAATGAGAGTAATAATCCCAATAAATATATATGAGTCAAACCTGCATGCAAACATAAAAATAATTCTTTTTTTCTTCTTCTTTTTTAGAACATCAAAATAATGCATATCGGACGAGAACGATGGCAACCTCCAAACTCGCGCCATACCACAGCATAACACCAAAAATT
>JAOTQJ010000096.1:6424812-6446254 GCA_025642045.1 Solanum sejunctum | reverse complement strand
CCACAATTCCAAATAAATGATAAACCAGTGCATATTTACTTTGGCACTTCAGCTGTTCATTATTTAACACACATATTACTTCGGCAATCAGCACTTTGGCACTAAGCACTTCAGCAAACTTGTGCACTTTAGCCCTAAGCACTTCTATCAAACTTGTGCTCTAAGCACTTCAGCAAATTACAATAATTCAGTGCTCAACAACACATATTACTTTATGCAGCTTGATATCAACTGATCTTCAAAATTTTCAATTAAACAGTTTCTATTATTTATATATATGCAAGAAAATATTGCAGTACCGGGTGACTATTGGATTGTTCGATTACCTGATTTTAAAATTGTAAGCCCCAACTCGATAATCGATAGCCCATTAAAGAAAGTTTTTAAACCGTTAACCAATCCAATAAGCCAATAACCCGACTCAATAGTCTAATAACCCAAAAAATCGATTCGGATTAATGATTTGACTCGAATTTTGCATAATCCTAATTTATAATGGATTGTTGGGAAAAAAATATTGTATGAAGAATAATGTCTTTTCTTAATTAAAAAATTAGTTTTTGTTGAGTTGAAGAAGAGGAAGAAGATAAAATGTGAAGTGGGGAAAAAATATTTATTTAGATTAAATGGAATGAGAAATTTACGGTGGATCAAATAGTAAAAAAGGAATTCAAATAACGAATGGAGATTTAATTAGTTTAAATTAAGTATAAACAAATAAGCTACACATCATAAATGAAATAATTTGTGTATTTGTAAGGTAGACGAAAAAGCTCTAACGACTGGCACGTGCGAGTTGGGATTCACGTGCGAAGAACACAATTTACCAGAAATGTAGAATTACCATATTGGAAATATAGAAAGCCTCATAAACTCAATCAAATTTTCCGTCTTCCCCCTTTCTTTCCAACTGCAAAAACAAAAACCCTAATTCTCCCTCCATTTTTTCTCCAATCATTTCTTATCTATTTTTATTTTTATTTACCACCTCCTATCTCTGGCTCAATTAGGTATGCCCAATCTGTTCATTTCTAATTTTGCTCATATGCCTTTATTGCCCAAATAATTAGCTGATAACCACTTTGTTGTAAGCTAGAAAGATTGGATTTTTTTGGGTTTTTTTAGATTGTAAGAAATATTTTTTGCTTCATTTTTTAATATTTTTGCACTTTAATGTCTACCCATTTCCATTTAATGCTTTATTTTTCATGGATTCTTTTTATTCCAATGAAACGACTATAAATGAATATTTGTTTTTGATAAAGTTAACATTTTTGGAGCTAAATGGATATTGAGGATTCATATAGCTGCCTCAACTAGTTTAGGATTGATGGAAGGAATTTCTGCTGTTATATTTTTGCTTTGAGGCGGGTGGTAATTGAATTGGGAATTTATTCTCTGTTTGGTATTACACATTAGGATGTATAAATGACTGCTATGTGAATGATGTTGCTAGAAGAGCTGCAATTCAATGGGTGAGCCTTCATGAGCCTTTCTGTGAGATTACGAGATGCATAGGATCTCAACCTTGAATCCATTTCATATATGAGCTGTAGAAGGATATGATGACTGGAAAGTTCAGCCACTTAAGATGCTCAATATAAGTTATCTAATAATCTTAGCCGGTTTAGTTTATTCTTTTTGTTTTTCGTAAAGCAAAAAAAAAAAAAAAGAAAGAAAGAAAGAAAGAAATTTCTAGTTGGTTTAGTTGTTTACTTCCTGGAGACTTTAAATTTCATTTCTTCAATTTGATTATTCTTTGCATTGTTGTGAACAAGCTACATTTATCTTCTGCTTTAGTAAATACAAATCATATGGATCTGGAATTATGGATTTCAATGGAAGAGCACTTGAATTCCTTTCATTTATATCAAAATCTCGGGAAGCTTGGTATGCTTTGAATGGTGTCTCCAATGTTTATCTGAATGATTTTCACTGTAGCTTTGCCTTTATTTAGTCCTATAAATGAGCTCTGAAAATAGCCAGGTCTCTTCCAACTTCCAACCCACCCACCCCCCCAAAAAAAAAGAAAAAGAAAAGCAAAAAGAGGAGGTTACAGATCAATTTTAAAGTTTTCTTCTTCACTCTTAAAGTCTTTCAGAGGCTTCTACATTTTGTCTAGCAGTTCCACTCCTTGTAACCTGTTGCCTAAGACAACTTATTGCCAACTATGATCTAAACATATACATATGTATTTGTCTGTATGTATATATTTGCATTCACCCCAGTGGAAAGTCAAGGTGTGTGCAAGATGATACCATTATTATCAAAAAATAAATATGAGAAGTATTTGCATGTTTCCTGCTGAGCCCCAGTCACCTTAAAGTACTTGTATTACACCAAAAGCGAATTTCCATGTGTGGAACTGAGGTGTGTAGTTTTTGTATATTCATGGCACATGCAAATAGTTAGAGATTGTATAGGGTGGAGAATGTGTGTGAGCTTATGCATATTCAAGTTCCCTAAATTCTTTTAGTTATCTATGCCTTCAATGGCATGTAGGTGGGTTGGGCAATGGGAGGACAGGCAGAATATGAAATTTCCTTGTGGTTGTATTGAACTAGAAGCAATTGATTTTGAATTGCATTTCTTAACTTTGAGAGGAGGGAAGAAGAAAATGAAATGTTATACTGTATAATATGGCATGTTGAATGTTTGAAGAAATTCCTGGTGTAACTAGGCTTTGACAAAGATGAGTAAGCTTCTATATGACAAGAATTCATCTCTGTTCATCTCTCTTCAATGTTATTATTGTATTTTAAGTTGCACAAAAGAGTGAAGGAAGTGATTTTACATTATTCATTTTTTATATCATCCTTTAAAACACTCTTGGTCAACTATTGCTTGCCTTTTGAGTTCTTAATAATCTGTTGGGGAGGGGGGGGTGTTCTTGTTGGAAAAATTTAATTAATTATTTAAGTATGTAATCTTGGTGGGCCGCGTTCTTTGTACAGAGCTTCCAAACTGATGAAACCATCCTGTCGAAGATGCATTTTTTCTTGCTGGAGTTTGGAGAGGGTTACTTCATGAAGGGTTTGCGGTCCTTTTCTGACAAGTATCTTTTGAAGAGAAGAAAGCTTAGCATATTTCCATTTCATTAGCATTTTTCAACCTTCTTTAGCTTGCAAACCATAAGAAATCTTGCCAGTTTTATCTCCTAGTGTTAGAAGGTCCTATGGCGGTAGTCAAACCAGAGGTATGTAGTGAAGGAAGACAAGTAGTTTTATATTCAAAGGCTACATTACTCTGTTACTATATTTATATAGGGGACATGATGTTTATTATTTTCCCCTCGATTAATCTCTTACTCCTTCTGGCTCTTTTTATCTGGTGCTCTCTCTATCTGGGTTTTAGGGTTGTATTTACTAGAGTCATGACTCATGAGTTACCTTGATTCAGGGAATACTGTTGCTTTGTTTTAGGATGATCTATAATTTTGATGAGCTTCAAAAACTAATATTTCTCGAAGAGGATTGTATTTCTTATTTTAGTGATCTCATGTTGTTTTAAGATGATCTATTATTTTTGTGAGCTTCAGAACTAATGTAGAACAATGTCCTTGAATGTTCTTCTTCACATTTCCAACTTGAAATCCAATAATATATAGCTTGAGATGTTGTCACTATTGGCAGGAGGATTGTAATTACCTTAAAGTTACTTTCTTTTGATTGCGGTCTGAATGTTCTTGTTTGCTTGCATGAAATGCACGGGTGCATCTGCTATTTGCTCATCGCCTGACATTGTTTGTTAATTCTTTGGATATCGAATGTGTGTTGATTGACTTCAGAATAAGCAAAATTTCTTTTGAATGGTAATATTGATATGTGATGTCATATGTTTACAGTCCAAGGTGTGGGCATTAGATCTTTAGTGCATTTACCTATCAAAAAACAGAAGAGATCTTTAGTACATTTTGTTGCTTTCCATATCACTCTATTCAAAGCTGTTGCCATTTCGTGTTATCCGCTTTTTCTTAATTGCTTTCTGGTTCATTGGTTAAGATGAAGTCCTACATTTGGCTCCAAACTGCTGATGGTTCAATCCAACAAGTAGAGGAAGAGGTTGCCATGTTTTGCCCAATGATATGCAGAGAAGTACTTCAAACTGGCATGGGATCCTCGAAAAATTATGCCATATCACTTCCTCAACGAGTTAATCCTACTATTCTGGGCTTAATACTGGAATATTGTCAGTTCCATCAAGTTCCTGGCCGTTCTAATAAGGTCAGTTCATGGCTTTCTTATTATAACAATGCAGTGCCCTCCCAGAAAGGAAGGATTTTAGTTTGCCTGTGTCATGTGCATGGTTTATTGCAACAGCATTTCTTTTTGCTTTTTTAGTGTAAAAGGTATCTTTTATGCACACAGGAGCGCAAGATTTTTGATGAGAAGTTCATCCGGTTAGATACCAAGAAGTTATGTGAGTTGACATCTGCTGCTGACAGCCTTCAACTGAGGCCTCTGGTTGACCTTACAAGTCGTGCACTTGCTCGGATGATTGAAGGCAAAACTCCCGAGGAAATACGTGAAACTTTCCATTTACCTGATGATCTAACAGAGGTACATATTCTGACACAAATTATTTGTAGCCCCCCACCCCACCCCACCCGACCCCCATAGTGTTGGTTTTTCTCACTTGGAAATGGTTTCTCATTAGGAGGAGAAGTTGGAACCTTTGAGAAATATGACCGATGATCCACGTATCCGTCTTCTCAATCGACTCTATGCAAGGAAAAGGAAAGAATTAAAAGAACGAGAGAAAATAAAGGTGCTTTGAGATCTGGCTCTTGCGCTTGTATCTTTTGCCATTGGTTACTTGATGCTAATTGATGCATTGTTGTGTATGCACTCTGATTTGCGTTATTCCCTTAATGGAAAAAATACCTCATTACATAATTCCAGAATGTCGAGTTTGAAGAAGAGCAGCATGTGGATGAACGATCAGTTGATGATCTTCTATCTTTCATAAATGGGGCAGATCAAGGTATAGTTTCTACTTTCATCATGTTGCATCATTAAAATAATTGAACTGTTTTACATGCTTGCCTATATTCTGTATAATATTGCCAAGTCTTATGTTTGATGGGGTTGCATGTTGGCTGCCTGGCTAGGCCATGTGTTTTATGTGTAGATATCATTGTGTCTCTGGTTTTATATTATGGTTTGTCCTGCTTATCATAATATTTCTTATGAAAATAATGTGGAGTCTACGACTTCATTGATGGGTGTCCTAGTATGTAGCTGCAGTTGCTATTGACTCAGACCATAACTAGCAATCAGTCTTATTAAGTTTTACTTTTGATGTATTCTTTTCTGCCCTATAATCAGATCCCTAGTTTGTTGTGACTGAGCATTCTGATGGCCAGTAACTCTTATAGAACATTTACTTTGATTAACATGTGCATATTCTTGTGAGGTTTCTGATCTATGGAGAATTATGTCCCTTTTGTTTTGTCTAAGCCCCTTCATAACATCTGACAAAGAAAACATTTACCTTTTTCTTGGCCTCTTTTGAGTGATTCTTTGAGGTTGACTATCATACTTATAATTCTGAGCATGGGGTCTATTTTGCAGATTCTAAGAGTGCAAGAGCAACAAAGAGTAAAAAGAAAAATAGAAGGAGAAAAGAACAAGCTAGAAATTCCTCTACAAATAATGGAACTGAAAATCATAATCAGGTTGGCATTTGTTGAACTATGGAATTCTCCTTTTTCTCCGCTTTTCTTTTCCAGTTGTTGTGTGTGTGACACATATCAAAGTTGCTTCTAAGCATCTTTGCTGTTTTGCTCTTGACATTTGTTGGCTTGACTGGTTCTATTGATACTCAGGAATCTAACTGCCCTACATATAGCTGTCTGAATGGTGACACCGGTGATGTGCCTTCTCCAAGTAAACCTTCTGAGCTGCAAGATTCTGCATCTGTTAAATTTTCACCCAAACTTGACTTTGATGACGGTGATATTGACGATGAGTTAGATCCTGCAATGAAGGAAGAGATTGACAGGTTGGTTTATCTAATTATATGGTCTCTGGAGATGGATTTGGGTAAACAATATATCAGTGTAGTTACATGTTATTGAATGAATTATGTTGAGGTTGTATTAAGCTACTTTTGTTTCCTTGGTGAAGGAATTTCTTTTTGGTTATTTTAGTTACCGTGTGTGCTGATATAAAATATTTTACTCCTGAAAAGCAGTTCTTTTCTTTTCCTCCCCTTCTCTTGGATTGTACAGTTTCAAAGTGAACCTCATCGCAGTGGCTTCTGCTGAGGCTGCATGCAAGTGTTACAAATCATACTTTAATAATTCATAAATTATTAATGAGTGCAAGTCCATGCATATGGGAGGGTTTTTTGCCTGTGATATAGCTTCCCTTGTCAAACTCTGGATCTTAACTTTGAATCTATGATCTCCCATGCATGAGGACAAAATTGAATGAAATAGGCAAGAGTAAACTTTTTACCTTTTCCTGTTTGTCTTTTTCTTCATTTGACATCCATTTCCTGCCTAACTTTCATATCCCATTCTTCTTTTCTAAACTTTGTGCAAAGTATGGTATAATATTTATATGCTTTATTTAGCTCTTATTCAAACTTTAAACACAGTAGCCCTACATCTATAATCAACAGATAGCAATGGAACAGACATTACAGTGTTGGCATGTTTGTAGCTGGAACCTATTTCCATTGGAGTAAATGGATAAATCTTCATCAATATAAAATTGTAATTTTATCCTCACTGGATGGTGTGTTGATAGAAGCTCCAAATTACGTAACAGCGCTTGCTATTCTGAATTGTGCTTAAGAATATGTAGAAATTCCATATGAATTGTGTAACTGATGCTTCTACTTCTGGGTGTAGCTTATCTTAGCAATTGGTATCCACTGCCTTTTGTCTTCTGCTTGCATGAGAGATCGCTTCTTCTATTAAGTGAAACTACTTTTATTTTTTAAAAATTTAATGAATCTTTTTAGTAAGAGATAAAGATGTTCATGTTCATAAAGAAAATCAAACATTAAATTGTACTGCTTTATTTGGAATAAATTGCAACTGAAATAATTTCATGCTGATTTTCATTAATAGAAATAAGGGATAACAAAAGAAAATAAATCTACATACAGAATATATGAATAGAATCTTTTTCACGTTATCATGGACATGGAGAAAAATGTGGACATAGTTTTATATCTTGATGCATTCGCACAGGGACCATATGGTCATTTCCCCTTCCCCTGGTGGCCAACAAATCCTTCATGTCAGCATGAACTGCTGTGTTTTTTTTTGGGCAAGCATCTCTTAACTTGTCATGTGATTAATTATGCCATGTTCTACAGATAATTTGATTTGAGTTTCTATATTACAGGGAGGTTGAGGATTTTGCTAGGAGACTAAACTCTGATTGGCCAGAAAGAATGCAGGAGATTTTGTCTCTGGGTCAAGAGAGGAGGCCTGTACCACTATCTGTGAATGGGAATGGTCCCCTGAAGAGATATACAGGTAGGGTTTTCTTTTTTATATCTTGAATGGATGTGGTTACTGGTTTATGTTGTAATCCGAACTAAGAGAAGTGCAAAGTTGAACGAATATCACACGGAATAATCTTGCTGAACTGGAGTGAAATGTAGGCAATAAATCATAATAGAGTAGCGCAACATGTTAGTTCAGATGCTAAAACAGATGTCTTGCAGCTGACTTCATCTAGCTATTAATTTTTTATGGTTCAAGTTTCTCCCATCACACAGAGGGAAGTGTTGCTATTGTCGCCTTGTCATGTCACACCTGGGAGCTTTCTTTTATTACTCGTCAAGCTGCTTCAAGAGCAAAGAAAATTTGCCAAGGCTGTATACTTTTGTTGGCTATGTTCCTGTTCTAACTAAAACTAATAGTAATTGTTGAGAATGTAATTAAGTAAATGAAAGTGTGATTTCTCGATTAGCTTTAAGCTTTTAGATGGGATGGTCACACACGTCATCATGGTTTAGAGCAGGCGAGGTCCTAGGATTGAGTTTCACTGTCACCCAAATCAAAAAGAATTTCCATGTGTTTGATCCATTAAAAAGAATTACACCCACATGTGAAGGGGCATGCTGAGAGTATAAGGAAATAAAGAGTGCTCTTTCTACAACTTCAAGTTTTTAGGAGATAGTCAGAGACTTCAAGCGTAATATTTGTATATAATAGAAAACGCACATACCGAAATAGACAAACATGATACGACTTGGTTAAAGGAAGGTCCTCCCTTGGAACAAAGGCCAAGAAACCTTTGTGGTCGTTGGCCAGCTAATTAAGTAAATGCTTCCTCCAATTTCCTGTTGGTTGGTTCTCTTTGGTGCTGAAAGAGCTGGTTTGTTCTGGAGCTTTATTTGTCTCATGGGGCGTCTGAATCATTTTAGCAGGTTTAGACGGGAGATAACAGTTCAAATGGTGGATTATGGATCTTTTGGTTCAGTTGAGCTTAACATGCCATCTTGTCTGTGTCTGCTGTTTCCACTAAAGATGGTAAAGATTCAGTGTTCATTGCTTGTAAAGTTCCTTCCACTCATCTTAGCTGATCACAAGAGTTCTTTCCAGTTGCTGAGCTGCCAAGAGTGATTTCTGAACGCAAAGAAATGACCTGACTGGCTGAAGTTTTAGGGGAATTTTGAAATGGAAGGGAAGTCTCTCTGGTATGTGGTTTCATGGTAACCACCAGTTCATTTGTCCTGCATTTCCAGATACAAGTTCCAATTTTGTTAAATTTTCAAAATCTTAGATTTATTTTCCTATTCTTTAACAATTTAGTTCAAATTAAGCTGTCGTTACTTTTCACTATTTATTTGTTCTTCCTGGTTCGTCTTTTCAATTTAATGTTTCTGGAGTCTTTTTCGCAAGACGAGGGGTGGTATAATATGAGCATTATTGCCATGAAATGGCTTAAAATGCTCCGTTGTTCTATGCTTTAATTCTGTATAATTATGTAATGTCTGAAGAAGTTTATTGGTGTGTATCCTGTTGTAAAATTTGCGCCTTGACATTAAAAATCTAGTGAACCTAAGATTCCTTCTAGTTGTCTTCTTTTTGGATTTCTTCTGCAACTGTAATATTTGGCTCATCTGACCATTATTTTAGAGCTTGTACCAAAGCAGGCTGCATTGTAATTCACTTGCAAGTATGTAACACATTGGTTTGAGCAAATTAGGGATTCTTTTAACTGTGGATATTCAAAATCTCATACTTAACTGTATTTTGTCATTTCAATTTCTACTCTAATTAAAAACACTCATGTACCATACATAATGTGAGTTCTCAAACAAAATGGCTTTTTTTTTCGGTTGTCATCAAAAGTGCCATACAATGTGTTAATTTTTTATTTTTTAAATCTTATTTAGGTATAACATTGGAATGTCAAATCAGTCGGTTGTGTTGAATTTTAAAAAGTCAAAATGGACTAAGTAGTGTTGAATTTTAAAAGGTCAAAATAGACTAAGTTAATAAAAAAGATGATCATTGACTTGCTTAAATGTTACTTGGGTTGAAGTAGTTTGGACTAAAACAAGTTAAAAATTAATTCATAATTCAATTCATTTAATTCTTACTAAATTTTAAACTCAAAGTTTGTATTCTTATAATTTGTGTACCTAATTAAAAAAATTCCTTATACTATGACGATATAAAACATACTTTCTTCATTTTAAAAGGATTGATTTCTCTTCTTTTTGTTTTGTTTCAAAATGATTTTAGCAAAATATTAATTTCAATTTTCCACTTGTGCTAATTCAAAAAAGAAATATTATTTTTGAAATGGAGAGCGTATATAATAAAAAAATAATAATTTTTAAAAGTATTTAAACAATTTTTTATGACTCAATCTGAAATGCGTATTAATTCAATTTTAAAATGGGTTGGATGAAAACAAAAGCATGTTAGGTTTGACAAGTGATACATATCTGTGGACACATTTGACAAAAAAGGATTCTTTGTTGCTCCAGATTGAAGGCAAAATTCAATTGAAACACTCATATATGTTGTCCACCATGCACATGAAAGAAGATTTTTGATTTGGATTAATGTTTTTGAGAGATAGTGAGAGAATAATAAATTCAGTACTACTTTGCATTTGCAAATTTCTGGGCAAATCAATGACAGTAAAAATAACTTTTTCATAGTCACCTCTTTCGGATCTACGCATTTCTTTTGACCAACCAGGGCTGACACTCACCTATTCTTTTCACGCACATAATAATTACTATCGATATCATTTTATGTAACATTTTTTTTATTTTAATATTATTTTATTATAATTAGAAATATATTTTTTATCTTAATGAAATAATTTATAATCACACAAATATTTAAGAATTATTTTAGATCACAAATTTCAAAAGTCTTTCTTTATTTCTTAACATTATGCCAATTCCAAACGGTGTCACATAAAATAGGATGGAAGTAGTTCATACTTTAGGCATAATAGATAAATGTGTTGTTTAACTTGGCTTCAACTTGGATCTATGTCCTCCAATTTTGAATATGCACTTGTATAAAATTAAACGAGTAGACATATATGGTGTCCTATATGACCAATTTAAGTTCTATGTGGCAATCTATGTGTATTATGCCACGTAGGAGGTGTATTTTCTACTTGTTTAATTTTATATAAATTTAAATGTCTGATTGTGTATATCTACAACTGAAGAAAATAAATGTCATCCGAGGTCAAATTAAAAAGCATATTTATATATAATGTCGAATTTTTTTTCCTGACAAATGTTTTATCTATTCAAAATTCACTTCTTCACGTTGTTTTGTTATGTTGATCTATTTTGTTTCTCAGTCAACGTGGGCTAAATTTTATAACTAGATACTATGATTTAACAATACGTACAAATTCTTAGCAGCAAAATCAAATGACAAAAAACTCATATTACCATGTAAAAAAAAAAAAAAGAAGAAAGTATTCATTCAAGTGTGTTTTTTTATATCCATGGCAAGGAAGTAATTGCGGAGTAATTTATTTTTAAAAAATTTACACAGTAAATAAACATGTTTTATGTATCTACACTTTACTTTTTCTAGCATGTCTTTCCCAATTCTGCTCACCTTTCTACCCTACCCCTCCTATGAAAAATTCTAAGCTACTGCTAAGAAATCAAGCAACAATGGAGGGATTGGAAGGTTGGAGAAGAAGAAAATTGGAAATTTATTGATTGAAGATTAATTTTATAACTGGACTTCATACATTTACACCAACTAGTCTCTCTCTCTCTCTCTCTCTATATATATATATATAGGATGCAAAACAGCCCTTAATTCCCAGTTACTAAATTTGTTTAATTCCCAGCTTGTTCATCAAATAGCAATGTTGAAGGATAGTCAATCCTTTTGTCAAAAGGTCTGCTTGCTGATCCTTTGTACTAACAAGTACAACATCAAGGATTCCAGCTTTAATCTTATCTTCTGATGAAATGACAATCTATCTCTACGTTCATGAAAATAAGGATTCATGACGATCGGTATTGCTAACTTGCTATCACTCAGGATAGTTACTAGTTGAACAATGTTGACCCCCAATTCCTTATACAATCCCAATAATCAAGTCACTTCTACTATAGCACACGTCATGCTCCTGTACTCATTTTCTGCTGAGCTCCTTGAGATAATTTGTTGTTTCTTGGATTTCCATGACACCAAAGAATCCCCAAACTTCACAGCATATCCAGTCATAGATCTTCTAGTATTGGGACATCCTTCCTAGTTAGAGTCACACCAACATCTCAAGTCATTTGATGTACCAGCCTTCATGAGAATGCATTGACCAAGAGCGCCTTTCAAGTATCTGACAACCCTTATTGCTGCTTCCCAGTGAGACTTCTTTGGTCTATGCATAAATTGACTTAACGTTTGTACCGTGAAGCTAATATTAGGTCTTGTGATAGCATATAAAATTTTCCTATCAGTCTTTGATAGGTGCTTGCATCTCTTAAGATTTTATCACTCGTGTTGTGCAAGCACTCGGGCTTCGAAAGGTCTTAACGATGCTTAAAAATGAGTTTCCAATTGATTTTGGGCAGGGTCCGCTTTGAAGGGACCCTTCATGAGTCGTGAAAGTGTCTACGAGCCGTGAAGGGACCCTTGGCCATTTTCAGGGTTGTTTGGCTTTGGAAGGGGGCTGCTAAGCTAATTGAAGTGTGCCCACCATGAAGGACACTACGACTCGTGGTGAGCACCACAGACCATGGTGTGGCTCGTAGAGGGCCAACTCACCTTGGCAAAGCCCCATCTCGACATGGGGCAAGTTCACGAAGTGGTCACCATGGACCGTGAGAGCTTCACGGACGTGAAGCCTTCAATGATGATGCCTAGTGCATTTTTTTGACTCATTTTTATTAAGAATTTTTTGATAATTTGACCCAATCCCAAGACTTTTTAGGACTTTTATGCATTCCTTTAAGTCCCAGATCAGTACCTATACTATTTCATGCATTCTCATTCAAGTTTTAACACTTGGTCTTTCAAAATTTAAGTCCTAAAACACTCTCATATTCTACAACTCAGTGATTCATAGGATTCAATTGGGGTTTCAAATTCAAGCTAAGTTCATCTCAAACTTCTCAATCTAACAAGGTATGTGTAGATTCATCCTTGGAGCCCAAAATCTCTTTCATCTCTTTCATGAACTTTAAGTATGATCTAAGTATAATTTTCATGTTTTGACTTCAAATTGATGAAATTATTATATGAGTCATTGCACCTATGATGGTTTAAGCATGAATTAAGTTTATTTCCAATGGTTTACATGGTTTCCATTAATTACGAACTTGCATGTGATCCCTTTAAATTGTGATTTCATGCATGGTAATCTTAATTATGATTTAAATGTTTATTTCTTCATGGATTATACATGTTTCTATCTTATTATCATGTTTTAAATATGAATTTTATATACCCATGCTTTACTCTCACTTCTCATGTCATGAGCATGCATGAACAGGGCTTTTCATGAGGTTTTGATATGGATTTGGTTACCAGTTATGGCTATAAGTATGGTTTCAAGGCAAGTATGATTATGAAATGATTATGATGACTATGATGTGACTTTAAGCACTCAAGGTTGTGTATACACCATCATGTACAAGTTATGAATAAGCTATTCTTATGCATGTGATCATGTTTTGAAGTATGATTTGACTTTTAAGTCCAAGTATACATGATAATAATTCGAAATGCTTTATGATCCTATTATAAGCATGTTGTTAGAGTAAGTGCCCATAAGTCTCGATGGATTGGATCTTAACAAAATGAAACCCCTCAAATTTGGAAGGCCAAGGTGAATGCCTTATTTTCAAAAGTATACAGCCAGCACTGCCTCCCTCTCTCGCTCCCTTTCTTTGTTTTAAAGCTTTATTTGCTTTTTTTTAATATCCTTTTTTATTTCTTCTTCTTCTCTCTCCTTCTCTCGTTGCTCATCTTTTTTAAGCTTTATTTACTTTAGCCTTTTTTTAAATTTCTTTTTGTTTTGTCTTATCTCTTGTTCATCTCTCTTCTCCCTCTCTCGTTGCCTATCTATATTTTTAGCTTTAGTTACTCTTTTTTTAGCCTTTTTTATTTGTTCTTTTTGATACACATTTTGGCCTTTGATAATTTTGTATTTTCCTTGTTTTTTTTTCTAAAATATTCTTTACATGGTTGTCTTCTTTTGGGTGTATTTTGCTTGTGTATTTGTAGAAATTATATTCTGGCAAATATAGGGAATGAATACATAAAAAGAAGAAACAGAAGATACTTTTATCAACTCTATCAACTAAATCACTTTAATGATTGTATCAGCATGCAATCTTGTATCAAGCTATATCAGTATGTATATATCGAGTATAACCTGTATTTCTGTATCGTAAATGAATACAAACAATATAAGAGCAAGTAAATATAAGAGATATAACTTGTATCAACCTGTATTTTAGTATTATGGATAAATACGGGTGATACAAGAGTGCATAAATACAAATGATACCTCCATATCGCGAATGAATAAGAGCGAATGAATACAAGTCAAATAACTTGCATTTTATCGAATACAACATATATTCATCCTCCTCTAGCATCTCTCCTTTTTGTATCGATGTGTATATATTATGTATAGATTACAATCTGTATTAGTATGTATTTATTAGATTGTATTCGTTGATACAATTTTTTTTTTTTCCCAAATACAACATGTATCAACCTGTATTTGTCTTGTCTCTAGCATCTCTTCTCTATCTCCTCAATCTTGTTCGCTTCTCTCATTAGTAAAACTGTTGCTATGAATAAACCTCGAATTATATTCCAATGATAGTCATTTTTAGATTGTTTTATGGATGAAACAAAGTAATAAAACTAAGAATATAAATTATCTTGTATTGTAGTACTATATAATAGCAGTGTCTTAACTTATTTTAGCATTTTACCACATATATATAACCCTCATATTTCTCATTCTTTTTACCATCATTTTAGCCTGGGAATATCTGTCATTCCCCTCTATAGCCCCATTTATTTTGGAGACATGGAAAGCTTGATTTAGAGTAAGACTAGCAGCTGTATAAAATTAACGAATTCTTATTTGTCCCCTCCAGTTTTTCGAGGGCGTTTAATCAAAAGTAGATAGCTATCTAGTTTTAACTTTTAAGTCACTTGAAAAAAATTTATCCTAACACAGCCTACAAAACAAAGCCAGAATGCAAGAGAGGTAACCTAAGTTCAGCCTATCTGTATGGACATCAATGGAGAGAGAAGGGAGAGGGTTGAGGGTTGCTCCAATCAAAATAGTTATGATAAGAAAAAAGAAACACAAACTGTTGCATCTGTAATCTTTGGGATCAATTTCATCAATTGATTTGAATCGATCCATACAATGTCTGAACATCCTAGGTATCTGGAGGGTGAGGGAAAGAATTGGCAAATGAAATCCAAAAGGAAAACCCTACCTTATTACAACAAAATTGTAAGACGCAAAAGCCCGAGCGACAAAATGCCGTATTGACTCAACTAGAGAGGATGATGCAACAAGCTACTTCTCTACAACTCTCTCACAGAAGACCACTGGTAAAAAGGAACCTTTGCTGCACTGACTAGGAACTGCACAATTGGGTATGAGTTAGAAACTCACCCTTTACTTACTAAATGATGGGTTTTTTGCTTGGGAATGTACTTTGACTTAATATCCTTTTCAGCCTTTGGCCTAAACTTGACCTTATTTTTTCTACTTGAAGATGAATTAACAACTCCATCTTTTGCCAGCTGATCATCAGCAGCTCTGGGAACGGCACAATCTTCCCCAGAATCTGACGCTGGAGTTGTTTCTGAATCTTGGCGCCCTGAGAATTCGGTGTCAGGAAAAAGCACTAACGTAACATGATCTCCAGCGATGGCCTTCTTCCATCCTAAATTGATTTTCAGATCAATCAGAATGTAGAAGAAGCAGATAAAAGCAGAATGGCTATGTGTGCGCCTGGATGTAATATAAAGAAATAAGAGCGCTAGTAAAACATACTCTGAGCAAGAAAAGCTTTTGCCGTGCTAACTAAAAATCCCCAATCTTGATGTGCACTTCCATCAGGAAGCTGACAATTCTTAGAACTGCCAGAGCTGTCCATGGGACATGACTGCAAAGGATTTTCATTTAATGACGTCAGATCATCAAACTGCAAAGACATTACACCCTCTTCAGGATCTTGTCTTCCAACTTCATGCCTCACAGGCCTCCAAAGCTTGGCAGCTGCTCTGTCTGATCCAATCTGAAAAGCATTATGCTTAGCTGGCTTTCCAACAATATTGCACTTTTTAGGCATGGTAGGCTCTCTGCTTCCAAACTCATCTCTTGCTTCGACAGGGCAGTTTCCCTGTTGGTCAGTGCTGCAATCTTTCACTGGAATAGATAAAGAACCAATCATCACTTCAGAGTTCCTCTGCTGCTGATGTACTGCCTCTTTCCGCACCTCCAGTATGGAAGCATCATCACTTTCCACTCTAACTTTTCTTGTCCATATCTTACTACTATTAACAGAGGAACAACTGTCCTTGTGCTTCATTAAAGTTTCAACTTTTGCTTGATGATTTTGACTGCTGCCATTTCGTCCAAACCTTTGCCATTTTGGAGCTTGCCACTCAGCATTGGCAGAAAGCCATCGACTATCGGTAGACACTGGTTGGGGTTCAACATTTTGAACTTTGACCGAATCCAGGTGTTGGAGAGAGAAATCACATTGGGATTCAATGCTCATATCTTCATTGCAGGAGAACTGAACCAGCTTAAGACAGGTGGAGACGTTCAGAGATACATCAGGAATATCAGAATAGGAGTCGGACGGTCCTGAAATGCTATGTACTTCTGCCAATGGAACTTCAAAACAATCAGCTGGTACCTCCAGATTTTCTTTTTCCTCGTTTGATTGCTCCCTTGCTTTCTGTTCCTTCTGTTGAAGGCCTTTCACTTTTTTCCTCTCTAATAGCTCAACTTTGCATTCAGCATTGGCAGAAAGCCGTTGAACATTGGCAGTCACTGGTTCGGGTTCAACATTCTGAACTCTGACTGAATCCAGATGTTGGTGAGAGAAATCACATTGGGATTCAATGCTCGTATCCTCATTGCTGGGGAATTGAACCAGTTTAAGACAAGTGGAGACGTCCAGAGATACATCAGGAATATCTGAATTGGAATCAGACAGTCCTGGAACGCTATGTACTTCTGCTAATGGAACTTGAAAACAATCAGCTGGTACCTCCAGATTTCCTTTTTCCTCATTTGATTGCTCCCTTGCTTTCTGTTTCTTCTGTTGAAGCTTTTTCACTTTTTTCCTCTCTAACAGCTCTGCTTGCCTAGCATATCACAAGAGAAATAATTGAAGGAATTCGTATAATAGCTATACCACATAGAGGCGGAAAAACCAAGATTCACTCAGATAAGAAGAGCCAAGAGTTATAAAAAACTGGCAGGCTGAGGCCAGAGTCACATTCAAGCAAGGGGGTTTTCATATGAGATACCCCTGCTCAAATTTTTTACTTGTTATACACGTATATAACAAGCCAAAAATAATAAAATGCATGATAAATATAAGGGTTGAATCCTCTTGACTTGAAAGGCAAGTTGGGAAGCTAGATATAACCTATTTTTATAAAATGTGAACTCCCTTAATGAAATTTTTGGCTCCGCCACTGGCTGAGGCGGTAAAATTACATCTTTGATTAACTAAATGTTTTCACTTGACGCAGCAGATTGGAAACTGTAATGAATGTACAATTTTCTGTTAAGTGTTCTCCCGACGTCTAACTTGCCCTATCTGGGTGAATGCTTCAAGGACTATCACTGTCTGGTCTTTATCTACTTACCTAACAAATAATAAAATAAGTCACCTCTAGCTGAAACGAATTGAGTATTTGACCTGTCAATTAAGATGCCATTATCAAAATCCCCAAGCTCCACAGCACTGTATTCCTCATTCACAATTTTAAAAATTGACAAACAAATGAAAACATAAAACTGCTTTCTACTTGTAGAGAAATCTGCTTCAAAGAATTAAGGGTATAAACTGCAGGAGCACATCTTAAGAGCACATTAACCTTTTTATTCCAAAAATAATCAAGCCATAAGCATCAATGTTTTTCTTTCTTTTTTTGTTTTGAATAAGAAACACAACTCTATCAAGTCTTAAGTAGTCATTCAGAACATAGGAGCAATGATGATAGACCATAAACTCATCACATGAAAAGGAAAGAATATCAAAGATAGTTGATACTTGATATAGTAAAAAGTTCTCACTTTTTTTGAGCGGCTTCTTCCTCCTCAAAAAGCAACTTTTGGCATCTCAAGGCTTCAGCATTTTTGGCAGCAACCCATGCTTTAACCTGAGCGTAAATGAATACCGATTACTGCGGATGTTGGTTCAATGGACAGAATCAGGTAAGGCATAACAAAAGAGTATTTTTTATCTACCAGATTTCCAAGAATAAAAATCAGAACAGAATCAACAGTACCATGCAAATACAGATGTGAAAATATATAGTTTCAACATATGAAGCTGGAAAGTTTCTTTGGAAAACTAAAAAGATTCAAAGGAGATAGAACTACCAGCTTCTGTTCAAAAAGGAAGCTAGTGCAAGCAACCAGATTCCTTGAATCAAAACCAATTTTGTCAGCTTCCCCATCAAAAACATATTTTTCCACCGACTCAGCTGTGCCAGCGCATAAGAATGTTCTCTCACTAGCATCATCAATGATGCTAAATAATTCCTCTGAGGTCACTGGAAGCCTGGAAGGTCTAGCTTGGATAACTTCCTGCAAATTGATATCATTAGCTCTCGTCTCATTTTGCTTTTTGTCGTTGGTTCAAGAATACTTTGTAGAAAATGGAAATCGAGAACTAACCAACAACTTTGAACCAGCCTTTATATAAACAGGAGGAAGAGACCAAAGGGCTGGTTTTCCCAAAGCTGTTGCCAAGGCATGAACAAGTGAAGATCCAGCAATTTCCTAAAAGAAATATGTCAATAACAATCTAACACTCTGTAAGGTGTGGAATGGGAGAAATGTACTGTTACACTTTTTCTCATCTTTACAGAACACCACTTCAGCCAAAATTTTATCAATATCCCAAAAGAACTCTGCCGGTCAAAAGCAGTTTCAAAAAGATTTTCCAGCATAATTGCCATTTGCATAAGCTCTATATAGGTTGTTCAGATCGAAAGAAACCTAAGACATCTTTACCCAAGGAATATAATGAGTTTGAATGTGGAAATACTCGATAGTAATAGCAAATTCTCTCTGAAGAAAGGATACAGAGACCATAGTCCAGTTTATACCCTGGGGAAATAACCTGTAATTTCTTGTAGAGAAAGGGAGGAACACATGCAGGTTGTTATCTTCTTTTCTCAATGTCACGCTATGTACCAGAACAGATAAGGAGGGAAATGTCTTGCTGCACACCGTTAATAGCCAAGGTGATATTCTACAACAGTCAAACTTCTCTTTAACAGCCCATCTGTTTCGATATTTTATGGCTTTTCTAGCGTTAGGCAGTTATACACCTATAGCAGCATTTGACATTTAAATCATATTGGCTCTTGTAGACAGAATTATCCAAAAATTTTCAATTTTTCATTTTTTAATGCCATAAAAAAAAACAAATTTCTTTCGAAAACAGATTCTCTATGTCTTTGAGGTAACGGTAAGGTCTGCATATACTCTACGCTCCCCAGACCCCACTTGTGCGATTTCATTGTGTATGTTGTTGTAAAAAACAACAAATTATTCAAATTTAAATTTCAGAAGACATTCATATTTTAGTAATTAAATAAAGAAAGCCAATACACCACGGATGAATTTTGACACTTACAAGATGGAAAACTTGTCCAATGCAATACAAATATTCATGTTTTAATGGATTTTTTTTTTAATTACCAAAGTATGTATTGATGTAATATTCATTGTTAAAAGTGGTGGTGTATTAAATTTTAAATATTTGGTCAAAATACTTGACCGATTATTAGTCAACAATAACAATATACCTAATATAATCACAAGTGGGATCTGGGGAGGATGGTGCATGTAGCCTTCTACCTATCTTGTGAAGGTAGAGAGACTATTTCCAATAGACCATCAGCTCAAGCAAAGAATAACAAAAAAATCAAGTGTGGAGTGGAAGGAACAACAGTCAAAATAAATTTCTAGCAATAAAAGTGGGAAATAGCAACTTAAAATCAATTAATATATGAGTGTGAATAGTTATAAAGGGGCTAAGTTTGCAATGAATGTATATAATGATGGATGTTGCTACAAGTAAAATGTAGTTATAGAGAGGTAAAATATTATATAAAAAATTTGTTCCTATGAAAACTTGGTTCTCATACTGAAATAATGTTATATGGGCAGCTATTACAAAGAAGTCTGACTTTACTCTTCTAGGCACATTTCTTCTTACTTAAGTTAATTCCAGATTATCATCACATTTTTGTGTTACAATTGCAACCAATACAAGTCACTTTGGGTTCCATTTCAAAAAGAACCCACTTTAAGTACTAAGTCAAGAAAGACATACGTAAGACAGCAGGAACATGGAAAGCAAATTACCTTTAGGGAAATATCGTACAATGATACAACTTCCTTAACCTCATCCACTGAGAGCTGTATGTAGCAGCCATATAAAAACATAATAAATATCAAGGAATAGGTACACAAAAGAAGAATTAGAGAATGAAGGAGAAGTACCTTGTCCCAAAATGCTCCCAACAAATCCCTGTATTTGCAAGATTCCTACAAAATGTAAATAAAACATAAGATTCAGTGCATGTACACTCAATATTGACTAGTAAATATGATATCAGCATTCAGTTACCTAATCAAAAAACAAGAAAGTTCACCACAATAGAATTCATACTCTGCAAATGGCAATTGACACACCCAATGTTCTCAAAGACAAAAAAGAGTTAAAACACAAATTTCTATTAGGGCTCTAAGCACAATGGGCAATTTAAGCGTGCCTTTAAAGAAGAAAAGTGAACAAAGAGAGAATGTATAATATATATCTACTGCAAGAAACAATAACCAATAACCATAAACACAGATACAATTGTACAGTTAAAAGATTGAACAATTGCAAGTGAATTATATGAATAAAAAGATATCTTTTTTTAAAAAAATTAAAATATATTAATTGAGTTTGCAAGTCATTTCAAATTTCTTAGTGTAGAAAGCTTTTTTTTTTTTTTTTTTTTGAAGTGTCTGGCTAAAACTAGTTAAACTTCATATACTAATTACTAAATATCTTATATCATATTTGTGCACAATGTGTCCCTTAGTAATGTCATCCTTTCTTTCTAACTATATTTATTTAGCGTCACTTCTCATCAAGAGGGAACAATGCCCATACTAACACCTTATAGTGCCCTTCACTAAAGTACCCTCAACAATTACCATGTCCTGCACCTAGCTTAGTAATTAAGAAGCCTTTATATTACACACATACACAAATGGTAAACGTCTAAATCTATTCCAGCATTAAAGCACAGCAACATAAAGAAAAAGACCTCCAAGATATACCTTATCAGAATTTAAGGATCTGCGGTGCAGACGTATATGTCTTCTGTAATTAATAGGTGAGCAAAATTCCCTGGAACATTTCTCACACTTTTGCATCTGAAGGTTTGAAGGATTCGATATAGACCATCCAGAAACATCTGCAAAAAAACAAAAATAACAGAAGCCAATCAAAATTCATGGCTTAAGCCACTGTCCTGAATGCGACCTATTACAAATTGGAGGATCTTCAGATAGACCTTTTCAGGCTACTTATTGGCCTCCTCAGCCAATGCATCAAGCACGGTGGCTTAAAGCATTTTGAATGACTTATGCAGCGTGTTATGCAGCGTGGCTCAAAGCACTTTGAATGACTTACAAGTCATTCTCTATCCCAACTTGAGGTCCACAAGCAATTG
>JAOTQJ010000096.1:6397124-6418619 GCA_025642045.1 Solanum sejunctum | reverse complement strand
AAACTTTCGTAGCCGGCAAACTAGGTGTTTTCTCAATGAACCAACGCCACCACGCTACTTAGGGGCTTCAATATACCCAGCTTGAAGCATCAAATAATCAAAAATACGAAAAAATCAAGTTATTGATCTTTTTACTGTAGCAACCCGAGAGTTGCTTGAGTTCAACAAAATTGTTTCTCAATTTTTGGCTAAGTATGGATGTGTATCTTGTACAAGATATACACATATATATAGGTACACAAATGCACTTGTGCCAATAAGAAAAGGGCACACATCTTGACCCCACATCTCTTTTTATTCTTAAGGACCTAACTTAGGTAAAATATTACATTAGATCCCAAACTTTATTAAATCGAACCAATTAAGGACGTTCGGGGTTTAAATTACGTTGCGGGTTCTAACAAATATGAGGATAGCAGTGGGGTACAAATAAGACCTTTTAAATGGCCAAGAATGATAGGTATTGAAATTTATCAAACTGAAGATAACTTTATAACTCTTAAAGTAATGACTTGAATATTAAGTTTGATTTGATATAACTCTTGAACCCCAATAATGGTAGATGTTTTAAGTTTGATTTGAATATTTATAATTTGATTATGCAACGAGGATTGCCAAGTAGAAGAGTAATAGATACTGATACATGAATTACAAAAAGGACTGATGTTGTTACTAGTAATATTGGTTATACACCAAGATGTGGATTCAAGTGGAAGGGGAAAATAACTATTATCAATAGTAATCTTGAAAGAATGAGGAATGAGAAAGTTAGTGAAATCAAGTCTAAAGCTACTGCAAATAATCAAAGCCAAACTAGTTCAAATAGAAAGACCCATATTCTATGGAAGTAACATTCTGATGTTGTGTTATTGATATTCACAAACAATTTCTATTGGTTTTTTTTTTTTGAATCAAATCATGTTTTCTTATGTACCAAACAAGACAAGGTCAAGTTTTTTGTTGTAATTGAAACATTGGTAATTGTTAGAATAAAGTTCTCTGTTTATTGAATTAGTGCAACATTTTTGTTACATCCATTATATCTTCATGTAACAAGGTCCAAGATTTATCAGTACAATCTTTACACAACAAACTATATCAATGTGTATATTGAAGACTTTGAATCTTCCCAAATGGTTATAAGATAAACAAAAAACATATGAATGCACTTCTATCTTGTAAAAGTCATAACTATTCCGACTAATTAAAGCAACAAAAACAAAAAACAAACTAAAGATATAGAATAGAATAACTATGGCAATTTCAGTTGCACAAAACTGCATCTTCCATCCTTTACATTCTTGGTAATGCTTAATAATAGGAAAAACACTATGACTATTAAGACAATTAGCTTCTAGTTACAACATATGCTCTTCTTCTCCACCTTTATTATCAGTTTGAAATTTTTGACACTACTTTCATAAAATGCCCAATGCTTCTAACTCCGATCCTTAATTTTTCTTGCCAATCTTGGAATAACATATTTGGATCGTATATCAACATCTCTTGACCTCTCCATCTAAAGAAGTTACACGACTTCTTCTAAAATACGCCATAAATAATTAAAGAGATAAAAATAAAAAGTAACAAAAATAATTTATATACAGAACATACACGATAGCGTGGACAAGATCAAAATCTGCAAGCTGGATTGTCCATCGATCACGAAGTTTGTAATGAAAGTAAGTCTCCATGTTTACATCGCATTTTCGCAGGCAATATGGGATCATTTTCATCAAAGCAAATGCGATTCAAGTTAAGATTGGACATCATAACCTAATTAGAAAAAAATTATCAACTTGAACAACTGGAGTTAGAAGCATAATTCAGTGCAAATCAGCTTGATTAAATTTATCAACTTTAAAAAAAATTAGAAAGAATGAACAACTGGAGAATATAGATTTGCATTGGAAATTTTCACATTTTTGGTTTGATTTCATTCGCAAAATTAGACATCATTTTTGAAGCTTCAAACGGTCATCTTCAATGATAATGGAGAAGATGATGTATTAATAGTGGAAGAAAAAATCGTGACATCATTTAATTGGTCAATCAACTCTCCCTAAGATCATCCATGCGCTTCTACTGCGTGAAAATAAACACAAACAAAAAATATGTCAAAATGACATATTTACAAAGAAATAAAATAGATTTGTGGGGTGATAAATCGCCCACAAAATTGAGATGTCTTTTTGAAATTTTGGGATAATATTAGTGGTGACTTTGTGTCTTCTCTCTTAATTTTATGATATGAATATGATGTGTCATTCATGTCAAAGCAAGTGAGGAGCACGTAATTAGAGTAGGCTTAAAATTTTTATTTTGAACAAATTTAAGTGTTTGTTTAAAACTATGTGAAGTAGAAAAATTCAATTAATAATTCGCTTTTAGTATAAAAATGAGGCAAATAATATATATTCCGCTAATTTAGGGTCTAATTATGTGCCTTTCCGTAAGTTTTTGAAATTATCATTCGTGCCAAATTTTAGTCCCTATATATGTATCTGGAACGTCCAAAAACATGTATCTGGGATCCATGAAAGCAAAATTAAGTATACTTTATTTTAGATACACTATATCTAAGTGGATTCACATGTATGTATGATACACTGACTCTCTTGCTCACCTCTCTCCTTATGTACCCATATTTCAAAATGTATCTGAAATGTATCTTGTATCTCTGTTATATGTATTTAGTGCAGTTCACTTGTAAATAAAATATACTGAATCTCTTGCTCACTGCCCTCCAATCTGTTTGTGCCTCTCCTCTTTTGTTTCTCTCTCTCTATATATATATATCTTATTTGTCTTAAAATTTAGTAAAGTATCATTAATTCATAAGATAAAATATAATTATTTCTAACTATAAAGGAGTCAGTAAATATGATAGACATACTTTATGTAATTAAGTAATTTTTCCATCAAATTTCTCATGTCATTCCTTCCTTGATGGACAATTACTCTCTTTCGTTCATTTTTACTTGTCCTCTATTGATTTGGTACAAGAATTAAGAAGTTATAAATTTTTTAGGATAATTTTACTAAATCATCCTTTGAATATAATAAATACAATATCTTGAAAAATAAAATAGAGAAATGATTATAATTAATGATAAGGGTAAATTAAAAATTAAATATAAAATTATCTTTTAATTTCATAAAATAGATAAATATTATTAAATATTTTAAAATAATATAAAAGACAAATAAAAATAGACGGAACGAGTTATGATAATTTCTCCTTTTGTAATCCATCCTACTCAACGAACCCTCATTGGGCTTCTTTCTGTGGGAGCCCAGAACTTGCATCTCCTAGAGGCGTTAATTTACCACTTTATCTTCAAAATGTTTGGCATTATCAGAGTCATCTCCACTATATATATATAAACTGCACAACTCTCCCTAAACCCTAATTTCTCTTTTCATAACCCTAGTACGTCGGAGCAGATCCAACAGATTGAACAGGTAAGTCTTACTGGCCGACCTCTCTTCCATTTCCATTTTCTGTTTCACCTCCTATTTGCTAGAATTGGTAGCGCTTCGTAGATACTTTTCTCTTCCCCCCTTCTTTTTGAAGTTTACTAATCCTCGGTTATTTTCTGCTTACACAAACAAGTAAAGGGTGGAAAATTTACATTCTATATTTTTTATTGTGAAAATTTGCATTTCAATTGTACTTTTTGTACCTTTACAATTTTAGTTGTAGAAAATTGTGATTCTTAGCTGCTTTCACTGTCCTGTGAAATGTCTCGTTGTTTTTCTGGACAGAGTAAATACATCATATCTTATTATTTATTAATTACAATGGGTTGGCTTTACAATTTTGTGATTCGGGGGTTGTATGTTGAATGTGCTTTAAATAGGGATGGCTCCAAAGCAGCCGAATACAGGGCTATCTGTTGGGCTAAACAAAGGCCATGTTGTGACCAAGAAGGAATTAGCTCCACGCCCTTCTGACAGGAAAGGGGTAAGTGGAATTCTTTATCTTGCCTGTACTTGTTAATTGCTTATGATATCTGGTTGACAACTTGCGCTTGCGCTTGTATTGTCTCGATTTGAATATATGTGCACATTTTGAACTTCTAATATTTTCATGGATCATATATAAGCAATTTCAGGAAATTGAGCTTTCTGAAGTAGTCATGCGAATTGTGAACCAATAGATCTTTTTGTTACCCAAATGTCCTTTATAGTTTATAGGTGTCTGCATCCATATTAATTTTTGTATGCTGTAATGGGCTGCATTGGACACAATTTTTTTGCTTTATAGCATAGGGTTATCTATTACCTATACCTGTTTATTTTTGTTGTTTCAGAAGAGCCCGATGCACATGATTTTTGTTGTCTTACAAGAGAACACCACCTGGGTATGTTGTTGTTGTTAAAAGAGAATGATGTAATTGGGTTTTGGGTTACCAATACAATTTATTTGATTTGGGAGTTCAAATTTTGAAGTTTTTGTAGGGGTGCACACACTGTGACATTTATAACAGATGCATGTACATCTTGTACTAGAATGGGTTGATCAAATGTTGTGACAAAGATTTACGTTTACCCCTTTGAGACCAAAAGGGGTGAATAGCCTCATATATTCCTTGGAAATTAGGCCGTATTGTTTTGGGGCACCCTTCTTGTACCTTCTCGTATGAAGAAATGCTTTTTAGCACAATGCTTGTAATCCTACTAAGTTTGTTTTAGCACAGTACTATTATTGTGGGAAGGAGGTTTAAATATTCTTTAGCTGGTTTCCTACATGAGGTTTCCTATTACTGATTTGGATCTCTGTGTACTATGCTTTTGCTTGCCAATTAAATATGTTTTACTTGCATCTTCTTAACACATCATAATCTGTTTCTTCCATTTTCTTTGTTTTTAGAAAACAAGCAAAAGAGTCCACTTTGTGAGGAGCCTGATCAGAGAAGTCGCTGGATTTGCTCCATATGAGAAGAGGATTACTGAGCTTCTCAAAGTTGGAAAGGACAAGCGTGCCTTGAAGGTAGCCAAGAGGAAGTTGGGTACTCACAAAAGGGCAAAGAGGAAGAGAGAAGAGATGTCTAGTGTTCTCCGTAAGATGAGGTAATGACTTGATCATTGGCTTCACTGATTCATTATATTGATGATATATTGTCCTTACTGTTATTCTCTGGCTGAAGAATGTTACAAGCCCTTGCCAGGTATCTCATGTTTCATTCTTTTTATCTTTTGGACTTGTACAGGGCTACTGGAGGTGGTGAAAAGAAGAAGTAAAGCCTGTACTCACCACAGTTGATGTTTGCAGGATCCAGTTAGTTAATTCACCAGCTTTTACATGCGATGTAGAGGACTTGTGATCAAAAGTTCCCTGTTTATGTTTCATGACAATTTTGGAATTAGTGATATTTTAGACATTTTTGCAAATTGTGTGCTTTTATTGAAGTACTTGTGTTAATTATCTGCTTTTAATCTTTGGAAAATGGTGTCCGTGTTGACTCCTTGAGCATGTACGTCAAACTTACAGTTCTATTCATACTCTCTTCAATTGACTGATTTCCAGGACGGAGCCATGTGACATCAATATTCAAATCCTCTTGTATGTCATTGTCAACATCCACTTTGTTAGTGCATTGCCTCTCCCACGGTCTCTAGCCACCTCCCTTGTGTTTGCTTGCTCGCTGGCTCTTTTAGCCTCGTCTTCAGCCCTTGTTCACCTCGCTAGCACATGAGAGGAGGACAGAAGTACAACTCAGGAAAGCCTGCCTTTGATTTTCTTTTCATTCCCTAGCAGAGATAGTGGCAATATCCTTCTGGTGCAAAGCACTAAGGCATTTCATGGCTTGACCTAGGCAGCAGTGGGAGTGCCTCTAAACAGTTGTAATGATGAAGTAGTCCAACAGGCCTATTCTCTGTTGGCCTTTTCTGGTTTACTTACATGACAGTAGCAAAGAGAAATCTATCCTCCATATCTAAAGCTATAAGTCAAACATATTGAATCATTTTATGGTTTGACTCATTAACATCTCAGTACAAGATAGTTGTGCCAAGTGACCATGTTCTACTTTGCACCAATTGCAAATGTCGTTTTCACTTTGAAAACAAAAACTCTTTTTTTTATCTTCAAATTGTACAATGAAACATGGCCAAATGCAGAGTAGAGGCATTTGGCCATGAACATGTTTGGCCAGCCAAGCTGAATTCCAGAATTTTCAATGAAAACAACAAAAAATGTTTTCATTTTTTTCACTCCAAACTACTCACAAAAAGTCAAAAGCATCTCCAATTTTTTATTCGTGGCCAACAAAACTCCAATTTTCCAAAATAAGTTTTCACTTCAAAAACAAAATATCCCTTCTCTTCAAATTCCACAATAAAAAATGGTCAAACACCCAGTATCAGGCAGTAAATTAAAGCACATTCCTTTATTATCTTTAGCCAAAATAGACCAACTCTACAAGTAGCTTCAACTACAACAACATACACAGTGGAATCAACAAGTAGCTTCGACTAAACAATAAAATTAGGACTGTTAATATAACTTCGATCGATAGAAGTGATTAGGAAATGTTGTTAATATAACCAACTGTTGGACATAGTTCATCTACATATAGTCAATCTCTCTTAGGAATCAATTTGTCGGATCAATTAATGGTAATCTCTCTTCTCTTCTCTTCTCTTCTATCAATTCTCTCTTTCTTTGAAAGGAATCAATTGCAGCTGTTCAAGGGCAATTCAGATCTTTATCCTTCAGGCTAACTCATCTTAATTCAGCTTGTATCATTGGTGTTAGAGCAATGATACCCTCTGACCTGCAACAATGGGCGACCACAACACCCGTACGCAAGAATTACAATGGGAGTAGTTGTATTATTTTACTGAGTTGCATGTCTAAATTAATGAGTTATAAAGTATTGTTTACATTGTTTAAACTTGCATATCATATTGATGTTGAGTTGAGCTGAGCTGAGCTGAGCTGATTCATTCTTTTAAGTACCTTAAATGCATGTTTTACACAACTATATTACATACCCTGCATTGCATGTATTGACGTAATTTGACGCTGTCTCTTTTCATGATGCAAATATAGGTGTAAAGGATCTCAGCAGACGATTCGTTGAAGAGTTAGAGCACTCTACAGAGTTTGGTGAGTCCTCCTAGCATTCACAGTATTATCTTTCATTTTAGTTTGTGTCTTCTTTTTCCTAGTAGAGGGAGCCTTGGGGTTGTCTTTACACCTTCATAGGTGGTAAGAGGCTTCATAGACAAAGTCAAATTGATGTACTTGAAGTCTATTTTGAAAACCATCTTTATTGATATAGAGTTAATTATTTGAGTTCCTGGTTCATTGATCGTGACATCCCTGAGCCCAGATGAACATTTATTTGATTCTATAGACTTTTCACTAATTGAGCATGTTATGATATCAAGTGGTTCACTTGGGAGCTAATAATAACTTCTGAGTTGTGGCCACACTTAGGTACCTTCTTGGGCCGTGATACAAATGTTAGCTGTAGTTAAGTTAAATAACACGTTTTTATATTATTTCTATATCTTATTCTCTAGTATTTATATAGATAAATAACTTTTGATTGTCATTCATAAAATATTTTCTAAACTATAATTTAAAATTTCTTTACAACATAAATAGATAATTTTCTAAACAAACTGTTATGAAATACTTTATTTTTATTCATTATTTTTGAATTACTTGTATTAAAATGTGTTTATAAGACTGTTAAAATTAATAAAATTATTATTTTTATTATGTTAATTTGTTTCACTATGGAACGATATGAGTCAATACTCAATCAATATTTTTTGCTTTTCATTTTTGGAGAGAAAACAACCAAACTATATATTTTAAGGGCCAATTTACCTTTATATGTCAGCAAAATATATTTACCATAAAATATCAACTATTTTTTTTATCAAAATTTACAACCATCATTATAAATTGGGAAGAAAAAAAAAATAAAGTAAAGCCAAAGAAGTGACATCAAGTCATGTTAATCAATGAAAGGTTTTTGGAGTATGGAAAAAAATAAAATAAAAACAAACAAAAAAAAACTCAAAACCTGTGCAAGCAAAAGAGAGTAATAAATACATAGCAGGTACATTAAATGCAAACCAAAATTAAAAAAAGAAAAAAGAAAATCAAAATAAAAGCCAAAAAGGTGTGCAATGAAGAGAAGATAATGAATGCAAATCAAAAAGAAAAAAAAAGAGTAAAAATATGTATAATCAAATCGACCTAATAAAATGTATGGTACTGGGCTATTTTTGTTTGGTGTAAGATGGTATATCAACATGTCTTATATTTTATGGTGGTTGTTTTTAATAAATTATTTTTGTTTGTTATTATTTGGCTGTTGAGTTTTATTTATTTATTTATTTGGTAATTTTATTGTTGTTTGTTTAGTTTTTATTTAATTTCTTTGTGCTTTATTAATGAAGTTATTCTTTAGCGTGTATTATATTTATCTATCTATGAGTTAAATGTTAGTGGATTAAATATTCTTCGAATGTTGGTGGGTTAAATGTTGAGACAGATGGTGTTTGTTTTGTTTACTATTTTGATTATTTTTTTTATTTTATGGGTGCACATTACACTTTAATATTGGTTAACGTTGTAACAGTGATAATTTTTGACAATTAAAACACAGAGGTGGCTCAAGCATATTATAATCTAAGGTGAAAATCGAATGGAGGCCTTACTTAAAAAAAAATAACAATTAATTTATCATATAACCATATACTTCATATGTGCCAAACTTATTCTAATAATTCTTTTTTACTGTAAATAGAACTTAGTATTTTTTTTCTAAAAAAAGGTCTAACCTATTATTACTAAAATAAAAATGAAGGCCCTTAAAATTTGGAGGCTTAAGACGCTTGCCTTTTTTCTAACACTGTCGAGCCACCCCTTTTGAAAAAGGATAACTAAAAAAATATATGTAAACAATGTGATTAGTTAATGATTACATAATTTTTGTTTGAGTTTGTTTTTTGGCTGAAACTATAAAAAAAATGTTGGTCTGAGTACAAGATGAGAACATACTTCCTACAAAATTATTATGTTACCTTAAAATCAAATAATGATACCAAAAAAATAATAAACAATAAACCAAACTACTGAAAAAGTTGGCTAGTAGGGTAAAATTTACAAGTCAAGATTGGTATCGTTTTAGTAAAAAAATAAAAAATAAAAAAGGTTGTGTTACCAAAAAAAAGTGTTCCCTCTGTCCCATTTTATGTAACATCCTTTTCTTTTTGATCCTTCTCAAAAAGAATGTCACCTTACTCTAATTGAAAATAATTTGACTTTAAAATTCTCATTTTACCCTTAATGAAATGAATCTCAACCACACAAATTTCTCAGAATGATTTTAGACCACAAATTTCAAAAATTTTACTTTTTTTCTTAAACACCGTGCCAAGTCAAAGGTACCCACATAAAATGAGAAGGAGGAAGTAATAAATTAAACGGATATACAACCAACATTAAACAAAATCCTTATAAATTGTGAGGGAATATGTAAAGTTAGAGTTGATTATATTTTGGCTAAAATATTATGTTAAGTCAACAGTACACATCAGTGTTGCTTTATATAAAAAAAAATACATCTAGTTTATTTTAGGTATAAAAAATGCACGTCCATTGGATATACTTTTGTTTGTTTTTGTTTTGGTTGAAAATATTTAAAAGGTCTGTTTGAGTACAATGAGTGAAAGTCCTTCCACTACATCAAGATGTTACCTTAAAAATCACCAATTTTACAAAAAGAACAACAAACATAAACCCAAAAATCTTAAAAAGGTTTCGAAAATAATTTAAGTGAAACTTACATATCAATGTTCGTTCCATTTTGCAAGAAAAATAGAGAACATCAAAAACATTGTGTTGCCATAGCAAAAACAAAACTGTAACAAAAAATGCCATGAACAATTAACAAAAATCAATTTACACTATGACAAATATGTAAAAACAGACTTGGTTCTATTTAAGATATCACATCCATAAATCATGCAAAATCCCCCAAAAGTGTTAATATATTTCAATAAATATCAACATTTACATAACTGTATGAATAGTCAAAACATGATACTAAAGTGTCTACATCTTCCGTCTAGGTACCAAATTTGAAGGACCCATATAATCACTGACAGGGATGTATTCCCTTGATACTTTAGGAGCCCCGAGTGAACTAACAATTTTGCCAGTGACTTCGCTTTCACTAATTGCTCCGTCCTCTATCTTTCAATTTTCATACACCCACAACAATGCATTGTACTTCAGATGGAACAGATACGAGTTTATAAAACAAGTCGTAAGATTCTAGTGACCTTGAGAATAGTATTCGGCAAATGCACAAGTGTATAGACCACAACCGCTCTAAAATAAAAATAGAACCAACAAATTCAACCAAGTGTTAACCAAAAAAATCATAAAATAATTAAAATTAAGATATATAACCAACATAGCGTCAGAAGAATTTCGCCAACAAAAAAATAAACAATGTTGAATAAACAGTAACTCCAACAATAAAATGAAATACTATCAATAGTCAACTACCATTTTCCTTGGAAAAAAAATAACAACAAAGATGTCACCCAAAGAAAACATCCATTATTAGGTAAATATAACAGCAAAAAAATCAGGCAACGAATACACTAATATTCAGTAAACGAATAGCACCAAATAAAATGAGCCAGCATATAACACCAGTCCTCAGCTAACAAAATAACACCAGAAAAAACAGGAGAAAAAAATTACTTTGAATATCTAATAGCAAATTTAGCAGTTGCACACAGGTATTTTTACATAATCCAAAAAAAAAACAAAAAAAAACAAAGGGTTAAATTAAAAAATCAAAACTTGTAACAATATTATTGGTTGTTTATGAAGGTCTAACCAACAAATTAACTAAATCCTCATGACAAACTTAGTAACATTAGTTAAAAACCAGAAACACTCAAATATTAAGCAGAAAATCAATTTCATGACTAACATAATAACATATGTCAAATCAATAAACAGAAACAAAAAATTAAAAACAATCAAACAGTTATATGAAGAAAGAAGTTACTAGCATAAAATAAACTTTTTTTAAAAAAAAAAATTCCAAGGACAAAAGAAAAAATTACTTTTAATATTATGTTAATAAAAAATCACAGAGGTCAATTACTTTGTTTCCCTTTTCTCTTCAAACATTTTGAAGGACCCTCGACGGAATCTCTTCTTTTCGACGACTCAACAACAATAACATTCACGTTAGCACCATCATCCGGCCTTTTTCGAACTGGTGAAAGACTTAGTAGGTTAAAATTTGGTCTTCAACATCGCAAAGGTATGCTATCCAAACAAATAGTCTTGACATTTAAGCGAAGGCTTTTTCAAGAAAGAGTTTTTCCTCCAATGTCGAAAAATCAATGATTGAGTGTAGAAGAAAAACGATTTACAAGTATAACTAAAATAGAATAATCAAAATGCACAAAGAAATCGACCAGAAAAAAAAAAAGAAAGAGGTGATGAAGACAAAAGACAAAATTTGTTAGGGAATATGGAGGTTTGTTCTTACATTGAGTTGTTTAAAAAGCTTAAAACCAAAATTTGAAAAAAAAAAAAAATCATGGCAGCAGAAAATAGGAATAGTAAAAAGGTAGTCACGTCTTGTCACTATAAATTCATAATTAAAATTAGGGGTGTACATAGACCGGGTTGATTCGAATTTTTTAAATATCAAATCAAATTATTTATGTTAGATTTTTTAATATATAGACCAAACCAAACCAATAAATTTGAGTTTTTCAACCTCGAATTTTTTCAGTTTTTTTGGGTTGGTGTGATTTTCGTGTTGATGCAGTTTTTTTGAAAAATGATTCCAAATATCAGACGTTTCTCTACCAGTATTTCTAAATTTAGAAAGTACTTGAGGAGTCGTCCTCTTTTGCTTTTTAGGATGAGTACGTTGATGTGGAGTGACTTTATCACCTTGTTGAGATGTCGCTAGCATAGTCGGAGGAAT
Source organism: Solanum sejunctum (assembly GCA_025642045.1). Taxonomy (NCBI): domain Eukaryota; kingdom Viridiplantae; phylum Streptophyta; class Magnoliopsida; order Solanales; family Solanaceae; genus Solanum; species Solanum sejunctum. Next base: position 6,406,620 of record JAOTQJ010000096.1, on the reverse strand, counting down.
GTTGGTAAACCCCTCTGTATCCGGTGCAAAAGATGTAGTTTCCATCTGACAGAAAGTTACTGCATATGATGAAAAATTTGTAATCAGCTTTCTACATCATATATTCACCACTCGGAGATATTTCAGCAAAAAGGAAACTAAGACTCACATCGAAAAGCTAATTTTCAAATCATAAAGTGGTAAAGATACATCATTTTAAAGCTTTGAAACAACTACAACCTAATAAGATCAATAACAAACAAATCACAACATAGACTTAACAACATCATCTAGTCAGCTAACAACATCACAAACAATCCCAGAAATGTATTTACGACTAAAGAACAACATCATCGCAATATCAATTCATCACAACAGGGCATTTCTAGTTAGAACTCAACAAGCATACAAACAAAAAAGTACACATCTTCAAAGTTCGTCTTCAAACAGAGTTACGATATATTAAACAAAGAACGAGATTAGAGTATTACCTTTGTCGGAGCAGCAAACTGGGACGACAAGCTTGACGAAGAAGAAAGCTACAACAGAATTCGTCAACACCTTCTTTGATCAAGAATCCTCAGTTTTAGGATCGTGGGAGGCGCGGCGTCTGTCATGTTTGACAGAGAATGGGTCGAAGTGGGTTGTTGGTGTTTGTTGTTTGAGGAGAGAGAACTATTGGATTTTCGTTTTTTTTTTCTTTTGGTTACTGTTTTTTTTTGTTGAAGGAAATGGGGAAGGGTTTGGGGATCGTGAAGAAGAAGGGAAAGATAAGAATAGGGGGCTCAACAATGCCCATGCTTTTTGAGAAAGTAGCCAAAAAATATGTTTTTTGAGAAAACTCATACTCATGTGTCTTGTCCCCCTAAATCCTTATAATAAATATTTTTTATATATAAAAAAATTAAAAATTATATACATATAATGTCGGGTTGGTTTTTTAAAATCAAATTCAAACCAATTCAAATATAGTCTAATTTTTTTCGTCAATACCAAACCAAATCAAACTAACCCACTAATCGAAAAAAAAATTTCGAATTGACTTGATTGGTTGGTTTGGTGTGATTTGCGGTTAGATTCTGTACACCCCTAATTAAAACATACTTTGAAAAGAGAAATTGTGTACTTTAATACACATCACACGGAACAAGAATAAGAAAAACAAGATAGAAAAATAAAAAACAACAAAAATAGAATATGACAATAATGTAAATAAAAAGCCTATTATCTAAATATTTTTGGATGTTGACATGAACTGTAATTTCACCTCTTAAAGTATATATTTTGGCCATTTTTTCTTTTTTGGACGAAATTAATATAGTTACCTATGAAATTTGTTATATAAATTATAAATATAAAATATTATGATTTTAAAGAAGTATTATATAAGATAAAAGTTGATATGCAAAAATAGAATGGACATTTAAAAAGATCAATTAGTACAAAAAAGTGAGGGGGAGGAGTAGGTTAATTTTTAAAGCAAAGCTAGGAGTTGTAAATAATGTTCGTCCTTTATGAGATTGTATAAAAAATTAAAATAATTTTGATAATTATTTATTAAGTTTTTATATTTATCAGTAAAAAATCTAAATTACACATCCAAATAAAACTTTATCTTCATCTTATAACATTTCGTTATACATGACCAAAACGGACCCTTGGATTTTTTTTTATTTTTTTTAAAAAAGACCCTTAGATTAGAAGCTAAATATACCACTACGATTTAGGAAAAATAATCTCATTAAAAACAAAGTACTATATATACTCGTACTGTCCAATAAATTATGCATATTTATTTTTTTGTTAATATACTTACATTTACTAAATTAAAAAAGAACACTTAAAATTGTTCTTTTTTTATTTAAAAAATATCATGTAAACGTTAGAAAATTGCTTCATTATTTTTTATTCTTCCAGCCGTGTCTCAAACCCGACCCAGTTGTTAAAAAGAACTCATTTTCTCTTTCATTGGGTTTGGATCAGATTTGCATAAAGGGAGGACTTTTAGCTGAGATAGGGTCTAAACGAGTATAAAGATGAGTGAAAGTAATTTTTTTAAAGTTACGCGATACTTTTGAAATTAAAAAGACTATTTGAGATTATTTATTTCAATTCAATCTGTTAACAGAAAGAGCAAATATTCATCCTTTGTAAGATTATGAGAGTAAGTATGCACAATTCGTTAGACAATGAAATTATATATACACCACTATTTCAACGAAGACTATATCAACTCAAATATTTACCTTATTTTCCATTTGGTTTTCACCGCTGAATTTTGAAATGAGGGCCAACCTTATAATTGTAGTAAGTACTTGTTTAGGTTCTTTATTGATTTTGACAGAAAGCTTTATAAAGGAAGGGAATTAGCTTAATATAGAATGGTGCATCCATTCATAGTATATACATCATTCAACTTAGGAAAGAGCTACAAGACATATATAAATAAGGGAGAGGGAGAGGGAAAAGGAAAATAGCTACACCCAAATATTTCTTTGTTGTCAACTAGCATTGCTACTTTCTGCTGGTTATGATTTTGGCATTGTTATTTACCTTTCCTCTTAAATTTAGAATAGTTTATGATTTGTTTATTTCAATGAACTTAGGTTACTAAAGAATAAAACTACTGAGATTGAAGGCTGAATAGTGATGAGTTGAGTTTAAGCTTCTTCGTGGAGACAACACTACTTTCGTTTCATCTTTTTACGTGGCATGTTTAAAATCATAATATTAAAAGGTATCTTATTGTATTTAACATAAAATCTTCCTTATTTTCTTAAACTCGTGCCAAGTCAAATTAAGACCATTCTTTTTAAAAGGAAAGGAGTATCTTGACTGTGCATATGCTGGTTGCCATAACCAAAAAATAGGCGGGACAGTAAAAAGGGTTCTTGATAAGTCAGCTCATAATTCAAGAAATAAAATAGCCTGCAAGCATTAACAGACTTGTTAATGAGATGTTGAATGCAAACAGGACAGCAATATCCTAAAATTCTCCTTTTAGAAATCATGAAATAGCATGAGAGAATCATCAAGATTCATTAGGGAAGATTCCAGAGTAATCCAAACTTTTCTTACGCGCATGTATTTGCTGCGCACTTCTCCAACAAGCTTATCTTTGGGAATCTGAATAATCTGGCACAGGTAACACCCAACACTCAAGACACTAGTAATCATCAATGAAGAGCAAAGGTAAATGACAGCAATTGAATCCTCACTGTTATATCTCATGTCGTCATCATCATACCATGAAGGGGAAGGTAAATGCACAACATACATAGAGTAGATTGCAAGCTCATGCAACAAGGCTGATTTTAGCTGTTGTTCCTTTGAGAATAATTTTTTTCATAAGCATTTGCTTTGGGGGGGCTTGCACAGATTTTTCAAGAATCATTCCTTAACGTGGTCCAAACAATAGGTGTGGCAAGCGAAGTGGTGTCATGACAATGAAGTTAATAGAAAGGACAAAGTAACAAACAAATGAAAGAGAAGTGTTTTGCAACATGACGAACAAGTAACCAAGCCAATATGAAGCCCACCTGCAACTAGATTGTATTTGAGAAATTGAATCCATAAAATATTCCCACTTTCTGTAAAACAAAACCAACAGATATTTTGGATTATGGTCCAGAAAGAATTATATCTAGCACAGGTATGCAGCTCATGAAATCCTTCTTTCTACTAGAGGGAAAGTAATAACTGCACATCCACAAGGTGTTACCTCAGCTAATGGCCTAGTCTCTCTCCCTGTTAAGGGGTTACCTCAATTTGTTTTTAGTTACTACATTAATGTTTTAGCATAATAAGGATGAATTTAAATTTTATGGAGATCTTTTTCTCAAGTGGTTATCTAAGCCAATGCTTAATAAGAATTTTGAGAGACACTTCCAACCATTTTGCTACACCATCTTCTTAAGAAAAACTAACAGTGGTATCCAGAGACCATTGATCTTCATGGATCAGTGAGTGCATTGAAGAAAAATAATTTCACTGTTTTTAACCCAAATCTAATTTCAACCAATTTTTGTTTGAAACTAATTTCGACCAATTACTGACCAGGGCACGAGCATTGTGTTAACTCTTACTTATTTAATGCTTGGACTCTCGTATCAATTTTCAAAATTTTAACTATAATTCTACTAGAGGGAAAGTAATAACTGCACATCCACAAGGTGTTACCTCAGCTAATGGCCTAGTCTCTCTCCCTGTTAAGGGGTTACCTCAATTTGTTTTTAGTTACTACATTAATGTTTTAGCATAATAAGGATGAATTTAAATTTTATGGAGATCTTTTTCTCAAGTGGTTATCTAAGCCAATGCTTAATAAGAATTTTGAGAGACACTTCCAACCATTTTGCTACACCATCTTCTTAAGAAAAACTAACAGTGGTATCCAGAGACCATTGATCTTCATGGATCAGTGAGTGCATTGAAGAAAAATAATTTCACTGTTTTTAACCCAAATCTAATTTCAACCAATTTTTGTTTGAAACTAATTTCGACCAATTACTGACCAGGGCACGAGCATTGTGTTAACTCTTACTTATTTAATGCTTGGACTCTCGTATCAATTTTCAAAATTTTAACTATATTTCTTTTAAAATAGAACTACTTCAACTAATATCTATCTTAACCTAATACAATATTTTATCGATATTGTTTTTAATCATGACAAGCATATACATCTCTTTGAATGACCCACAAATCTTCATAGATAAAAATTATAGTTGGTCAATCAAGATGAAGTCCAAAAGTGATGTAACAAAATTGTAAAAACTCATAAGTTCCTAGCTCAGATCAGATAAGAAGCTCAGAAAAATTCTAAATCTGCTAGAATTTGGAATTTATGGCCACACCTACGGCCCATAAAAGGAACCATGGACTGTAGATGGAGATTCGTAGATCAACCTCCAAAACAGGGAGAGTTAGTCTAGATTTTACAAGTTGAAATTACAGTCGGTAAACCCTTTTACGAGTCATAAACTTGGGTTGTAGATCGACTTCAGAGACTTAGACTTTCATCTGAGCATGACGGGCTTAGTCTATAACAACATACTGAGTGAAGTCCCACAAAGTAGGTTCTGAGGAGGGTAGATTGTATGCAGATCTTGCCACTACCTCATGGAGATCGGTTGTTTCCAAAAGACCCTCGACTCAAATGTCTCTGCCCCAAGTAAAAGAAATATCAATAAACATAGAATAACGGCTCAAACGAAGAGCAATGTCAATTTTACATAAAAAGGAGGACAAACTAAGTTTACGGATCATAAACGCATTTATAGACCGTAGATTAGGCTCGTAAAGAAAATCCTGAAACTCAAATTTTCCCTGAGTAATACGAATAGCTTTTACAGATCGTAATAAACAACAGACCGTAGATGGGTCTCGTCTGAACTTCAAAGACTCAAAATTTACTCTGATTTCTACGGACAGGGAAATACGGGCCGTACAGTGATCCACAGACCATAAATGGCCTTGTAGAACCCCTACTGAACTCAGTTTCTGTCAGAGTTGTTTCGGTCTTTCCCCACATTTTTAACCCCTATACTATGCCGTTTCAGCCCATTCTAAGTGGGATTAAGGGAAATTTAGTGACCCTAAACCTCCCATCTCACACACAACTCCCCAAATTAGATTTCTTTTCTCTCTTCGAGGTTCCTCTCAAAAGCTTCAAGTCTCAATTCAAGATTTCGAGATAGTGTCTTCAGTTCAGGTATGTGAAATTTAATCAATAGGTATTCTTATTTCTTCCACCCATTGAATCCCAACAAAAACCTAACTTTTCAAGTTTATGATTTTTACAATGGCTAGGATTTTATGAAAAAGCATTATCCCTATTTCAGTTTAGTCCCTTTCCATGAATATACGTCTTTACATGATTTAATCTATAAGTTTACTATTTCAAGTAAGTATTTTTATGAATCCTCAGTGCATAGATATCTCCATTTCTTAGAATTGTGTGTGTCACAGATTATTAGTTTTCATGATTCAGGATGCTTTCAAATAAAGTATCTTCCAGCATTTATCATTTTTATCATGATTTATGAGCTATTCAGTAATATCAAACTATTATTATTTTCAGTCTATTTGCATATTTCCGTTGGGAGTTTTACTTAGCACTGAGATGACCTAAGGATGAAGGATCATTCTTTAGTTAAGGCATGAGACCTTAAGTAGCAACTCTACATTTCAGAACTACGTGCCACTTTAGGATAAAAAAAGATCTCTCGTTAGTTGAGGCCAGCTCCTTAGTCTTCTACAAATATTAGCTTAGTGGTACCACAATAGCTAATATCAGTCTTATACCTTGGCAAAGTATATTGGGCCCTTTTGATGAGGATTATGCATCAAACTCCATGTTGCATCTCACATTATAATATGTCGGTAAAAGGTATCTCCCACAATCGGTTTTCAGATTATTGCATTGATCAATGTAATTAAGTTATTTTCCAGTTATCAGTTTCATGCTTTATTACTTGGTCATTGCAACAGTGCATGTTATCTCAGTTCAACATGTCAGACCTTTTATGTCCAATTATTATGTTTTCATGCATGTCTTACATTATAACAAGGGTAACCCGCAGCCGCAACCCTTTGGGTGCGCATAGGGTAAATCCCCGCTCCTATGCAATAGCTTGCAAACCATATAGGAGAGGTAACTAGCACTAGGTAAGCCTGGTGCGATGAGATCGACAGTCAACTCAGAAGGTAAACCCCTCACTTTAGTTGGCAAGGGGTTTCGAACTTGAGACCTCCAACATGGAAGTCTCAAGCCCAAACCACTTGGCCACCCCGAAGGGTATGCATGTCTACATATTCAGTATATTCAAAGTATTGACCACATACTTTTGTACTATATTATTTTATAAGATAGGCTAAAATGTTCCTCATTCAGGCTGCGGTTAAAATGGATTCTAGTCAGCACGGTAGCAGCTTTTGGTAAGTCCTCATCATTCGGGAACGACCATTACCCTTATTTCAATATTACGCTTTTTAGTTTTAGACATTTAGAGTTAGCTAGGGGCTTGTCCTAGCAACTCATCTTGGTAGAGGCTTCCAGATAGTCAAAGTAATTTTAGCTTGTAGTTATTTCAAACGTCTGTGTATTTAAACTTTGACTAACAACATACCTAGTGAAATCCCACAAGTGGGGTCTAGGAGAGTAAAATGTATGCAAACCTTACCACTACCTTTGACTATATTATACTATTTCAGTTTAGCTTCCGCATTCAATTACTTTTAGATATTGTTTATGCTTAACCATGTGTCATGCCAAACCATGAGGTTAGCTTAGGATTACTTGTGATTTTAAGCACCATGTCGCTATTAGGGGTAACCTCGAGTTGTGACAAAAACATATACCTAATTCTCTTTCGTTTGAAAAGAAAAGATACACGGTTACTTCCAATCAACAAACAATGACATTGTTACTGAAAAATACTTGAAGCATATGATAGAAAAGGCAAGGAAATTGAGTTCAAGAAGAGATGAAAAAGGGATGTTACAAAAGTGTGCAAGTTCAAAAACACTCAAAAGAATTTAGCATCAACTGCAAAGGCAAAAATTGAGGAGCAATTTTTTTAGACTGTAGATATTGAAGCAGGGGAAAAGTGTTGAAATTAGCTTTCAGTCACTACAATAATTTTTTAGCATAATAAATTGCTTAGTTTTGGGATGAATTTGATTTTAAATTTCTATTAGATTGTCTTTCTCAAAAAAAAAAAAGGTTCTATTAGGTTGTATTCGTTTGTTGTATTTTAGCTTTTTTGAATTTTTATTACGCAGATTTTCTGCAAATTACATTTTGAAGTTGACTATCTAAAACCCTCTTAAGCTTAAAAAACTATTAACGTATTCAATCAATAATTTTAACCTTTTTGTTGCACCATCCTTCAAAAAAACAAATAGCCAAATACGTATGTGGTTGTAAATTTTTATTAAGATTTCTCTAGATGCTTTCACTCTATCTCGACGTACATGTTTACATGACAGAATAGATGACTAATGATTTCTCTCGTCTGGAATAATATGCTCCATCTACCAGATCTCAAACATAAATCAAACAGATAACTTCATATTCCCTTTCTTGGTTAATCTTCCGTCATGATTGAGGGGAAACAAGAAATAACAAGTTCTTTTCTAGAATATCCTTCTTGATGCACGAACGACCATGATTTACTATTGTGTTTGAGTACTTAATCTGCCAGCAACAGGAAAAAGTGAAAGAATCACTACTATGTTTAAAGTAACACAGTAGATAACTTATTCACATTCAAAGTGCCACTCAAAGTAAGTGGTTCATGCCTCACAGTAGAAAATAGAAAGACCATTTTGATCCCTTTGAACTCCTTTTTGGTTCGTGCCAATCTGTAGCCTGACCAATTATGTCTGTCTTAGATATACAAAAGGAGAACCTTGTTCTCACTCAATCACCTTTCATTAGAAGATACCGGACCTAAAATGAAGATGAGTGCAAGTGCATAGGGTTTCCGCAATCAAAAGACAGCTAATTATTTGGTTCAGTAATAAACACATATCTACTCACGTACACTTGCAAAGTTAGATGATAGAAGATGAACACAAAACAACAATAAACAAGTAGTAGACACACATGAAAAAAATTGATAAGAGAGATCTGTAAACAAACCTCTTTCTCCTGTTCTTTCTCATGTGCTATTCTCAATCTCAAATTAAGGGCAGCATGGTACATTTCATCTAGAACATGTTCCCAAAGAGACTGCTTATTAGTTTTCCACAGAATGAAGTCTGATTGCTTTGCTGCACGTGTAACAACTTTCTGCATAGAATAGCGAACATCATTAGTAGGTACTACAAAATTTGTTCAATGCAATCTTTATAACTAATATGAGTGTGTAAGCATGTTCATACATGCGTGTATGTGTACATATGTACAAAGATGAGAAGAAAGCTTTCTTCAATGCAAGCCACAGTTGGGAAATAAACAATTTGGAGCTTATCTTTACTTTGTATTTTGCCCTGATTGACATATGTCCTGCAGGCCTATTAGGGCGTTTCAAATGCCACTATTAGAGTGTTTCAAACGCCATCAACCTTCCATATCTAGAGGAGAAAGCATATTAAAGATTGACCATCTGCTTAGATCATAAAGCTTCATAGACTTAACATTTGTCTAATGTAGCACTCCTCCATCATAAAAGACAAGAAAGAGAAATTCATAGTTGCATAAATAGGCATTTATGCGATCTTACACACTTATTGTATCCTATGGTGACAGTCAATTGTGAGATTTATCAGCAGTCCAAAGCTTCATTATTGTCCACATTACTTTCAGTTTCACTGTGGATGGAGACTTCAAAAGATGGCGAGAGAATTGCTGCTGAATAGCTTTCTGCAGTTTTTTATTTTCTCGACCAATTTGAATTCCAATGTTCCCCACTTAGAGAGAGAGAGAGAGAGAGAGAGAGAGAGAGAGGGAGGGAGGGAGGGAGGGAGGGAGAGAGAGAGAGAGAAATACTTAAATATCATAGATGAGTCA
>JAOTQJ010000096.1:6383928-6397024 GCA_025642045.1 Solanum sejunctum | reverse complement strand
TAAATGGGTAAATATGGGTTGATTTATTTTAAAAGTTCATACAAATATGGTCAAAATGGATAAAATATGAGTACCCATATAGACCCATAGATCCCCCAATTTATACTAAACAATTCTTAATTGCTCTTAAAAAAAAAATTGTGTGAATAATTGTTTCTGATGTTTCTTAAAAAAATTTGGACTTGAAAATCGAAAATTGAACCAAACCAAACTAATTCGATTTTTTCAGTACAGTATCAAGTTAGGGGAGGGGGGGGCAAAAATAATTTTTTTTATTTTTAATTGGGGCGGACATAAATATTGAAAAATCAAAAAATCGAACCAAACCAAACTAATTCATTTTTTTGATTCAGTGTCAAGGTGGGGTGGAGGGCAAAAAATAACTTTTTTTATTTTTATTGAGGAGGCCATAAATACCGTTAAATCAAACCAGACCAAACTTATTCGGTTTGGTGTCGGGCGGGGAGGGGGGCGGGATTACTTTTTTTTTATTTTTTATTGGGGCGGACATAAATATCGAAAAATCGAACAAAACCAAACTAATTCGGTTTTTCGATTCGGTGTCGAGGTGGGGGGCAAAAAAAATTAACTTTTTTATTATTTTTTATTGGGGCGGACATAAATACCGAAAAATCGAAAAATCAAACCAAACCAAACCAATTCGATTTTTCAGTTCGATTTTCGGGGTGAAGTGCAAAAAAAAATAACTTTTTAAAATTTTTTATTTTGGGCGGGCATAAATAGCAAAAAATCAAAAAATCGAACCAAACCAAACTAATTCGATTTTTCAATTTGGTGTCGGGTGTGGGGGTGCAAAAAAAATAACCTTTTAAATTTTTTATTAGGACGGACATAAATATCGAAAGATCAAAAAATCGAACCAAACCAAACTAATTTGGTTTTTCGGTTCAGTGTCAGGATGAGGGGGAGGGGGGATTAAAAAAAATAACTTCTTTTTTATTTTTTAATTGGGGCAGGCATAAATACCAGAAAAATCGAACTAAATCAAACTAATTCGATTTTTCGGTTCGGTGTCAGATGTGATTGGGGGGAGGGGGGGCAAAAAAAATGAACTTTTTATTTATTTTTTATTGGGCAGGTATAAATACCGAAAAATTGAACCGAACCAAACTAATTCAGTTTTTCGGTTCGGTGTCGGGGAGGGGTGGGGAAACAAAAAAAATTAATTTTTTCAATTTTTTATTGGAGCGGACATAAATACCGAGAAATCGAAAAATCGAACCAAACCAAACTAATTCGATTTTTTGGTTCGGCATAGGTGTTCTTTTTTCAAAAATTCAGTTTTTCGATTCGGTGTAGGGGTCTCAAAATTTCGGTACGCCGAAGAACCGAACTTTTATTAAAAAATTGAACAAATAATTATTTTTCAAAAATAATTATTTGGGAGTAGGGTTGAGATGATTGGGATTGAACATTAACAATCTAGCTTTATTTTAATCTTTTTTGGATTCAAGAGAATAAAGTGGGTTGGAACCATTCTTATCTAAACCATATTTGACCAAATCCATATTTACCCATATTTTATATGGATGGATTGTGATCTAATCCATTTTGGCTCAATCCATCCAAATCCAATCCAATCCACCCATTTGCCACCTCTATCTAGAACCTATAACCTTGGATGATTGCAGAGTGGATTCAGATATGGAGGGCCAATAAATATGAGAAATATTCTATTAAAAGCTGCTACAAACTTCTTCAACAACAAACTGGTCAGTGGGAGGTATCATGGCCTTTGAAGATGCTTTGGAAGATCAACACATACAAAAGCTGCTGGCTTTGGGAGGATTGCAGCCTTGAACAGATGTCTTACTCCGGATATGCTCCAAAGAAGAGGATATATCTTATGCAGCAGGATATTTTTCGCTAAGAAACTCTGGAATCTGTACACCATTTATTCCTCCACAAACTGGACAGATATGGGATCTCTTCCTAACTATCTATGGTGTGAAATAGGTCAGGCTTAATAGTATTAGACGACTGTTGAAAAGTGGCAAGAGTCAACAGGTAATCAAAGGGAGAAGATATGGACAACCATTCCTCTATGAAATAAACAAAAGACGCTCTGAAGATCAGAGGCTCCACATTCCAATGTTAAAAAAATAGATGCTTGCAAAATTTGTAATTTTGGTGAAAGGGGAGTGTAGCAAGTCCTTGTTCAGTTTCTGGATTTCATGGATACGTAGGAGTTCAATATGTAACTGCTATCCTATGTATTGGTACTATAAATAAAGTATTGGTACTTTACACATTCTCCTTCTGTCCTTCTGATGAATCAGGATGATCTTCATACCTGATTCTTGAGATTTTACGCTTGAACAGGATCACGTGTTCAAAATCAGTGGTAAATTTTCCCATTGAGGAGCTTGACGATTCACCCACTTTGTTTACTCGGATAATTGTGCTGGGTTAGAGAGTTCATGGTGTCCCGAGTCCCAGCCCAATCTTGAGCTAAAATTTTAGTCACCCAATTTTCAGTCTGGATCTCGACTATGAAGCAGAAAATAATTGTAACAAAGTAGTGCACGGTATCTGGAACTTCCAAAGGATATTTTCATTTAAGGTAAAGATCTATTTGTTTCAGATTACTCAATGAATTTCAGGGCATGCCTCAAGTGTCCAGTAATTCACCATGGAATAGATCAGAGTGGGTCATGTTACTATTTAGCAAGAGAGAATATAGTTTATAGCATGTATCCGAACAAACATACCCTCCCTTCATATTAGTTTTAGCTATCCTCAGATACAGAAGCAAAGCCAAATGTATTTTTGCTGCTTCCATAACACTGGCATGAGAAAGCAAGACATCCACAGAATAGTTCCGAGATATGTTTTAGTTTACTCACAAGGTCTTCAATTTTAAGGATGCAATCAAATCAAGACATTTGTCTACTACTACAACAGAAGACTGAAACATATTACCTTCATCTCTAAGTAGTCATCTTTCCACAGCTTAAATAGAATCTTGACTGCATCTTTCTTTTCAACAAATGTGGTATCTGAAATCTGAAAAATTACAGCAACGTAAGACTGCTATCATCTCATTTTTCAACAAATCGTAGCACCCAAAAAACAAAAACCTCTCACCTAAACATTCCGGAAAACTTCCACACACTAGTGCACTTCAACACTATTCTCATGTACTGATGACGATGTACGTGTACTTTCTCAGGAGCCTCAACAATGTGGGCAAGAATATCAATGGAACTATGGAACAAGTGATGTATACTCTAATCTGTTCTATTTTTACCTATACAATTGATATATCCTCTAATCTGTTCTATTTTCACCTATTTTCTTAGTACTTTCAACAATTACAACGTACCCTATGAAATTTCACAAGTGAGGTCTGAAGAGGGTAGAATATACGTAAACCTTACCAGTACCTCGTAGAAGTAGGGAGGTTCTTTCCGAAGGATTCTCGGCTCAAGTGCGACAAATTCTAGTATAAAGGAGGAGATAATAGAGAGAATATAGCAAATAACAAGGAACAGTACAAGAGCAGCCAAAACAACAATTAAATCATGTGATAATCGAAACACCATAAACAACAATGATACAGATAAAACACAACTACAATAATACAACTGGAACCATCGCGTACACCAGTCACCCTAAGCAAGTTAACACTATACTACTTACTACCCTTCCACCCTAATAGAGTCCTCCACGCCCTCCTACCTAAGATCATGTCCTCAATAACCTAAAGTTGCATCATATCCTGCCTTATCACCTCTCTCCAATACTTCCTCGGCCTACCTACCTCTCCTCGTGCCCTTTATAATCTCGCACCTCCTCAGTGGTGCGTCTCTTCGCATGTCCAAACTATCTCAGTCTCACTTTCCTAATTTTGTGCACCATAGAAATACACCCACCTTATTCCAGATATCCTCATTTTTAATCTTTATCACTCCTGGTATGACCACACATCCTACTCAACATTCTCATCTCTACAATATGGATTTTCTAAGCATGGGAATTCTTGACTGACCAACAATCAGACCCATACAACAATGTCCATCTAACCACCACCCTACAAAACTTACCTTTGAGTTTCAATGTACCTTTTAATCACACAAGACTCCAGAGGCAAGCCCCACTTCATCCAGGCGGCACCAGTACATTGTGTGATATCATCGTCGATGTCTCAGATGCCCTAGATTATAGACCCAAAATACTTGAATCTATCTCTCTCGGAGATATTTATGTGTCAAGCCTCACTTCCATGCCTACCTCATGCATCGCATCATTAAAATTGCACTCCACATATTTTGTCTTAGTCTTGCTAATCTTGCTAAACCAAAACCCTTTAGCTTCCAAAGCCTGTCTCCATGCCTGTAACTTAGCATTCACTTCATTACACATCTCATCAATCAATACTATGTCATCTACAAATAACAAATACCAAGGCATCTTATCTTGAATGTGTCGCGTCAATAAATTCATCAACAAGGCAAATAGAAACAGACTAAGAGTTGACCCAGGGTCATCTCCACAAGAAAGTGCTCGAGTCTCCTCCCACTGTTCTAGCCCGTGTTTTAGTTCCTTCATATATGTCTTTTATTGCCCTAATGTAGGCCATTGATACACCTCTTGCCTCCGGGCATCACCATAAGACTCCCTCGAAACTTTATCCTACGCTTTCTCAAGGTCAATGAACACCATATGTAAGTCTCAATAGTTACTTAATACCTCATCTATCATATTATTTCTTTCTTAGCTACGATTTTGTGAAACACTTTTTCAACATCTGGGGACTAAATGTTTTGAAGGCCTTTATTAAGATTTACATTTGCTAGAGTAAATTACAATTTAGAGAACCAAGGAGATATACACTCCTTCCTTCACCAAGCAATGCATATTCTTGGTGAAGTGAGCTTGGCATTTTGACAGTGCATGAAGCTATTTAATAAAAATAGGACGATATGTGAAATGATAGTCCATCAACTAGGACGTGAAGAATAAAATAAAAAAGGTTTCCCTTTGCTTGAGTTCCAATTTTTCTTTTGATAGCAAATACATAACCAGTTTCAGAGAGAAAAGAGAGCTAACTATGCTTTGATGATTACATTAAAGCACTTTTCATCCCTTAACTACATTAGCTGGATTTAATAATAGTAGATCTCTTATGGACTATAAAAAAAGAGGGAGGACAGCCCAAGATAAACAAAATCTATCACGTAAAAAGCAGTCTCCTAGCCATCTATTTATTTACTAGTTACGAAGATCCATTGCAATAGTTATCTATAAATTTATTTTTTAATGATACAATTAAATGCTATTAAATTTTCTCATAAAATGTAAAATTAATATACAATAAATATTATGAATATTGATTAAATATTACATTTAATGATTAAATGATTTTAATTTTATATATATATATTTGTAGTACTACTTTTTTGCCACAAAGATATTAAAATAGTTATTTAATTTTATTTGTCCAGTTTAAAGAGAAATTGGTTTTATCCTAATTTCATATTTACTTAACTTAAAATAACTGATTTGGGTGATATAGCGAAATCATAGTTGAAGCAACTGGGAAAATTATTTATTAGGGGTAATATTGTAAAATCATATTTGAAGTAAGCAACTGTTTTAAAAAGATTAATAAAAAAAATTCACTGATATTTTTATGGACCCTGTTTAATATATAAGAGGAAGCAGACAGCTCAAGCAGGCACGTCGACGGAGAGCTGCCTGCTTGCCGCCTAACTGCCACTGATATAATAAGAATAATTCTCTCATAATGCTAGTAGTTGGACTAGCTTGTGGGCAACTCAACTATTTCATTCCATGCTATTGTCCGCCAGTAAAGGTACGAGGTAATTTTTTGTCAACGAAGGCTTAGGTAGATGAGAGAAAATGTTCTCTGCCTCTACTGTGATTTGAACCTTATTTTCCAAAAACTCACTTTATTGATTGATAGAATACACCCTTGGGTGCCGCCATTGCCATTTATGCAGGAAACAATTTGTAAGATCTAGTATGCCTTCGAATTAAGTAGCTTTAAGATTAACATGCAATTCAATAAAGCTACAATACCTTATCCGTTTCAACAAGACGATCAGCTTTCGACAATAATCTGAACATCCTGTAGGCCTCCCTCCCATATCTTTTTAAGACAATGGATTCCACCTGCAAGTTATTACCATGTAGAGATGAAATAACTCAATTCTAGAACATTTAAAAGGTCATCGCTTGCCTATAAGTTTGTAATCAACCTCTTCAATGCGAGCCTGTTCAATAATGTTCTTCAAATCTGTACACACATAACTGACAGTAAGTCATACTGGGAAATCAAAAACTTGGCTCTGCAAGGACTTGAACTTTTCTTTAAGATTATATTACAAATGAAAAATTCATGTGTTGATAGATATACATACCTACACTATAAGTTTCATCTATTTCCAGCAATGGAGCTTCACATCCTAATTCAGCGAGGGAAGCTCTGATACGTTCCAGATCCATACCAAGACCACCTTCCCTCTTTATCACCTCATCATAAATAGCATTTATGGACTGAGGAACTGCAAATAATGAATATAATAACAAAGGCATCAAGAAAAAGGGAATTCAAAAACAATGCTAACACTACAATGAAACAACTTAACATGAATCTGACATTCATAAACACAAAATGCTCCATTTCCCCAGAAACAAACCAAATGGAAGTTTTTGGTACAATTTATAAATCAAGTACAAAAATGTAAAAACAATTTTACTGCAGGCAACGACTTGTTAATTACTCAACCAGAGACCTTAACTTGAAAAAAATTCAACTAAAGAAAAGTAAAGCAAGTATGCCACTGTTATGCATGTCTCTAGAAAGGATCATAAGGCTCAGGCTTCACACTAGAAAGTCATCCATATATGACTGTACATGATTCAAGATGAATGTGCCTTCACCTCAAGGTGCTAAAAGCCTCAAAAGCAAGGCTGGAGATTAATGTAGGTGGGGCCATTTGCTATGAAGAAAGCTTTGTAAATGTTAAAATATCAAGTCTATTTATGTCACGAAGCTGGCTATACCTCATATAAGACATATGCATACACTTCATTTGTTATCATAAACCTGCCCCTAGTCGTGACATGAGCATTATCATCCACCCTTTCTTTTTTTTTGAACAAATGCAAATTTTAGTTTCTATTTATCCATTAACAGTATCAGCAAGAGGTCACAATCATGTTTAATATTTATTGACTAGTAAATGAAATCTGCACTGACCTGATTTTTCAATTATCAATTTAGATTCAGAATGTCTACTCAGCTCCAGGGTCGCAGCAAGAACAATGGCAGCATCATTGTTGACACGTACTTTCACATTTGCAACACAAGCCTACAATGCACACAATTTATATAGCTGTGATTCCATAGCCAACCACTGTTTTAGATTCTCAGGAGATTTTAAATTCTAAGAAAAAGTCAGTCAAGACAAAGCTGTCTAAACCATTTCTACTGTGGTAGTAAAGATTTCTGATTTTTGCTAAATAACTTAGCACGTTAAGGAGACACTTTCTCAGTGAAGCCAACAGTCAGGGCCACAACTCTCACCTCATCAAGTGGGAGAAGGTGACTCAACCAAAAACATCAAGGTGGTTTTGAAATCAACGATCTTGCAGCTCATAACAAAGGCATGATGGTGTAGTGGCTTTGGAAATTCAACTTGGAGGATGCAGGATTCTAGAAACTAGAAAGATATCGTCATAGCAAAACATGAAGTGTGGAATCAATGGTGCACAAAGGATTCTAGTCTCCCTCATGGAGAGGGTCTCTAGAAGGGTATTACAAAATTATGCACACCTTTGTTGAACAGACTCATTTTGAGGTAGGTTATGGCTCACTCTTAAGATTCTGGAAGGTAAAATGGCTTCGAAGTACCACTATTCAGGATGATTTTCCAAATTGTGGACATCTCTCAAGAACCCAACTCTGTAATTGCTGTTAACAGAGAAGGGAACAACTGGGATCTGACATTCAGAAGAAACATGTAGGATTGGGAAGTGAATAAGTTGTTAAGACCTTTTTGCAAGACCTCAGCAGTGTCACATCAATCACCAGGCAGTTACAAGCTCAGGTGGGGGAATCACAGTAGGGGTATCTACACAGTAAAGGAAGGTTACCATCAGTTGTACTCTAGAAACCCCTTGATAAACAATTAACCCTGGGAGCTCATCCGGAGGTCCAAACTGCCTCCTAAGGGTATATGTTTCAGTTGGACAACTTTATATGAGACTTGTCTTCAGCTCCCAAGCAGATGCTATATGTGCAAAATGGAGGCTGAAACTAACAGCCATTTATTCCTTCACTGTGAGGTAGCCTCAGATATCTGGAACATGTTTTTTTGCTGCTTTGGTCTCAAATGGACCACATCCCTCTCAGTTAAGGAAGCTTATGGGAGTTGGAGCCTATGGAGAGCTTACAAAGCCATCAGGAAGATCGGACATTGGTACCCGCTTGTATATTTTGGTGTCTCTGGTTAGAAAGGAATGGGTGTTTAGATGGGGAGCCTCAACTCCTTCAGGTCTTCTGAAGGTAAGGTGTATTGCCAATTTGATTAGCTGGTCCAATTTGCTTCCTGTTGTTAATGCAGCACATCTTTTGGATTTTATTAGCTAAGAACTAGTCCTGACTTACTTCTTTTTGTACGGCGAGACAGTCATTTTTTGTAAGTTCAAATGCCATATCTTGTAATTTTTACATCGTCTTGATGCATTTATTAATACCACTTCATCAAATAAAAAAGTTGAGAGACCAACCTTGTGTCTTAAGCGGCGGATGAATTCTTCAAAATTGGCACGCCAAAGTACAGTCTTTTGATCTGTAGCCAGCAGTTCTGTGTTTGACTCTAAATTATCTTGCTTCCGCTAAAATCAGAACACAATAGATCAGCTGACTTTCAAAATTGTTATCTTCAACGAAAAGGTCATACCAACCTTTGTGCCACATGTCACATCAGTAATCCTTTTGTCAGTTTTTTCCTCAGAATCATTCCAGTTATCTTCAACTAAGAATCTCAAGGATTCCATTGGAGCAGCTGCTATTAAGGCTTGTTGTTCCAGGGTTTGTGGTTGAATCTGTTTTTATCGGTAAATGATAAATTCAAGAACATGAACAGTGAAATACCAACTTAAAAAACTGCAGCTTTTTCTGCATTATATTTACTTATCAGGAATATTTTTATAGAATAGGGATGCTTATGCTCTCGTCCACCTTTCTCACCCTAAATAACCTATGAGTAGCACTACTCTTCTTGTTAGCAGATGAAGCAGCATCTCTTTGCTGATTTGAGAGAACATCACCTACATTCCTTTAACTCCTACGCTACTATTCCATCCATTTCCATGACAGTGCTAGACTGAGCATGGAGTTCAAGATATTCATTTTTGTCTTATGTATTATATTAGTGGCAATATAAGAAAGACTAAAGTAGTTCTGAACCAAAAATAAAGTAGTTGAAAGTTAGTTTGACAGAGGAAATATCACATCAAATTTCAGAACTGAAGCTAATGGATTGAATTCTTGGAAGTTGTCAAAGTTGGATAGAATGGAATTAAATCAAAACATTACGCAACGACCAGAAATGGAAAGAGTGACATATAATTAAAATAGATGGAATATTTGTTTTACATTCTCAATTCTTTCTCCTATCTTATTTTCTTGTTTACTGTCATTTCTGCGATTTCAATCTGCGAAAAAATGCATGTACTACTGTCTCCAAACGATAAATGGAAGTACGCTGTTACTGGTTAATAGAAGAAGCGAAAAGTACTCTCTCTCATAGAAAATCTCAATCCCATTTACTTCTTGTTTATGATTAACAGTACTAAAGCACATGCTGAATTAAATAGTACTTCAGCTTAAGAAGAAAAGTCAAGATCACACAGATTTCTAGAGCAAAATGAAGAATGCAGCAGAACGCCAATATCACATGGAGTCATCGAGGTCACTGATATCACCTAAAGAAAAATCTTTTAATGGGAAAGAAAATTGAACAGAAGTTGTCATCATATTATAAACTTGACATCAGAATACCTTGGCAGATTTAGCACCTCGTTTCTTTGCAATAGTTTCTTCAGCAGGAGGAGGTTCAAGAAATGGTTCAGGGGCAGGACAGCGTTCCACAAATCTAGCATTAACAAGGCTGTTGAAGCTATCACGTGCAGCATCAGTGCTAGCATCTCCTGGACAATGACAACACACTCTTAAAGCAAGAAAGACGTTTAGCAGATGCAGCCTAGGCTTTTAGAAGTTAAACAACCCAAGTTTTGTTGCTTCAGGTTCAAGTAGCTTTAATCAAGAAACAAATAAATATGCAAATTGAGGTTATGAAATAGACCGGGAAAGCTCGTGGTTTAAATTTTGCAATCAACTTCGGGTGATGATAGAACTCAAGAACTGCTTTATGTATGCACCCAAGGATATAGTCTAGTGATCAATGAAGTGGGTCCAGAACCATGAGATCTTAGGTTAAACGCCAGTAGAGGCAAAAACATTAGGTGATTTCTTTCCATATCCAAACCTTGATGTTCAAGCAAGGCTCCTTTAAAAATCTGGAAAAAAAAAGGAAGAGAGAACCTCCAGTGTAATTGGTAGTTTTATACACTTGCAAAGCATCACATTGATGAACTAAGTAATAAGAGTGTTTTGCTTCAAAGCCGTCGATGGGAACATAAAAAATGGCATGTATATGTAGTACCAAGAAGTGCCACTAGTTTTGTACACTCACTGATCCTTTTATTGATTAGTTAAGTGATGCTGTTGTTCTTTCTGTCTTTGTGCATGAAGAAAAGGAGATCTGCGTAAGTGCTTTAAGATTTTAATTTACTTTTTTATAATCGTGATGTTTGGACCAGCTTTTGTGCACCTCGGCTAATTCCACAGATACCCGTCACCTCCCACAAACATCAAAATATTTTGAGAAAAGTCTTTTTTGATTGGATGGTAGTGAATGAAAAAATATTTAATCATCCAATATCGAATGTACCAATTTACTCTTTCCACCATGGCTCGGACAGAAGAGAAGAAATTACTTGGTGTTTTTGCCTCTGTTTGTATTTGAAACTGAGACCTCATTGTTCTCAACCACTTTATTGACCAATAGGCCACACCCTTGGGTGATGTTGTGTATCACACGTGTTTTTTGTCAATGACTTTTTTCTGCTTTTTAAAATATTGGAAACAAGAAGTGTGTTCATACATTGCTAATCATCTTCAATTAAAACCATTTTACAAGGAAGTGATTTTTTACCTTTTAAAATCAGTAAAAACCTTCTCGTTGTTTCTTATTTAGAAAACAGAAGCAAATACAAATGAAAAGCCAAAATACAACTCAAACTCGCATATTAAACTAATTAGCTATGATGATAGTAAACCATAATCATAGTTTACAGGACAATTCACAAAGAACTACAGAAGGATATTGTTTCACCTTGTTTCGATGCCTGCTTGTATCTATCTATGATTTGGCTGAGTGAAAGCCTACCATGCTGAAGCAACCCTTCAAAAATCTCTACACACTAAAAACACAAACACATTCACTATCATTTAGTTAAAACTAAATATAATCAGCTTGAGATAGAGAAACAAAAATTCTAACTAGTGAAACCAATAAAACTCACCTCTTTTCCCAGTTCCTCAGACACAATCTCTATAAACTTCGGGAACCTCAATTTATGTATTATGTTGTCAAATAGTGCCATGTATTGTGTAGTAACTTTTGGTGCCTCCCCAAATCCTCCTAAATGGCAATATATCAGACATCTAGAAGCTTCTCACTATATATCCTCATTGAATACCTAATTGCAGTACGAGAAAGTACTTGTAGCATTAGTGATACTACCTGGTTGTTGCACTGCAAAGGCTTGAACACAATTGTGATGAATAAGCACGAGCAAACAGTTCCTAACATTCTCTCTGCTAAGCTCTGTGAAACTTACAACCTGACCTAAAGTTTGTGTTCCTCTTCGAAACAGACAGTCGCAAACCTTCTGCAAAAATCATCAGAAGATGAATTAGGAAAAAGGGGATCAACAAATTATTTTTTACTACATTAAAAAACTACTTCTCCTCAATCCCCTGCTATATACAATCTTCTCTATTTAGGTTCGACTCACTAGGATACTCACCCTAAGAAGAAGAAAAATTAAAAATTTGAAATCTTTAACATAGGTTTTTGGTTTCAAGTCTATAATAACGGTCTATGCAAGAATTGATACTATGAATTAGGGCGATCGGTAAAAGGCGGAGAGAATTACAGCATTAAATTCGCCGAAGTAAGAAGAGATGAGATAAACAGCGAGCTTGATGCCGTGCGGCGAAGCCATGGCGGTACTTTGCTCTCTCTCTTTCACACAGTACTACTGAGGGAGAGACAAAAGAAAGGGACGCGGAGTCAGGGCTTAGGGTAACAATTTATTTTAAATAAATACAATGTAGTGCTTCGTTCACATCTAGGGTCCATAGCTCAGTGCTAGAGCATTTGACTGCAGATCAAGAGGTCACCGGTTCGAACCCGGTTGGGCCCTTTTTTGAGGTTTAGATCTTTTCTTTTACTGTTTTGCACAACTATTGTGCCTAGTTGGGCCCCTTTTTAATGTTTGATTTTTTTTCTTCAAAAAATTACTTAGACAAGTCTTTTTAAATAAATAATCATTGATTTTATAAATTTGTAAATAAATTATCATTTATAGTAATACTATCATAAATTTGTACTTATATTAAAAGTGAATTAGCATGCAATATAAAATGTATTATAAGTATTTTGAAATATATTGTTTTTGGATGGAGCCAAAAATTCACTATTTTTTGGCTTTGAGTTATAATGGAATAAAATAAAATGGCTTTTTAAATTGTCTGCGCTTCTTTCAATTGTGAAGTAGGAGTTAGTCAATACAACTTTCGACGCTCATCATGGGTCATCCGAAAACAATCGCGCTATGTTTTTAAACATAGGGTCAGACTGCGTATACCCAACCACCTTTTATCCTGCAATGGGTGGGAGCATTTGATACATTGGGCTGGTAAGAAGGCAATATATTATATTATAAATGTAGTAAAGTATATGATAAATGT
>JAOTQJ010000096.1:6369554-6380326 GCA_025642045.1 Solanum sejunctum | reverse complement strand
AACACTATTGATAAGGGTATGTCTACCATAAAGGACAGAAGCTTAGAGTCCAACCCCTCATCCTCTTAGGAATCTTGGAAAGGATGGCTTCATAGTAGCACACCTTCCTTCTACCAGTATAGACAGTACATCCTAGGTGGATTAAAGGGAAGTTCCTAACACCAAGCCTGGTGATATTTCTCAGCCTGATGGTGAGCACCAAAGGGATCTTTTCATTAACATAGAAAAAACTTTTCCCCTTATTTACCATTTGACTTGAAACATCCTCATATCTACTAACAACCTTCATCATTTGAACAATTGAGTATTTGTCACCTGACCCAAAAAAATATAGTGTTATTAGCATAAGCCAGGTGGTTGATTTAAGGTCTCCATTTAGGAAAGCTAAACCCAATATACCTCCTATCCTCAAATAGATTGTTGAAGCTTCTGGAAAGAACCTCAGCAGCTATAATGAAGAGAATAGGAGATAGTGGGTCATCTTGCTTACACCTCTGGTGGAGTGGAAGAACCCTTGAGCCTGTCCATTCTCTGTAATATTTCTCCCTTTGACAAAGTCTAACTGATTTTTAAAAATGATGTTGGAAATTACAGGAAAGAGCAAATCAATGACTAGTCTGGAGAAAATCTTGTTAACAAAATTATTAAGACTAATAGGTTTATGATCTTCCAAGCTAACCATTCTATCCTTCTTAGGAATTAGGATTAGGTTAGTGTGAGTGATAAACTTGCGAAGCTATGCTCCATAGAAAAAAGCTCTCACTGTCCTGATAATGTCCTCCTTGATGATATCCTAACAGTGTTGATAAAAGGAACCTGAGAAGCCATCAGGTCTAGCAACACTGTCCCCTTTCATGCTGAAAACTACCCTCTTGACTTCCTCTTCATTTGGAAGGTTAGTGATAACCTCATTCACACCCTCACTGATCAGCTTAGGGATGCAGCTAATCATCCCAAAGTCTTTAGCAATGTGGTCCTCAGAGAATTGTAACTCAAAGTATCTAACAGCCTCTGCCCCAATATTCTCCAGGGTGTTGATAACATCCCCTTCCATAGTAGTGATCTTGTCTAGCCTCAATCGTCTCCTTCTACCCTTCACATAAGAGTGGAAAAATTTGGTATTGAGGTTTCCTTCAACAAATCACTTTATCCCTGCCTTCTATTTTCAAAAAATCACCTCTAAATGTCAGTACTTCCTGAGTTCAGTATAGGCTCTATTCAGTTCCATCTTATTTTTCATTAAAGGATTAATTTCCAACTGATATTCCTTCACTTTGCATATCTTTTCTAGGATGGCTACCTTTTGAAAAATGTTCCCAAATGCCATTTTACTCCATTTGGATAGGGATATCCTGACCTTCCTAAGTTGGACATGAAACATAACAAAGAGGTCAGCCAGGAAGTCAACCTTCTAGTTATCCTCCATCACCTCCTTGAATTGACAATGTTTTAACAAGAAGGACAGGAATCTAAAAGGTTTCCTGTGAGAATCCTCTCGAGTGTTGCAGGTGACATATAAAGGAGAGTAATCAGATCCTTGTCTTATTAAGTGATGAACTTAGGAGGATGAAAAAAGATAAAGAAAGATTTGACTAACCAGTACCTTATTCAACCTCTCAAAGATACAATCCTCTTCAATCTTGCTATTCCACTGGGTGAATTGACTCTCTTGAGTGGGAAGTTCAATAACAAAACAAAGTTCAATACAATTAGTAAAATCCCAAGAATCCTAAAGTTGAAAGGTAAGCCTCCCATCTTTTCCTCCTTCCTGAGGATAACATTAAAGTCACCCCCAGTAAGCCACAGAATTGATGTAGAATCAACCACTCCTAAAGAGGCTCCCACAATTCAAGTCTTTCCAAGGCATTACACCTTGCATATACACTGAAAATCTTAAATTGTGAGAGGTTGTATGAGAAGGTGATAGAAACTTGTTGCCCAGTGTCTTCAATATCTGGAGAATTCCAATCCTCAATCCAAAAGGTCCATATCTTGGAGGTGGCACTACAAAGAAAATTCTCAAAATCCAAAATTCTAGCATAAAAAGAAATATCAACAGCCTCTTGAAATGGTTCTTGTAAACTATTATATGAGTAGTGATGTCTCCTATGAAGATAAGTAAGTCTCTCAAAAGCTTTTTGAGTCTTAACTGATCTAATGTTCCAAAACATGAGCTTGTCTAACATTGATCACTATTAGCCCCCTTCTCCTTGCTACTCCTTGTTTGATTTGTAAAGGTAGAGTGCCCTGAGCTTTCTTCATCCCACTTTTCATATTGTCCACTTATCTGAGAGATAAATTCGCTTCTTTGGCAATAAGTTCTATGTTCTCATCAAGGTTGTTCTCCTTTCCATGCTCTTTACTACTATGAAACTCCCCTTTCACAACTCCCGCTTCCACAGTTGGATTCAAAAGAAGCTTAACACTATCTTCCATATTTGAGTTGCTTGTGCCATTGATGTCTCCGTTGAGAGTTCGTTGTTCTCCATTATTAGCACTTTCCTTATTCTTCACTGTATTTTCTTCATCCCTATTCTCTTCCACCCTTTCATTGACCTTAGGGTTAGATGCAACTTCTTGAGTGACCTTGTTGTCTTTAGTCACAAAGGTAGCCTTGACCCATTCTTTAGTGTTTCCTCCATTCCCTTCTTTAGCATTAGGGTCAGATTACCTTCTTGGAGCAGGACTTCATTTTGCACCTCTTTAACATTATTGTTCTGCTATTTAAGGGCTTTAAATTGATTGCCAGTTTGGATTGCATTGTCAGGTTGTTGTATTTTTCCCCTTACATTCCACATCTAAGGTTGTTTCCCTTTGCCCGGAGGAGGCCCTCTTCTTCTTCCCTTTTTATTTTTCTGCTCTTTAAACCCCTCATCCTGCTTTTTGGCACCCTCCTTTTAGGGTTTCCCTTTGTTCCTTACCCATGTTGTTATCCTTATGCTATACTTCCTTAGAATAGAGTTTAGGGTGTACGACATAGCATTGTCGCTCATTATGCCCTTGGACCTTGCATTTCGAGTAGTACCTAGGGATGTAGTCAAAGTTAATGTCAATACATCTTTCAGTGATTTCTCCAAATTTCTTCCTCAACCCTATATTGATACGTTTAGGGAACTTAGTGAGAAGATCCACTTCTACTTTGACACGTGAACAACTAGGCCGAGTTCGATTTTTGGTGGCAAGGTCAACTTCTAAGGGTTTTCCCACAGCCGAAGCTAGGGAGAAGATGGTTTCTTTGCCAAAGAAATTAGGGGGAGGGCGGGGAATGAGATCCACACAATAGCCTTGGTGGTCTCTTTCTCCGTGTTAAAGAGGGGGTCCCATTTGGGGGTTCTCATAGTGTAGGTTCCATATTTGTGAGTGATGTAGTAGGCATGTTTGGAAAGAAGATTAACATAGTCATCCATGTTTGAGGCCTTGATAAAGATATGTCTATTGTTGAGGACTCCAATGTTATATTTATCTTTGAGGTCACAATGTTTGGGGATGAGTTTTTTAAGTTCTTGAAAATATCTTCATCCAAAAGAGAACTTTCCAATGATAGTGAATTGTAAATTCTCATTAATAATCATCTAGTCCACCTCCTCTTCGTCCCAGATGATATGAGGTTCGTCATGCAAGAAGCACACTGGTTTTAAGGGTATCGACTTAGAAATTGGGGTTGGGGTTTTGAGGAAGTCATCATAGTTAGGCTTTCTAGGGAGGTCAGCCCCAATGGGGGGTTAACCAGTCGAGGCATCGTCCACATCCATCGGAAAAAGGAGCTGTTGCTAGGGTTTTGCTCCCATTTCCCCTTTCTCTACCCTCAATTTTTTTTTAAAAGAAAAAAAAAAACTGCTAGACTTTGGTAATTGGCTCCTGCTGGTTCTACAAATTAGCTAAGGAGATCCAATCTAGTGGGGCAAGAGGGTGGAGGCTGTTCACCCGAACCCTCTCGGCAAGAAAAAAAATGAACCATATATATAAGGTAGATTTTTTTTTTTTATGTCCGTATTTAAGTTTTGAATCTCTTAAACAACATGCAAAAAGTTAGCCCAAGGCATTCAAAATGCACCTCAATATCTAAGGTTTAATTCTTAGGGACTGCATTATTTTTTGAAATCCTTTGAGTGAAAATCTTGAATATAATGATATTTGAACCTTACTCTTTTCCGTGAGTGGAATCTAATATCAAGCATTTATGTTGCAGCTTCAGTTTGTTGCTAGGGAAAGAAGAACAATGCAAGTGAAACGAAGTGTTCATTTGCACATTTTCAGTTCTTCTTTCATTGCATCTATTCACTAATTATAATTTGTAACGAAAGTTGAAATGTGCATTTACAAAGCTGTCTTCAGACTTGCAGGCAAATGATGTTTGTATACCAAAAGTGTAATGGAGTTGGACAGTGCGAAATCGTAGGTGCAAGTTATACAATTGAAATGAATGAGATCGCAATGTGATTGTTTCATTTAGGGGTAAAAAACAAAAGAATATACAGAGATCAGGCTGATGAAAATGGAATTAACACAAAGTTAAGTATATGACTTGGAACATAATCAAATTGAAAAAACACTAAAAAACAACAGCATTGAAATGAGGCTGGAGATGAGTATGATGAGATTCAAAGTGCTCGCGATTTTATAATGTCAAGGCTCATTTCACTGGGATCTGTTGCTTGCAATTCAACTTGAATTCCATCTAATTCTCTCTTAAATCTATCCTTTGAGCTCGCGTACACCATCTTCATCCTCACCTTTGATGTGTCGGGAGACCTAAAAGTCCACGTCAGTTCATCAGAAAGAGGATGACCGATGACATAAGTGTCATAACATTGTAATCAATTTATGTAACTTAAATTCATAAATGGTAGTATACCAGGCAATGAAGAAAATCTTGCTTTTCTGGCAATTTTCACTAGTGATAAAGTCAAAATCAAAGACAGCATAGCGGCACTCATCTTCAGGCAGAGAGTTGGTGAAATCTTCATAGGTTTCTTTGGGGTCTCCAAGCTTCTCCAAGACCACTTGTTGGGCATCGATTTTGAAAATGATGAACCTGTAGCTTCTCTTTGCTTTTAGTTCCAAAAATTTCAGCTTACAGTCATCATGCACAGCCATTCCAGATGCAGCATTCGCCTGTATTCAGTAATTTGTCTCACAATTAGTATGAAATCATAGTCCTAATTAAGGTAAATTCTCGATTTTAAGTTGATTTTGTGCAGTAGTACCATTGGCAATACAAAGAACAACAATAGGTAGACTCCTTACACTATTTATATATGGTTAAATTATTTTTTATGTTCATACAGCAACGTTTTCGCTTCTTTGTATGTTTATGTCCTGCCAGTGTTGTATTTCACTAATATATGGGGCAGATATAATTCAGTGAAGAAAGCAGATGTCATGCATCCAGCCCAAACAAATGTAAAACAACAATAACATACCGGCAGACCTTACCACTATCTCACAGAGGTAAGAAAAGAAAGAAAACAGAAAGCGCAACTAATAAGGAAAACCACATGATAGTATGCGAATACGATAAAATTAATATATAAACACGGATAATGACAACACATAATATAAGTACAATATAAATGCACTAAAAGTAAACAAATAAAGGACTAATGACAACATACGACATAAAGACATCACCACTCCTACTAACCTACTATGTCACAAAGTCATATATAAACCCCCTACTAGCCTATTAGTCTTCTACTCTAATACACGACTTTCACTCTTTTCTATCTAAGGTCATGTCGCCAGTGAGATGAAGTTTCGTCATATCTTGTCTAATCACCTCCCCATTACTTCTTCGTCCTACCTCTACCCCTCCGTGTACGCCCTAAATTCACTCTCTCACACTTCCTAACCGGAGTATCAATACTCCTATGCTGCACATGTCCAAACCAAGGCACTAAGAGAAATGCAATTAGAGATATTGTAGCTGACAAAAGGAATTTGTGTCATTTCCTATATCCCGGCCCTTCCCCTGTTTGTAAGTAGTACTAGTATTCTCTTCATTCACATGAAGAATTTCCAAGCCAACACTAGACCACATAAAAAAGACATTATGTATATAAGAAATTCCTTGTGAACATATACAATAATATTGAGATTGGGTGAAAGAAATATACCATGATGAGAAAGGTAATGAATAAGTATGTTTGGGGAAATAGATAGAAAGACAGATTTTGTTGAATGTATATAAAAAGGAAGAATTGAGGGGTTGACAATTTTGGCATGTCATGTCCACCACGTCTACTCTTCCTTTTCCCCATGTTATGCCATCACACTTCCCACGATCCCCACACCCACTCTAACATCTAATGTACTTCTTCATTGGACCGAGCAACTATCCAAACTCTTGCAAGCAACCAACATTAAGCTATCACCAGCAATGGCGGAATCAACACTTACATCAATGGTATTTATATTTTTAGAATATGAATGAATGATTTTTATATCACGAGTGTTCAACAATTGATATATATCAAAATATTTATATTTAATCTATATATTTGGAAAAAAATTCCACGAAGAGTGTTCATCTGAACACCTTTTGATGAATGTAGATCACCAGAATCAAAATTTAAAGTTTATGTATTTAAAATTTGTAACTAAATCAATTTCAACTTTAACGAGTAAAGAATTTTCTAGTATAAATATAAAATTTAAACGAAAACTACTAAATTCGTACAAACTCGCACCAAATACTATAGCTTCTCCCCTAAGCCCTTTCCAGTTGATTTCTACATTACTACTGTACTTTGCTTTTTCTTGTTTAAAATTTTTAGGGGCTTCTTTCAACTTCATTTTAAGGACACCTTTGTTATTGACTGAAAAATTGAAAATATATATCATATCATCATATGTCATTAAAAGTGAAAAGCTCCAAATTAGAAAATTGAATTACAATTTTACTCACCATTAAATTAAAATTTAATTACATTATGGAAAATTTGAAGTAAAAAATAGGTGCACTTTAATTCTTTAGGTTATAGTATTTTAAATTTCAGTAACTATTATTATATGTTAAAAATCTCTTACATTTTTCCCTATTTAATGAGTTTTAATTGTTGTCCCTTTTACCTTCTACTGTTAATACTTTATTTGTCACTAAGTTTTTCACATGTTCATCTTCTTAAAAACTCAACAGCAAGTAAAGTTTTATCTATGTTTGCATCTTTCTCTTGACATTTGCATTTCCTCTTATTTTTTTTCTTTTTGATGTTTTAATTTCTTTCACAGGTAAAGGAAGATATTTTAGAAGACCATTCAAAGAAATTTGTGAAAAAATCAGGTACTACCTATTATTTTTCTTGATTTTCTTGTTCCTAGCTTTCTCCATTTCTCAAATTTTAAAAATAATAATCAATTTTTGCTTTTTGAAATTAAGAATTTATGATATCCATTTGAATCTGTTAGAGCAACATCAACAAGAAGTTAAGCTCAATTTATGATTTTGTTTCTGTTGATTTAATTATCTTTATTGATTTTTGAAAAATATACTGCAATTATTAGTATTAAGTTTAAACCCTGCTTATCATATCCAAATAGAACATGTGCATTTAGACAAAGATTTTAAAATAAAGTAAAAGTAAGCATCTAAATCTCATCTAGGCAACAAAAAGTATCAGAATTAATTAAATAATTTTTGTTGTGGCCTTCATTAGAAGTGTGGAGCCATCAAACTCGACTTTGGACAAACTTTCAAAATTCTAAATTTTCAAAACTCTAATAAAGCCAATTCAACCATGCACCTCAAAAATTGATTTACATGATGAATACCAATCCAAAGATATTAAATGGAAAACAAATAAGTGAAAATCACAAAATGGACTTAAGGGTCATTATAGTTATCCTACTTGTTGATGAGTTCGGGATATGGACTCATATTTGGAGTAAAATATTGTCATCGATTTCCCCTTCAAAATTTTGTGAATGGATAGATTTGGTGAAGGAGTATCGAGAACAAAACAAAGCAAAATGGGCAAAAAGGCGTGCAAAGTCATGCGTCACCGCCGAAAGGCCACACTTGTCGCCTAATTACCCAACATTGAACCCAAAGGATAGTGGCAAATCGGCGATGAAAGAGCAACTTGGCGTACCGTCGAGTGTGAAAGGCGGCGATCTAATCATTGACTGCGTAAGTTGCCAAAAATTGCTGAAAAGGGGACCTAAATGGGAGTATCAATGAGCAACTCAATGTACCGCCGAATAGGCTCGACCATCAAAAAGGTTCATCGCCAAAGGGAGAGTGAGAAGCACAACACGGCCGGGTGTGTGCAGCTCGACGGGCCGCCGAATGGGTTGGGATGCTCGACTTACGTCCACGAACAACATTTCAGGATGAAAATTTGGAGAGTATTTAAGCCCAGTCCTTGATAATTTTGACCACGCTTTTTAATGTACAATCTTAGTTTACTTTCAAGTGAGAACATTCTTGTGTACTTGAGAGGGCTCTTGGGGATTTAAAGTTCGAGCAAGAATTTTATTTCGATTTTCATTCTAGATTCAAAATCTCAAACAATGGAGAATTCATTTGGTATATTTTCCTACCTTTTTGCTATGATAGGCTAAAAAAAAAAAAAAGAAAAAACCATGTTGGTATGTGCAATATAATGAGAGAATATTAAAAATATTTTTGAACTTGTTATGAATTATTAATTTCATCTCTAAATTATTAATAGGCTTAAAAATACCTCTCAACTTAGCAAAGTAAGTTTAAATATACCCTCGATCTTGACACGAATTATTACTTTCGTTCTTAAACTATTGATAAGCTTAAAAATAACCACCACTACCACCCCCTCCAACTTCATATTTCTGTAACTTATTAAATTTTGATTTGAAATTTTATAGAGTTTCATTTGCTGCTATATTTTTACAATCCCAAAATCTTCTTACGAGATTATAATATTCCGACCATGAAATTTTTAATGTTGCCAGAAGTCCACATTGACAAAAAATAATCATAAACAAAATAAAAAAATAAAGAGAATCAAGCAATTAAAAATGAGAATGAAAAAAAATAGATTTGCTTTAAGGTTATCATTAATGAAGGAAATATTAAATGAGAAAAAGAAATGTATTCTACTGGTTTGGTAATTAAAAGTTGCACGAAAAGTTTTTTTTTTTTAAAAGAAATAAGGCTAATGTGGTTTTTTTTAACCTTTCACGCACTTTAAATAAATTGTACTCACTTGTTATGTCATGTGACATGCGGGAGGGGGTATATCTAATCCCAGTTTGGTAAGTTTAGGGGTGTTTTTAAACCTATCAATAATTTAGAGACAAAACTAATAATTTATGCCAAGTTTGAGGGTGTATTTAAGCTTGGTTCGCTAAATTGAGGAATGTTTTTAAGCCTATCAATAGTTTAGGAACGAAATTAATAATTCGTAACAAGTTTAAGGGTGTTTTTAATTGTTGAATCTTTTATGGGTCCTCAATATATTGATAATTTTCATTTTAAATGATATGAGTCTATGTTTCTTGCTACGTATATTGAAAACCCGAGGTTGCAAACTCGAGATTTACATTTTGATCTCCATTTGTTGCAAGATATTGGATATTTGAAGTGAGTAAATTGCCTAATAATCGTGGGTGAGTTGATTTTGGACTGAAGCCCTAACCAAATTCAGTTGACTAATACTTACGATTGTTTAGCTAACCAATTATATGAATTTCTTGAGGTATTTTATGTAATGTTGCGTGTGAGTTTGAGTAGATTCACAAGGAGATACTACTTTCGATTGAAAAATAATTGTAGTTAACAGATATCTTATCTACCCATATTAGATTAATTCTAATATTTAATGTTAAGACCCAAACAAGTCATTCAATATCAATTACACTGACACCCCTCATATGTTTCCTTGTCTCAAATAAATTTTAGTTTGTTAAATTGCAATATTAGATACTTTACGAGTCTTAATTACAGTCAACAACAACAACATACTCAGTGATATCCCACAAGTGGGGTCTGGGGAGGGTAGATTATATGCAGACCTTACCGCTACCTCATAGAAGTAGAGAGGCTGTTTCATAAAAACCTCAGCTCAAAACCCATAAGTAAAAGGACTAGATATGACAAAATCAAATATAAAATGAAATGTAAAAATGAAATGAAATGAAAAATGAAATGTATGGCAAGGGGACAGCCAGTGCGACTGATAATGAATAGCACATGACAGTAATTTACTAAGATAAAACTAACATATATACGCTAGATAATGAGAGAAAAAAGGAATAATAATGATAAAATCAGTACAAATGCTAATAGTAAAGGAAGAAGACGACCAAGGAGAGGAATAGGAAGAAGAAACGGAACTTAGCCTGCTACTCTAATTCGCAACCTCCACAACTTTCTATCCAAGGTCATATCCTCAGTAAGGTAGAGTTCCGCCATGTCCTGTCTGATCACCTCCCCCAGTACTTCTTTGGTCTACTCTTACCCCGCCGAGTGACTCCCACATCAACCTCTCGCACCTCCTAACAGGAGCGTCGAGACCCCTTCTCTTCACATGCTCGAGCCATCGCAATCTCGCTTCTCTCATTTTTTCCCCCACCGGTGCCACCTTCAGTTTCTCCCGAATAGCCTCATTCCTAACCTTGTCACTTCTGGTGTGACCGCACATCCATCTCAACATCCTCATCTCTGCGACATGCATCTTTTGAACATGAATATTTTTAATCGGCCAGCACTCCACCCCATACAACAGCGCTGGTCTAACCACCACTCGGTAGAACTGACCCTTAAGTTTGGGTGATATCTTTTTGTCACACAG
>JAOTQJ010000096.1:6320047-6346919 GCA_025642045.1 Solanum sejunctum | reverse complement strand
TGGAGCGACAAATTAGGATAAAGATGGACAGAACAATGTCTAGACATTTGACACGTCAGAAGCAATCGTGGCATGTCCAAATGACATTGGCCTTTGTTTTTTTCTTTTGCATGCACCTCTGCCACCTCAAAGTTGTTCATTCTATATCAAAGTGATAAAGCTCGAAAAATCTGTATTTCCTTTTTCAAATTCAAATTGATTAATCAATTGAAGTGAAGAGAAAGAAAATATGGAGGCGGAGACAAGTGCAACTAATAATGCTCCGAAGAAGAAGATGATAATGGTGGCTATTGATGAGAGCGAAGAGAGTTTCTATGCTCTCAACTGGGCATTACATCGTTTGCTAAATGATCCTTGTAATGCAATTATCACTTTGATCAATGTTCAACTTCCTTTTAGCCCCATGGTTTATCCTGCTGGACCTGGTATACTCTTTCACTTGTATGGAATGGAAGTAGTAGTAAGGTAAATTTGTGATCATTAATTGGTTTGTATTTATGGTTGTGTTTGCGGCCCCTGCTATGGTTGAAGCGGTGAAAAAAGCACAAGCCGAAAATGCGACCAGAATACTCTCTCGGGCGCTCCATCTCTGCAAACAAAAGATGGTACAATTTTGGCTGCTTGTATATTTGTGTGTAGCTGTCTCTTGTGATTAATTTATGATTGTTTTAGGTGAAGGCGGAGACTCTGATCATGGAAGGAGATCCAAAAGATAAGATATGTCAAGCTGCACATGAATTGCAAGCCGACCTTCTAGTAGTCGGAAGCCGAGGGCTCGGAAAGATTAAAAGGTAAATTTTCGATTTTGACCTAAGATTATAGGAGTTACCCCGGTGTCAATAAGTATTTCACCAATAAAGTAGTCATGTTCAATTTGTATGTGATTAGCCATATAATCAAAGCGGAGATACCAAGTATTTCACCAATACAGTAGGGTTGTGCCATTGGAGCACCAAGTTGGATTTCAGAAGGTGGTTAATTGACACTGATAATAGCAATTGGATTGGAGTGGCCTAGCCTAACCTGCGTCATTTAGCAGGATGGGCTAAAATTTAAAAAATGAGCTTTTTAAATCGACCCTAATAAATTTTTATTGATTTGTGGAGCTTTGTGTCAGTTCTTGAGCTGAATAAAAGAGTATTAAAAAATAATAAAAATTAAAGTTCATTTAAAATTTTTGAATATAATACAAATTATTTTTTTATATAATATGTTATAATAAACTAATATCATGTAATTACTATTTATTTTAATTTTTTAATTATAATTTAAATTAAAAATTTATTAAAAAAGAATCAGCCGAGAAATATCGCCCCAGGAATCTCTCTCACGAAACAGCCAGCACATTAGCCCCTCTATTGCAAAGGAATTTAGAGATGCACTAATATAAAAACATTACAAGAGGAAGTAAGTGTGAATTGATTACTTTTGGAATAAGTGAAGGTCAAAAGGTAAGCGTTCAGTTCTTTAAAAATTTCATAATCATACCCATCCTTTCCCAGTAATAAGACGGGGAGCTTTCTAAAATGTATAGTACATACACACACACGACAAAACAAACAGGAAAATTTTAGTAGTTGTTTCAAATATTATAATGAAACGGCCTTAATTGCCTTGTTTTGCAGGGCCTTTTTGGGAAGTGTGAGCGACTATTGTGCTCATCATGTGCATTGCCCTATTCTCATTGTGAAGCCATCCAAGGATGCAGCTAAGTAGGATATGCATGCACCACGTCTTTTATTTGATTTTTCATGAATAAACACCTCTTTATTGAGGATTCTATAACTTGGGAGCTTTATTAATTATCAATAAATTAAGGTGGTATGTTCTTTTTTTTTAGTCAAAATTTAAATGGTTTTTGAAACTGGGTCAAATGGAGTAAAATACTTTGAGACACAAAGTCCCACCAAGGATAATGGGATGAGTGGTCTCCTTATAAGATTTAGACAATTCTTCGTTCTTTGAGCTAGCTTTTGAGGTGTGAGGACCTTCTTCAACAAATACATTATAAAATGTATAATCTATTATAATATTATAATTTATAGACACCGGTTATAGTATGATAACTATATAGTTATAGTGTAATTATATTATGATAATTACTAGACTGCCTAATTATTAGGGTAATAATAATCATTAATTCTCTGTTACAAAAATATAAGAGATACATAGTGAGAATGTGAAAAAATATTTTTTAATTATTAATTATTGTAATTTATAATTTTTTATATAAATTTTAAATGATATATGATATTTTCTTTGTTTAATTTATACGGCATTGATATCATATCAAGAATTATTTGAATTTTTCTATATCTTTTAGATTGGTAATTATTATGATCATTTAATATTTTTTACATCATTTTAAGTAATATACATAAATTTTTTTATTACAAAATGGAGGTTGAAAATGATAAATGAATGCAAATTTTATCTTCTATTTCAAGGACAGAGAAAAATTTCATCGGAAAATGGTTTTAAAAATAAATAAATATACAAGAAAATACTGTCGGTTCGTTTTAATGTGTGAAATTTATGTAATTTTTACTTGAATTTATCCGTTTGTTGAAAATTGAATGATTTTGTATCAAATATTATATTAATTGTTATATCACAATAATAATAAGTTGAACTTTCAT
Source organism: Solanum sejunctum (assembly GCA_025642045.1). NCBI lineage: Eukaryota > Viridiplantae > Streptophyta > Magnoliopsida > Solanales > Solanaceae > Solanum > Solanum sejunctum. The sequence goes on along the minus strand of JAOTQJ010000096.1, from coordinate 6,344,280 downwards.
AATAGATCAAAATAGCTATAGTTTTTAAAATTATGTTTTATAATATTGGTCATTAGTTTTTTTTATAAATCGTGTATTTACAAAAATATTATACAAATAAGAAGCATATTATACAAAAAGTATGATCAAACTTTCTTACCTAATATGATTTTTATATCAAAAAATGTCATAGATGTATGTTTTTCATAAATCGAACGGAAAGGTGTAAAATTCACTTTGTGCTATACTAAACTGGTGAGAAAACGTGATGTTGTTGAGATACATTAATTCATTTTGAATAAATTGTTATATGAATTATTGAATTTATTCAAGTCAGCAAAGTTAATAGTATTGAATATGTGTTCTTTTTTTTCTTTTTTTTAATAAACCGAGTGATTGCTATGTTATACGAGATGTGTGGCCGTTTTTATATATGTGAGGTGATAGATTTGAATAGTAAGAACATGAATAGGGTGATATCTCTTGGAGGAAATGTATAACAAAAAGTTCGTATGCTTTGGATAAATGTGAAATGTATAATAAAAAATTTGTATGCTTTGGATAAATCGTATATATTTACTTGTATCCAATCTTGCTTTGGTTTGTTTAGGTATTCACGTACAATTTTAGATATATAAAAAATTTATTTTGATGATTACAATAATATATTGGTGTGTATTGTTATTCTTAGATGCATATCTATAAACATGGGTATACAGATTAGGTTGTAGAGATTATAATTATTTGTATAAATATGCTAATTAGATATGTAGATAATTAAAAATATACATTTGTTGATACTTTGTTGTAAATGTTACTTGTTTTTGTTGTGAGACTTGTTTAATTGATGTTTGTATAAAATACATCTATTTTGATTATAACATGATATATTATCACATAATTATTTTTTTGAATCAATATATTTATTAGGTCATTTCATGATTAGTTTCAGTCACTTTTGAATTATTAATTATTTTTCCAAATATACAAGAATTTAACACAGATACAAGGTTCAATTAAGACTAAATAAGATTTCTTTGTCTCGATAAAGGTAAGAAGGAATGTTTTTAATTTGCACTTTTTTGAAAGCTTTTTTGAAAAAAAATTATTTCACTTTTTTGTGATGTTTTTTTGGTTATTTTATTATTTTTTATTTATAATTTTATTTTATTAAGGTAAAAATGCATGATAGTTAAATAAATATTGATATAGATATATTATATAATTATTTATATAATTTTTTTATTGCTATTTTTGAAAAAGTATTTTTCCTTTTTAACATCGTTTCATTTATTTTGTGAAAAAATGATATTACATTATTTTATTATGTTTTGTTTGTTTTTTATTTATTAAGATGGGGAATGTATGATAGCCAAATAAATATTGATATAGATACATTACATAATTATTTATACAACTTGATACACAATTTTGCACTATTTATATAATGTCAATATATTATTATATATTTATATAATATCGGTACATGTTTCTATACAATTTATACAATATTAATACATATTTACATACTATTTAGACAATATTGATACATATTTATACATAACTTATACAATGTTGCTTTATTTTTCAATTATCTATACAATATTGATATATGTTTATACACATGTTATACAAAATCGATACATGAAAAAAATGTCATGTCTCGGAAGGGGATTCAAAGACGTGGCTGACACACAGAGATTATTGTTAGTCCTTAAGTGAATCACTTGACTTCATCTCATTCATTCATACATTCTACTAATCAACGGAAGACATAAGAAAGTAAATGGGCACATCATCATCTAGTCTCAAAATAATATTATAAATAAAAGGCTAGTAAAAAAAATTAGCTCACAAGTCTCAACATCAATATTTGATTCTAGTCTATGAAGCCTCTATCATTTTCAGCCGGTGCCAATGACAGATTCGTGACTACCTCAATCAAAATAAAAGTTAATAAGTGTCTAACTCTAGATCAAGATGAGTAAATATAATGAATTCTCTTAAATAAGGGAGGTTCACCAATTAGCTGAACGTCTCAAATTCTCAATGATGTATCTGTTGACGATCTCCAAATCGTATATCTACATCATGAAATGATGCAGCACCAGAGTGACATTAATACGTGGAATATATGGTATGTAAAATAGTTAAATAAAATTGAAATAAGTAAAATAATATAGAAACAACAATTGACTCGACATAATAACAATCAACATGTCAAATGCCTATCCAAAGCAAGAATAGGGAGTAGACAAGTGACGTATCAACTCATCAATCGAATCAGACCATCTCAAAAGGACTCATCTCAACTCATCTCATCTCAACTCAGAGTACTCAGTTGAAAACTTTACTTATTAGACAACAGTCACTTATGAGCCAGTGACTGTACCATAATCACGCTAATATTGTCGCAGCTGTTTCGTACTTGCTAGGTGGGGAACGAATGAAATCCATTAAGGACCACCAGCAAATCAAACTAATCCTCTATTGTTTCAGGGACTCTATCAAGAGAGGACTTCAATACAATGTGTTACAGCGGTTCTAATCCTCACCTACTCTTGGCTACGTAATTTGATGAGTGCGAGTTGGACTAACTTTTCCTCTTTTGATGCTCGATACTTCTCTCATGACTCAATGCTCATAAAACAATCCACCCAATCAAACCAATCAAACCGTCTCAATCAATTCATCTCAAATCAGCCTCGTAGAGGCTCTCATCTTTCAATCAGTCTCATGGAGACTCTATCATCTCATCAATCAATAGTTCATGACTTAGAACAATCATTAAGGAACAATCGAATAGACAAATTAGTAGAGTTCATTTATGGAGACTCAAGGAGCTATTAAGTTCTATCAACTCATCATCATTCTCACATCACAATTACAATCACAATCGACATTCTCAATCAAGGCTCTAGACTCAATCCCTATCTTTTTTCATGCATGCTTTAGAAGTTAATATGTAGGGTTTTATGCAATATCTCATAAAAACATTCAATTCAAGAAAACAGATTTATGATGATCACCAACACATGAAAATACATATAAAGTTTATAAGCATTTCAAGAAAATAATCAAAAATCATGAATGTAGACTCAAGAATCTTCAACTCTCATCTAAGACCATTTATGGGGCACATGAGAGAATAATCTCATGCTTTCGTTTAGCCTTACATACCTGGAACAAAGGTAGACGATCAATTTGGCACGAATCCGTCTTGAAATCTTCAACTCCTCACTCTTCTCTTTTAGTCCTAGGTCTTTTTTAGAGACTTAGAATGGCTCAAGAATGGGTTATATACTTTTTTACGCTTAAAATGACCTATTTTGGTCATATATTAAGTCTAGGAGGGGATTGAAAAGGTCTAGGATATCCCTCGCGAAATTCAAAAAAAAGTCAATTTTTGGGATGGGGGATCCACGACGCAGACCGCGTATTTGTCGGTACTTTTAGTCAAAAATTCTCCAAAATTCCATAGAAAATATTTAGAACAAAAACTAAGTATTGGTACGCGATGAATCTGCGTCGCGGACCTGTCGCGCACCCTCACTAGTTTGCATTTTATTACGAAAAATTATTGTTTGTCCCGATTGCTCTAAAATTGATTTGAGGCCATTTTTTCATTCAATTTCTCACGCTGATTACATATCTGGTCTCAAATTCGCAAATGGGGCATAGGAAGACGCATTACACGCACATCTCTATTCTAGGAGTATTTTAGTAATTTTATCGGGCGTTACATCATCTCCCCCTTGGGATCATTCGTCCTTGAATGATGAATAAAGGTGGATATGAAGGCACGAATAGACTCAAAACTCATCTTAATATTTTCATCTATCAATTAATCTTTCGACTCCTTATTACTATCAACAATCTCTATTCAGACTTAAGAATCGACAATCAACTCAAGAAAAGACAATCAATCTAGTTAAGGGTAAGAGCATTACCTTCAACATTTTTATCATTAGGCACAAATAACGATCAAGACTCCTTTTAATATCAATCAACCAATCTGGACAGTTGCAAGTCACTCAGAATAGGCAAATCGGTTCAGATCAAGAGTAGAGGTACTCTTTTAGATATTTTCACCATCAAGCATGAATGAAACGTCGAAACTCAATCAATTCAAATCTTTTAAATACTTCGACAATTAGTCCTTCGAACTCAAGAAGGAAAGCATCAACTCTAATCGAGAACGGGGCCATCGATATATAAGACTCTATGTACAACTTGAAAGTTTAGCACCTCAACTCAATTGTGCTTCTCTTCATGACACTCGACTCTATCAACTTAAGCTTATAGCTCCTATACAACTCTCTACCTTGAATGGAAGAAGTTTATGTGGCATATAAGCTCTTCTTTTCGGTTCAACCTTAGTAGCATTCACTATGCATTAGACCGATATTTTATCTTAGGTTGTATGTCTCACTGCTAGATTAGGTTAGCAATGGAAGAAGTAGTCCCTCTTCCCTAAAACTCACTGGTTTGATTCTCAGACTTTAGCCAAAGACACATTCCGCTTTTGGCTTGGCTCCAAAACACCAGTGACTCAAGCAGCGGATTATAGTTCTTCCTTTAAGAAAGAAAGTTCCACATCCTTTTATTTCATTCAAGCCTACTTCTGATCCTCAAGGTGCTACCCTTAAGACGACTATATTCACACAAAGCAAATCTTCAATACTTAGCTCTATACTCTCATAAGGATTTTCATTAGAAGATCACCAGTCATCTTCACTATTTCACTATCATGAAGTCTTCGATAGTCTGTCATCGATAGTCAGATAATAATAACCAAGCATTCAAGCTTATCACTCTAACCACTTCAACTCTATCTTAGAATCTTCAATCCTATCTAGTATCTCTACCTTCTCAATTCAATGAGCTCTCACTCAAAGACACACTATCCTACTCTTACCTATTTGTTGCACGTAATAAATTCTCATCTCTCTCCTCCTTCCTATCTCTACCCCTAGATGACACAAGTACAACACCAATGTCACAATAAGGATACATTTACTCTTCCTTATCTACCCTCATTCTCCGTCTAATACTATTAACATCACTATTTGGACAAGGGGAACTCGTCATCTCTACATTCTACCATCAACAATGGCCACTATAACAAAAATGATCTTTAGTGACAATTGTTTAGTGGCAATAAACTGATTGTCGATAAATTATTTCCTACACTAAATTATTAGTTGCAAATTTACATTAGCGAGTAAAAAGTATATCTGTAGTGGCAATTTAGACAAATGGCCAAAAAAGATTATTTACTGCCTATTAGAATAACTTTTAATGAAATTTTGTTTTCCCTCGTTTTGCTCATTATTCACTAAAAACCCCTAATATGCCGTCTTTTGCTTTCACCATCATCTTCCGCAAATCCACCATCACCATACTACCTAACTCATTTCTATAAACCTCTCTCTCTCTTCTCTTTTTTGGAACTCTATTCACCAAAATTCATCTTTCACTCTATATATCTTAAGCACTTAAATATCAAGATAGATGCGATATCCAATTTGGTCAAGAGATACTAATATTTGGTTGTTTTCAATCCCATCTATTGTCTCATCACCAATTGCACGATCATCTCACGGTTATCAAGGTAAGTTCGACTGTTTAAGATTTTTTTGTGATTCTGCTTAGCATATGATATCTAAAGCCTTTGATCTATTAATGGAAACATACAAAGATCAAAGTCCCTTAATCTAAATGGATTAGAATACTTAAGATTTATGAAATAAATTAAAATTAGTTTTTCCTTGGCTTCTAATTCATTTACTTCAAAAAAACATCGTCTTCTTAAATGGTTGGTTTTTTCATAATTTAATATGATAAATGATTCTCAATTTCATAAGTTAATTTTTCTTTTCAGTAATCAACTCTATGAACATATAACAGTACCTATGTAATATCTTTTGAAGTGATTTGAAAGTGCAATTCTTTCTGGTTTTGTTGCTTAGCTTTGTATGGAATATCTTTGACTAGCAAATTTTAGAATTGGGAGTAGTAAAGGCACTTATATTTTTTCTTTCGTAATATTAATACTATTTAGTTTAGTTGGTTGCTATTTGATAAGAATATTTCATATTTTTTATAGTTATAAATTTGAAAGTATTGATTAAGGATGGGTATGGTATGGTATGGTATTTGAAACTTCAAAGGTAATTTCAGTTTTTGACTTTTAACAATACTATACTATTCTCATATCAAATTAATTATCATTCAGTATTTTTGTTTTTGTTAGGTATTTTGTGGTTTGGTAAATTGATAATCCTAGTTTGTTCAACTTGGACCTATATATACTCGTATCATAGAGAATTATGACTTCAGCTTTTCAAAAATTACCTTAATTATATTATACTAATACATTACATATATAAAAATATATATTGAAAAAAACTACGAGTAGCTCATGTTATTAATCAATTGTATAAAAGTACATTTCAATTAAATTTAGAGTAGTTAAAGTTTTAATGTCTAAATATTAGTTTATACTAATACTATTTTGTAAATTTGTTAGTATTATAATCAATATATATGAATTATTTTATATAAGTATATACTTCGGTACAGTATTCAATTTTTAGATTTTTTTTAGTAAATTGTGCATACCCAAAAATTTAAAATGTATATCAGATAAAATATCATGATACTAAAAATTATGATATTAAAAATTTTGAATTGATATGATAATTCAATATCTATCGTACCATGTTCATCTGTAGTTTTGATTTCACTCACTTTATTCTATAACCATGTTGGTTAATGTTAAATTCACCTTGCCATTTTCTGTTGATATATTTATGTATGTTGCTTCTAGCATGATGATTCAATTTATCCAAAATTAGAGAATTAGTTAAGTTACATTGACATTACGTATAAAATCATTGAACTTGAGTAGATTATCTTAAGATATAATATTCTAAACTACATTGTGTTTGATTTCAGCGGAGCATCTCAATTTTTGACAAAACAAGCATATTTGTTGCTTGGTTGTAAATTTAAGTCCATTTTTTTAGTACATTAGCTAGCATCAGATATCCTTAGTTTTAGTTTGTGCTCATCTCTTTTTTCGTGGTAAGACAATTTTTTTGATACCAAAGTAATTAATTGCAAAACAAAACAAGTGCAGATCACTTTTTTCTCAAAAGAAAGGAAACTATTGTTATGTATAACTTGCAAGATAGCTTTATACCTATTGATTATAATTTTTTTTAAAAAGCTACTTAACATCAATTTAAAGAGATACTGCATACTTAGACTAACTAAGGTATTACAAGAAAAGTAGGGAATAATTGTCCAAGGAACATTGTTAAGTCTGGCCAATGACACTTTCCATTTTCGTAGGTTCTTATCCCTGGCATGAAGTGTTATTTCTCTCAAATCTTCTGGTCTTGGTACCTCAATGCTTGGAATCTAGTTGGGTACTTTGCCTCCACAGAGTAGACACTGTCATGATAAAAATACCAGTGATACTTGCTTCAATTCTCATTCTTTCTTCTTACGTTCCCACTTGTTTACCTCTTGAACTTCAGAATTTCAGTAATCAATGAGTCTTTGAAAATCTAACCCTAGCAGTAGCTTATGTTACGATCTGTTTGATATGGTTTCTTAAACAATATCATAATGATTTATTCTAACTCGTTCATATAGATTGTGAAAATTTGTTCTTGATCTTTATGTCTGGTATGTTAAGGGTAATTTGGTGATCAAATTAACTACGCTTTAACATGGCTTTATATAATATATCAAGTCTGTGTGTTCCATTAAGCAACAGTATACCAAATGTTGTTACAAATTCACCCATTACTATAAGCAGTTGATTTAAAGTACATTCATATTACTTGATTTGTCCAGAATAATGTTCCTTTCACGCATTCGCTGCCAATTGTACAAATATCTTCTGTGCAAATTATACTAATACATCATCTTGCCTCTCGAATAAGCCCCAACTCAAGTCCTATGTAATAACTTTCGAACCACGAGAGGTAACCCGCATTAAGTGAGCCTAGTTCAATGAGCTCGACTCAAAAGATAAATTTTTTACTTTCATTGACTGGGAGTTTCGAACATAAAATTTTCAATATGAAAGTTCCAAGTCCAAACCAATGGATCACTCCAAATGATTATATTAGGTACATTGTTGTGGCCTGTACTTTATATAAACTGTCTTTTCACTTGAATTGGTTGAAGTTAAATGCTACTTTTATACTTTATCTATGGCTATAGTGGCATAATTCTTTTATGTATTAGATTTTAATCTTATGATGTTTACATATTTTGCTATTTCAGGTGATATATTGTGATGTTCAATGATTTAAATGCAAGCTTTTTGTAAGATGAAGAGGAGCGGAAGTTGTTTGAGAGTTGAACGTTTGCTTCTTTATATATATATATATATATATATATATATATTGTGCCTATTCGATAGAATCAATTAAAACATTGTATTCAGCTCAAGTAGTGTAGGTTTATTTTTTATGTCTGAAAATACATCATTTTGTTATAAATAAGTACTTAGATTTAATAGAACATACAATATTTTTAATAATTTAATGAATAGTAGTATATTTTTTTGAATGTTGTTTCAGTATATACAATATTATTTTACTTCGAATATTCTATAATGATATAGTGTACTTTACAGTTGCTGCTAAAAATATATACTAGTAGTGACAAATTAATTGGATTTAGAGGCAATAAGAGAGTCCTAAAATTGAAAATAATTCACGTTTTTGGATAGATTTAATAGCCATAAATTTCTGTTAAATAATTGCCTTTAAAGCATATTAGTTGCAGTGAAAGTTTAGTTGGCTTTAGCGGCAATACAATGGATGCTAAAAGGTGCAAATTAAGATATTTAAAAATGAATTTGGTTATCATTTTATTTGCCGAGAAATAATTGTCATTAATGCACATGACATGTAGCGGCAATAAAAATACCCTTTACCAGCAATCCACTAAATGGCCGCTAAAGGCTTTAGCGGCGCCAATTTCAATGGCCAAAGAGTAATGGCTGGTAAATGTATTAGCAGCAATATCTATTGTCGCTAAAGACCCTTTTTATTGCCACTAAATATCATTTTTGCTGTAGTGGGCATAACAAGTTGAAGGTTAGTACATGCATAAGATAGCATCAAAATGAAGAACTTTCATCTCTCCCATCAACTATCACTCCTCTACTATCATCGACATTTTTATCAAGATATGAGAAGACAGGATCACTCAAAGAACTTAAGAATGAACGATCATTAGCACGACTCAATCGAGAAATCTTATATGAGGATATTCATAATGAATACAATCTACCTCATCTATCAAGACTCATTCTGAGTTCACAGAACTATACATAACGTAAAACTCAAGTCACATCTCATTCAACATAGGACTAAAAACTTTTAGATCCATGGGGTAAGATCACAGTTAATGAATAAATTCATCGTTTTTCATCCTCATGTAACATGAATAACAATCAACAAGTGGTATATAGAACTAGGTCATGGGCATGGCAGCCGTACACCAGATGGGAATAAAGTGTCATCTTTACTGAAGTATAAGGAATATACAAGGTAGAAAAACTTAATGCCTCATCCAAATCAACCTATGACCATCGGAAATTTAAAATCTACTTCGATCTATCACATCACCATCTCACCCTTACCTCAAGGGTCATCTCTCTAAATTTGTGAATCAATTCTCTGTACTAGGCTATAAGCATATACCGTCACATGATCGATGAATCACTATTCACAAGAATAGGCATCTTAAACTCTTCTCTCATTCTATAGTTGCATAAATAAATTAGCCATTAAGACTCTCTTCAAAGATACAACTCTCAATTTCCTCTTGTCTCTATGAAAATTTCTCTCTATATTTGCTATTCTTAATTGTGTACATAACCACTTTTCACAACTCTTACAATCTAACCTCATTTTTTACTTGCTAACGCTCAACTTTTATGCTCTCATAAACTCTTTTGTATGAGACTTAGACTATAAGGGCAAAACTCATCATCGTCTATCCACATGTCCCAATCAACTTAGTTGCTCAGGATGACAACGAATGCTTACATCAGCCCACTCCACATTGACAACTCAAATATATTGTTTAGACTCTTATAGCAGTCATAGCTTAGAGCTTCACGTATCTTTACAAAATCATGGGTACACATCTCAAATCTCTTCTTATCTATTGAGCTATCCTCGTTTCACTCATCTTTCCTAAGGGGGACTTGTATTCTGCCCATAGCATCACTTCCTCACAAATCAACATCTTCATCTTGAACATACACCAGGGAAAGCTTCTTAGAGCAAATCTCCAACTAAGACTATCACTCTTACAATGTTGCCTCCTCTTCCACTCAAATCCTAAAAATTCAAGGTTAGGGTCTACCACTAACATGTGCATCTATCACAAATCTCTCTAATATCACACCAACTTATCACTACTACATAAAAATATGGGAAATATAATCACTAAAATCTCATAGCGAGTATTCAATCTATGTATTCCCCTCCTCACGGCTCAGTACTACTCATATATACATTATACCTCCTTACTTGACTAAACTCATAACTCGATGATTATCATGAACTCTAACTTAAAAAAATCATAGGCCTAATTTAGATCTATCACATTGAAAGTACTTTTTTCCCTATTTAACATCTACGAATACTACAACACATCAATATAACTTCCTTCTAGTTTGAGCACGCTCTATTACATCCTGATATTAACTCTCTCTCTCTCTCTCTCTCCATACCTCATCATAACAATCATAGAGTACTCAACACTTTTCCATCAACCTTATGACAATCGACTTGTCATCTTATTACTTACCTAATAGGTTACAAGCCCTAATCACCGATTACTCTCACTATCTCGTCCTTTTCCTTCTATCGTCATCATTCTAGCTCTGGAATGACAACTCTACTCAGGGTGGTATATGACCTCACATCTTACTCTTAGGTGGTAATATTAAACTCTTTAGAGACGTAAGTTTCTCTCTCATGAGTAACATTAGAAGCAAGTTTTGAATAAGAGGGTTTGGGTACATCTAAAGCTAACTCAAATGTACGATTCATATGAGCAATATTGCACTCTTTCTAGCCACTCAACTAAGCATACTAGTCGGCTTCTCTCAAGCCTGGTGCAGTCTCTCTACCATTCTAATTACTTTATCACAGGGGATCTCATTGGTAAAAATTTAAATATTATAGTCTCTATCACTTCGTGGATGAGGCATAGTTGAAAGGTTTAGAGCAACGCACGAATCATTATAGGTTTCTTAGAGAATAGCTCTATCGCAGGATTCAAATCATGAAAGAAGTGTAGCAATTCCTAATGTCCTATAGCCTGTTGCTTAAAGTGTGGTACAAAAGACACCCATAAATAAGACTCTACTAGACACAGCTTCATAGAATTCCTAGAACACTTGAACTCTGTGCTCTGATACCAAGTTTATCATGCCCCGAGAGGGGACTCAAGACGTGGGCACCCAAAGACTATTGTTAGTCCCCAGATAAACCACTTAGCCTCATCACATTCATACATTCTACTAATAAACGAAAGACATAAGGAAGTAAATGGGCACATCATCATCTAGACTCAAAATAATATTATAAACAAAAAGCTAGTAAAAAAAATAAGCTCAACAAGTCTTAACATCAACATTCTACTCTAGTCTATGAAGCCTCTATCACTCTCAGGTGGTACCAATGACAGACCTATGGCTACCTCAGTCAAAATAAAAGCTAATAAGTGTCTAACTCTAAAGCAAGATAAAGTAAATATAATGAATCCTCCGAAGTAAGGGAAGCTACCAATCAGCTGACGTCTCAAATCCTCAACGATGCCCCTATTGGAAATCTCCAAATCTTGTATCTACATCATCAAATAATGCAGCGCTAGAGTAGCGTCAGTACATGAAATTTACGGTATGTAAAATAGTTGAATAAAATTGAAATGGGTATAACAATATAAAAACAACAAATAACTCGATATAATAACAATCAACATGTAAAATGTCTATCTAAAGTAAGAATAAGGAGTAGACAAGTGACTCATCAACTCATCAATCGAATCAAACCAATCTCAGAAGGACTCGTCTCGTCTCAACTCATCTTATCTCAACTCAACTCAGAGTACTCAGTTTGGGAATTTTCTAGGAGTTTCTCTTATCTAACAATATTCACTTATGAGTCAGTGATTATACAACAATCACGCTGATAGTGCCACAGTCATTTCGTACTTTTCAGGTCAAAAACGAATCGAATCCACTAAGGACCATCAGCAAATCAAACTAGTCCTTTATTGTTTCAGGGACTCTATCAAGAGGGGACCTCAACATAATGTGTTATGGTGGTCCTAATCCTCACCTACGCTTAGCTACATAGTTTGACGAGTGCGAGTTGGACTAACTCTTACTCTTTCGGTATTCAATATTCCTCCCATGACTCAATGTTCATAAAAATAGTCCATCTAATCAAATCAATCAAACTGTCTCAATCAATTCATCTCAAATCAGCCTTGTAGAGGCTCTCATCTTTCTACCCGTCTCATGGAGACTCTATCATCTCATCAATCAATATCTCAATCAATAGCTCAAGACTTAGAACAACTATTAAGGAACAATTGAATAGATAAATCGGTAGAGTTTATTTATGGAGACTCAAGGAGCTATCAAATTCTATCAATTCATCATCATTCTCACATCACAATTACAATTACAATCGATATTCTCAATCAAGGCTCTAGACTCAATCCTTATCTTCTTTCATGCATGCTTTTAGAAGTTAACATGTAGGGTTTATGCAATATCTTATGAAAAATATTCAATTCAAGAAAACAGGTTTATGATGATCATCAACAAATGAAAATACATGTAAAGTTTATAAACATTTCAAGAAAATAATCAAGAATCGTGCATGTTGACTCAAGAACCTTCAACTCTCATCTAAGACCATCTTTGGGGCACATGAGAGAACAATCTCATGCTTTCGTTTAGCCTCACATACCTGGAAAGAAGGTAGACGATCAATTTGGCATGAATCCATCTTGAAATCTTTAACTACTCGCTCTTCTCTATTCTCTTTTAGCCATAGGTCTTTTTCAAAGACTTAGAATGGGTTATATACCCTTTTTATGCTCAAAAAGGTCTAAGAGGGGTTTGGAAAGGTCTAGAAAGTCCCTCACGAAATTTAAAAAAAGTCAATTTCTGGGACGCAGGATCCGCGGACTGTGTATTTTTCATCGAAAATCCTCCGAAATCCCGTAAAAAGTATTTGGAACAAAAACTAATTGTTGGTCCGCGATGGGGCGTCGTGGACCTATCGCGCACCCTCACTGGTTTTTATTTTATTACGAAAAATTATTTTTAGATCCAATTGCTCTAAAATCGGGTCGAGACCATTTTCCCACTCAATTTCTCATGTTGATTGCATATCTGATCTCGAATTCGCAAACGAAATATGGAACGAAGTGTTACGCGCACATCTCTATTATAGGAGTATTTTGGTAATTTTATCGGGCGTTATAAAAAATAAATAAAAAAATTTATTTGAAATATGAAAAAAGTAAATAAATAATTTTATTTGAAATTTTTTTCTCTCTCTTTCTATATATATAAAATCATAACAAAATAAAAATAGAATAATTTTTAATAAAAAAATAATCTTGCCGAAAAAATATATGAAAATGTTTTATGCGTGAAAAAATAATTTTCTTATATAAAAAATCAGAAAAATCCAAAAGATATTTTATTACTTTAAAAAATGCAGTAAAAAATAATTTTAAAAATAAGTTTATTTTAAAAAAAAAAACAATGCTGCAAGGAAGAAAAAATAAAAAAGAAAAAGAAAAGAAGCAAAGAAAGGCCTAAGCCATAGGCTGATCTAGATGGGCCAAATTTTGGACTTAGTAACTGAGATAATTTTAACTACTTTTTATGTAAATAAAATATAAATTATATTTATTATAAATAAATTAATATTTTGTATATATATCAAATTTTTCCTAAAAAATTATTCTCAAAGAATCAAATTCTAAAGTTCATCTGAGCTAGGCTTGAATAGGCTTGGATCAGAGGTGGCAAATGGGTGGATTAAATTGAATTTGGATATGAATGAATTGAATATGTATTGAGCCAATATAAATTGGATCACAATCATTCATATAAAATATGAGTAAATATGAATTTGATCAAATATGATTTGGATAAGAATAGTTTCAATCCATTTATTCTCTTGAAGCAAAAAAAGATTAAATTAAAGATTGTTAATATTCAATTTCAATCACCCGAACCCTATTCCCAAACAATTATTTTTGAGAATTTTTTTTTAATTTTATTAATAAAAGTTCGGTTCTTCGGTGTACTAAAGTTTTGAGACCTCTATACCTAATTGAAGAACTGAACTTTCGAAAAAAGAACATCAACACCGAACCAAAAAATCGAATTAGTTTGGTTCAATTTAATTTTTTATTTTTTTAGTATTTATGCTCATCCCAATAAAAAATTAAAAAATATATATATTTTTTGGCCTCCCCCCCACGCCCTGAAATTGAATTGAAAAATCAAATTAGTTTGATTTGGTTGAATTTTTTGGTATTTATGCCCGTCCCAATAAAAATTTAAAGAAAAGTTAATTTTTTGCCCCCCTCCAACCCCGACATTGAATCGAAAAATTGAATTAGTTTGATTTGATTCGATTTTTGATGTTTATGCCCCCTCCCCGTTCCAATTTTTTTAAGAAACATAAAAAAATCATGCACACAAAATTTTTTTAGAGCAATTAAGAATTTTTTATTATGAGTTGGGGATCTATGGGTCTATATGAGTATTCATATTTTATCTATTTTAATCATGTTTGTATAAATTTTTAAAATAGATCAATCTAAATTTACTCATTTAAAAATATGAATGATCTATTAAAATAAATATGAATAAAATAAATTTTTTTTACTTTATATGGATTAAAATTATTATCCCTAACTTAGATGAGACAATATTGACAGCCCTAATGTTAACTACTTCAATCTTCTCCAATACTTGATTCAACATGAAATATAAGAATTTTTATTTTTAAAAATTTATGATATTAAACGTGTCACAAATATTCTTCTAAACATCTTGTTTAAGGATAGAATTATAAATCAATTATAAATAAAAATAATGTGATTTTTTTTAAGTATAAGTTTTTAAAAAGTCTCATAAATTAAAAATGAAGGTGTCAGATGGTCTATTGCTCCACGCTTGCCAGTTGCCACTCGATAAATAAACCCTATCGCCCATTTCCTCATTTAACACACATACACCGCTTTGTTTGTGTCGCCCATTTTGCCAGTCCAAATCCCTTCTGAATCGGAAAGGTATGGCCCTACAACTATGGGATGATTTGAAAGATTCAATCACAGCATACACGGGTCTATCTCCTGCAACCTTTTTCACAGTTGTTGCTTTGGCTCTTGCTTTCTACTATGTTGTCTCGGGGGTTTTCGGTTCATCTGATCATGGCCACCACCAAAGGTCCAGAGACTTCGAGGAACAGACGCAGGCTTTGCCCCCTCCTGTTCAACTTGGAGAAGTCACTGAAGAGGAGTTGAAGAAATATGATGGGTCTGATCCCGATAAGCCTTTGTTGATGGCTATTAAGGGTCAGATCTATGATGTTTCCCAGAGCAGGTATTCTTCTTTAGCTGCAAGTATTTTAAGCTGTTCTTCCTTCTGGGTGTGTGGTAATTTGGCATTAGCTTCAGTTTCTGTTTCTTTTTGGTGTGATGCTTTTGGATTTCTGTTTAGATTCTTGGTCCCCTTCTTGATTGTTAATTTAGGTGTGATTATCCCAGAACCCAGTATTCACGCTCATGTGGCAAAGCATAAGATTTCTTGAAGAGTTTCCACATGTACTTTATGTTTATTTCAAGTACATTGAATTGCTTTTTGTTTGTTCTTTACTGAAAAAGACTTCTTTTGCTAAAGATTTGAAGTCTGGTATTTTACACGCTGTTGCTAATATTCTGGATTTGGTATGGAATGTGTAAATTAGCTGATATGAGACCTCGCAATCAGTATCCATTCTCTTTTCTTGTGGTGCCTGGCTCGATTGGGAAGTCTTTGGGTGAAATGCTTCCTTTTTCTGAATGTTTTCCAACGTCCATTAAGTGTGCTAGTTTCCTAGTTAGGTCGTATTTCTTGTCGAAGGATGAGAGTGTCTTAGCTTCACTTCCTCAAGATGGCAAAGCTGGTCTGTGTGTAATTCTTAGACAATTGGCTCAAGTTCTCCATGTTAAGTTCGAACAGCTTTGCAAACATCACCATTTGGATAGTAATCAACTTGTCTTAACAAATTGATTCATACTTATTCTGTTGCGGTTTTGGGGAGACAGAAAACATGTTTAGTTCGTTGTTTATTTAGTTTTATTTACGTCTAGTAAAGTCCAGTTGGAGTGGATAAATTGCTTAAGTTGAACTTATGGCTCTTGGATTTGGAAATGTAAAAATTTATCCTTGCAGTGGACGAATTGTCAAATGAAGATTCCTTATAGAATTATGAGGTCAAATGGCTTTATATGTGGTTTTGTTAGTCTCATGTAACATTAAATTCATCCACAACTGTATTGCCTGATAGATCAAATATCTTGATACGAGTCTGAATAAGTTCATTCTGAAAATTTTAGAACTAGTTTATCATGATCAACCATTAAGTTTTATGAAATGCTTGAGGACTACTTAGTTTTTCTGTAGTTTTTCTACAGTAGGTGCTGACACAGCATCTTTGTATTTGAATGTGCGTCTTCCTGCAGAGTGTTCTATGGACCTGGAGGTCCTTATGCATTGTTTGCTGGAAAGGATGCTAGTAGAGCTCTTGCCAAGCTGTCTTTTGAGGAAAAAGATCTCACAGGGGATATCTCTGGCCTTGGTGCATTTGAGCTTGATGCCTTGCAAGATTGGGAGTACAAATTCATGAGCAAATACGTCAAAGTTGGGACGGTGAAGAAGGCAGTGCCAGTAAATGATGGAGAAGCTAATGACGGATCTGTTGAAGCAACTGATGGCGAAGCTAAGCCAGCGGAGGTTGATGCTTCAGGGAGTGCCAAGCCATTGGAAGATGATGCTCCATCAGAAGGTTCCAAGGCTAATAATGATGCTCCTGCAGAGGCTGTTGCTGCTGAATCTGTAGTCAAATGTGAGGCTGACGTCAACAAGGACTAATTGGGACAATTTTAGATCAAGTGACAAGCTGAGAAGTGAAATCAAAGGGAACTGCTTTTTGTGGATATCCAAAATGCATTCATCTGGTGCATTCGTTGATTATCTTGTGTCAGATGATGCTCCTTAATTAGCAGTCTAGTTTGTCTAAATTTCTAAATTGTCGTATGAAATAATGAAAGAAGCATTTCCTGTGTTTTATAGGTGTCTTTATCTTGTCTAAACCAGTGCATCTCATGTTGCAGTTGCTGTCTCAATATTACGTCTAATTCTTACCCCTAGTTGCCTACGTTTGGTGTTTCTGGAGAATTTCCATGGCTAGGCACCACAAGTGTAGTTTACTAGTTTTCCTATAGACCTAAGATAGCTGGCATAATATAGTTTTCTGTAGATTATATGCTTGGATGTGTCGATTATGTATTGATGGTCGTTTTACTGCACGACTTGAAAGGAGACCTTTCCTGTTGATAGGCCATGAAAGTTGGTGTAGCTAAATAACTTTTGATCGCTAAGTTCAACATTTTAAGGTCACTTAGTATGTGGGAGAAGGATGATAAAATTTGAAATTAATTTTTGGCGGAATGACCTAATAGGCTCTTATATTTGGTTTCGTTGTCACTTAGGCTTTTATACTCTGGATTTTTCCAAGCAAATCCTTATACTCAAAAGCGTGTGTGATATTCACTCTCTTTAGGAGCCAGAAGGGTTTCTAAAAATCTTGCTGGTCATAGTCATTCAAGTTCCGTTGATTTTGTACTTAAATTTGTTTTTATTAGCTGAATTTTTTTTATTCATTTAAGCTTCTTCTTACTTACAATGACAATTTTTATTATTGTGAATATTACGCTGAACTTAACATGTCAAAGACATCAACCAATCCTGGATGAATGTTTTTGGGGTTGTCAAAAATATCCGGAAATCATTTCTCGTCACCAAAGATGCTTAGTTGGCTTTCCATCTCAAGACTTTCCACCTCATAAACAAAGAAAAATCAAAAAGAATTCCCGCTGGTGTTTCTTTCTTCTCATCTAATGAATTTGGGTTGGGTTTCTGCCTCTCATCAAATCATTCTCAGGTGAGCGCCTGAACCATAGCATTCAAGGAAATTTATTGAAGATTTTTAGTTAAAGTTGGGCCACGGTAGTTTCTGCATATAAACTATTTGATTGATGGTCGAATATCCCTTTTCCTTATAATTACAAGATGAAGAAGGCAAGACAAATTTCCGGCATTTCATTTCTTGCTGAAGAGATTCTTGTGGATATTTTTTCAAAGATTGCCAGTTAAAACCCTGCTGCGATTGAAAGGCATGTGTAAACGGTGCTGCACTCTGATTTCGTCCCCCTGGTTCATCTCTCTGCATCTCAAGAGGTTTAATTCGGGCCCTGATAACCATTGTCTCCTTGTTCAGACTTGGGAGAGAAATAATAGTTTTATCAATATATAAAATCCTAATTTCTTGATAAAGCTTAATGAACCATATCCCCATGATTAGGGAAAGAAAGTTTTGGGAGAGAGAAATGTTGTTCTGGAAAATATGTTTTCACATACGTAAAATTTTTAAATGACATGAAAATTATTTGTAGTCTTTTGAAATTTATACACCAGTCCCATTTTAAAAAAGGTGTTTTTGAATAGAGTATTAAGAGCCTATTAGATCATTCTGCCTTAATTTTTTTATGTTAGCTAATTGTTAAATTATTTGATCTCATCATTCTATAATAATAACAATATATCTAGTATAATTTCACAAATAAAATCTGGAGAGGGTGTAATTATACAGACCAAACGTTCCCCAAGTGGTCCTATCTAATAGCAGATTTAATCAGCTGGCAAAAAAGATTTTAATTGCAACTTGGTGGAAATACCGAAATACGCACCAAACGTCAAAACTCGAATCTGAGGAGTTTGTCCATGCCAATCTTTTCCCAATAATAATAATAAAAGTTTTCTGTAGATTAGAGTCCAGAGCCTACCGAGCACGTTTTTTAAGCCAATAAATCAAAAGAGCACCTGCTTTTTGTGGCATAACAAAAGGGCTGATTCGCTGGCCAATTTGTCCGTGAAGCTCTGCCTAACCTCAGATGGTGGGCCCCATTAATTTTTTAAGAAATCATTTTTGATACTGCCGTTATTCTGCGTGCAAACTATAAAAAAAACAGACGGACATGTAATACGTTATTACGATTCAAAAGAATTATAATTTATAATTATAACTAAAATTTTATTACTTTTTTTTTTTTCAATCTTCCTAATTCTTATTCTCTCTCCATTCTCTTTGTCATCTCTTTCTCCCATCTTTCATTTCACTATCCCCCTCTCTCTCACATCTTTTTGCTTTCTCTCTCTTAATATAAATAAAAGTTATAAAAATATATTATACAAATATAAATAGTAACAATTATTTATATAAATACAAATGATAAATGTCAATTATATAAAAAAAAAATTCATGATACAAAATACAAATATATATACATATTAACTGATATAATATTGATACAAATTATAACAATCAATTATACAAATAAAAAAATCAAACTTGATACAATATTGATAAAATTATACTCAAATACAAATTGTATTCGTTAATACAATCAATGCAACATTGATACAAATGATAACAAGCAATTATATAAATACAAATGTTGAACTTGATATAACATTGATATAATTGTATTTGAATACACATTGTATTCGTTAAATACTATTTTATTCATAGATACAAATACATATTAATTATACATATACAACTATCCACCAGATATACAAATATAATAATTGATCAGTATGCAATTATCCAACAAATATATAAACATAATTCACTTCTCTTCTTTCTCTGACCTCTCTTTCTCTCTCTAGCTGACATTTCTCCTCTCTCTCCTTATCTCATTCAACCCTTTCCTCTAACATGTAGAACAAATCCTAGTTAAGTAAACTATAATTATTTTGACTCATATTTTCAATCTTTGGTATTTTTTAGGTTCCTCTTTTTTTTTTTTACACTTTTAAGTTAGAGAATTTCTTTTAAAAAAAGGAAACAAATCTGTTGCATGAGTTATACGCTTAAATATGGCGAGAAATTCAATGCACAAACTGTCTGTTTTATGGTTAATAAATATAAGCGAGACTGACTTCTTCCATCACTATATTTCTCAGCTTTATTTTCACCTATGTTTAGATGGTCTTTGTTGAAATATTAATCATGTCTCCATCATTTGAAAATTCAATATTAATTGTGAAACCAGATATTTATAATGTGTGACGAATATTAATAGGTTTGTAATGACCTCGAAGGTCATTTTTTGTATTTTTTATAGAACTATATGTTTTGCCTTTTCTGAAAATTGTTTTGGGTCATTTTTAGCTGAGTCGAAAAGTCGGCTTGTGAAATCCTAGTAAAAATTGAAGTTTTGTTAAAGAAAGGATTTTTAAAGGCTTAAAATTGAATTTTTCCATTTGTAAAGGCTTAAAATTAAAAATTTCCAATTTTGTGGTCATCATGAGTTTCAAGTGTCAAAATGCAAGTCTGTCAATTCCATCAGCTCCAAAATATAAAATATAGTCTAGAATAACTTACAGAACTGAAATTTAGAGTTAAAACGAAAATTTTGGGCGCGGAGTTGCATTTTCAATTGGTTTTGGATCATATTTTGACTTTGGTCAACATTCGGAGTTCGGAAGTTCAAATCAAATTTTTGATAGTTCAAGTGATTCTGGGTGGTGAAATTAACGGTAGGAGTAATCTTGTTGTAACTTTTAGGGTTTTCGAAGATAGTTTGGGTATTTTGAGTTTAAACTAGTTTCTTTGAGTATTATCGAATTTCTAGCTGAGGAGGCTTCAAACTCGAATTCTAATGGTTCCATTGAGCCCAAAACATCATTTTTGGTAGGATTTCATGTCTGATTTGTATGTATCGAGTTTCAAACGAACCTTGAGGATCCATCATGCGATTTCTGTGTTGTGTGCCATGACTGATATTTGATATCTAATGTATGCCATTTCACGTTTGTGGCCTTATTTTTGCGCTCGTGGAGGTCAAGCTTTTAGACCTTAGCTTTTGTGGATGAGGGCTTTGTGTTCGAGGAGGTGTGGTTGCCTTGACCTCCGCGTTTGCGGAGTGTTAATCAAACCTCATCTCCACGTTCGTGAGGATTCTCCCCATTCACGAAGAATTAGATTATCTAAAATAGTGTCTTAGTTTAAAATATCTAGAATCATCATTTTCAATATTTTTAATATTTCAAACTCTAT
This sequence comes from Solanum sejunctum, assembly GCA_025642045.1. Lineage (NCBI taxonomy): Eukaryota > Viridiplantae > Streptophyta > Magnoliopsida > Solanales > Solanaceae > Solanum > Solanum sejunctum. The sequence goes on along the minus strand of JAOTQJ010000096.1, from coordinate 6,322,828 downwards.
TTTTGAGAGAATTTTCAAGTATTTTCAAGGCAAAATTATTAGGTAACTAATTTCTAACATATGTCTTCAATTTTCATTGATTAAATTATGATTTTAATATTAAAAACTGGGGATATCAAGTGAAGAAATTGAGGTTTTATCGAATATTGATTTTCAATACAAAAATGATGATTATGAACTCATTGAAGAAAATATGCAAAAACAACAATTGCTAAAATTTGTTGCAATAACTACTCAAAAATTAAGTCACTGAAAAAAATTCGATAGATAATTCTTTTGTTGCAACAAATGACTCTTTTGTTGTGGTAACAAATATGACGATGATGGTTATTTGGAAATGATGGTGTTGGTGGAGGAGAAGGGAAAAAAGAAGATTAATAATAATAAAGAAAGAGGAGGTGGTGGGCACGGTGGCGATGACAACGATGACAATGATGATGGAAGAGGAAGAGGAAAATGTTATTGTTGTGATGATGGTGGAGGAGGAGGGAGAAAAGAGATTAATAGTAGTGGAGAAAAAAATGAGGAGGTGGTGGTGACAGAGATGATAATGACGAAAGGGAGGAGATGGTGGTGGCAAAAGGATGGGGAGGGGTGGAATGAGAATGAGGCAGCTAAAGTTTTCGTATAAATAATAAAACTTGAGGGGTTCTAAAATTAGTACCATTAGCACGAATTTTTAAATTGTCATCTCTACTTAATAATTAAAATTTGTATTCTCTCTTCTCATTTTACGTGACATCTTTTTTTTTTGGTTCGTCCAAAAAAAAATTATCTTATTTTAATTAGAAATAATTTACTTTTAAAATTCTCTTTTTAAATGATTCTCAACCACACCCATATTTAAAAATAATTTTGGACCACAAGTTTTAAAATGTTCTTTTCTTAAATATTGTGTCAAATAAAAGAGTACCACATAAAATAAGACGAAGGAAATATCATTTTTTTTTAAAAATTTTGAAACTCTTTTATCATTATTAATTAAAATTTTCCTAAAACTGGCTACTTGCCTACTTCGTAGCTTATGTCTGTTTGCTGTGGCTCAAAGACCAAACAAATGAGCCCAAGTGAAAGAAAGAAAATAAAGCAAAAAGGAATGAAATAATTTATATTTTTCTTATGTATGCGACAAGATTTGCCGCCAAAGCCAATCCACACTTTCCCGCCAAAATCCTTGGACCAATTGTAGTGATGTAAAAGAGAGAGTAACATCTCACTCACTTGAACTTCAATCAATCTAATTGGTTATATAGAAATACAAATGCAGATTCAGCTAAAATGCAGCTGCGGAGAGGAGAAATGCCCGGAATGGGCAATTCTAGAGCTTCAAGGTGTTGTTGAACCCCAACCTTCCTTCAAAGATCGACTCCAAAATCTTCCAATTGGCACTCTCTGCCGCCCCACTTCCCAGGTTTTTCAATTACAGCTCTATATTCTAAATTTGTGTTGATTGAAGGATGAAATTTTAGGGATCTCAATTTTTTATTTTCTGCCTTTTTTTAAAAAAAATTAGGAAAATTATACATTTACAATTGGATATCATGAGTTGACTGGAGCAAAGGTGCCCCTGAAAAAGCCAATGTTAGTATTGAAGAAAATCAAACATAGCACTGAAGAAGAGAAGGGTGACATCAATTCATCAAGGGTGGAATTGGACGTTATTGGAGTAATTCGTCACAGAATTCTTTTTAAAACTAGACCAAAGGCGCTCATATCAAGTAAGGCATCAATTTCTCTTCTTTTTTCAGTCTTCCTGGTAATTCCAGAATTAAACTTACTTGTTATACTTAACACCTCGGATGTAGACGTTATTAGAGTGTATGAAAATGGAAAGGTTGGACCTTAGTGTTCAACAAGGTTTTAATGTTTGTAGTTCTTTAATTGTTGTCTTATGTACATGGGAATTACCATGACTCCCAGAAGGTTGGGGGTGCCATTATTGGCGAGGTTGGGAATATGATTGAATAGACAAAAAAGAGGCGACCTTGGTAGACTATTTCCAAGGATAAGGAGGAAAGACTCCCTTAAAAGAAGCATGCTACAACAACAACAATATACTCAGTGAATTCATAAGTGGGGTCTAGGGAGGTTAAAATGTACGTAGACCTTATCAATATACCTCAACGGTAGAAAGGCTGTTTATATATGAGCTTATGATTCAATACAATGTTATTTACATTAAGGATGATAAGCCTTTATCTAGGCTTATATCTCAAGTGATTTTAGTTTAAGAGAAAATGTATGATCTATATTATTAAAGATAAGGACGACAACTAATAACATCAAAATGAACACTATATCTAATGTAATCCTACAAGTAGGATCTAGGGAGGGTAGAGTGTATTCAGATCTTACCCGTATCTCATAGATATGGAGAGATTTGTTTGCTCTCAACTTAAATAAAGCTTGCCAAATAGTTTGAAAAAGGGATACATATATGGGAGCAATAACAACAACAAATAACTATGAAATGGAGTGTTACACAACAAACAAGATAAAGAACAGTAACGAAAATGAAATAATGCATAACCGGAGCATAAGAACGAAAAAAATAAGGATGACAAGCTGCTGAATCATCATCATCATATATTATTAAAAGTGGAAAGTAACAACGCATTAGCATAATAGAGTTTTACTAGTACTGTAACATTGTTTTACTGCATATAGTTAGATCAGAATTAGGATTGTTCAATTTATTTAGGCGTTAGTTTGTTTTTGTCGTTATTTGTTCCTACATTCTAGGAGTTAGTTTAGGCTTTTTCTGTTTGTTGTATCTGCATA
>JAOTQJ010000096.1:6296204-6314277 GCA_025642045.1 Solanum sejunctum | reverse complement strand
AAATAATAAATAATTGTTACTACTACTATTCTTACCAATAGGATAATTATAATAAGAAAAGTAAATAATAATAATAATAATAATAATAATAATAATAATAAAATGAATTTTTTTTATGATATAACGAACACGTATTAAAAATACGTAATATTGGATAACAATTGAAAATAAAACTCATTTATTTCAAAAAGTTTTAAAAATACCTACTTAATCATATGGCAATCTAAAATAGATATAGATCGGTCAAAATTAAGTGTCAACAATAGATTTGCTGATTTCGTAGTATAGTGTGATGCTTCGAGAGTTGGCTTGGGCTGTCTATTAATGCAGAGAGGCAAGGTGATAGCATATACCTCCAGACAGCTTAAGATTCATGAAAAGAATTACCCAACTCATGATCTTGAGCTTGTTGCGGTGGTGTTTGACCCTGATGATTTGGAGACACTACCTATATGGTGGGCACGTAGATGTATTATGGACCACAAAAGTTTGCAGTATGTGTTTGGCCAGAAGGAGCTGAATTTGAGACAGAGGTGGTGGTTGAAGATGCTGAAAGATTATGATATGAGTATCCTCTATCATCCAGTAAAGCTAATGTAGTTGCTGATGCTCTTAGCAGGGTGACCATGGGGAGCACAACTCATGTTGAGGATGAAAAGAAAGAGTTAGCTAAGAAGGTTCACAGACTAGCCTGTTTGGGGGTGCAGATCGAAGATTCTGACGAAGGTAAGGCCATTGTCAAAATGGGTCAGAGTCATCCTTGGTGATAGAAGTGAAAGAAAAGTAAGACAGGGATCCCATCCTTCTCCAATTGAAACAAGATGTTCAGAAGCAGAAAGTATTAGTGTTCTCAAAAGGGGGAGATGATGTCCTAAAATACCAAGGCAAATTGTGTGTGCCAAGTGTTGACGGCCTTAGAGATAAGATATTGGCTGAGGCTCATAATGCCAAATAATTTATCCACCCTAGTGCAACAAAGATCTATAGGGATTTGCGAGAAGTTTATTGGTAGGGTGGTATGAAGAAGGACATTGCAGAATTTGTGTCTAGGTTCCCAAATCACCAGTAAGTTAAGGTTGAGCACCAAAGGCCTTGTGGCGTAACCAGAACTTAGAGATTCTGGAATAAAAGTGGGAGATGATTAACATGGACTTCATAACAGGCTTACCTTGATCCCGTAGACAACATGATTCGATATGGGTCATAGTAGATAGAATGACCAAGTCAGCTCAGTTTCTACCGGTCAAGACGACTGATACAATTGAGGATTATGCCAAAATCTATTTCAAGGAGATTGTTATGCTGCACGGGGTCCCTATATTCATTATTTTAAATAGAGGAGCTCAGTTTACGGCATAGTTTTGGAAGTCCTTTTAGAAGGGGCTTGGTACTAAAGTGAATCTTAGCACAATTTTCCATCCACAGACGGACAGGAAAGTAGAGCGGACTATACAGACCATGGAAGATATGTTGAGAGCATGTGTAATAGACTTTAAAGGTAACTATCATTTACCTTTGATTGAGTTCTCTTATAATAATAGCTTTCAGGCCAGCATACAGATGGCACCGTATGAGGCCCTTTACGGGAGAAGATGTAGATTACCCATAAGGTGGTTTGAAGTTGATGAGGTAGGGTTGATAGGGCCTGATCTAGTCCATCAGGCTATGAAAAAAGTGAAGGTCATCCAAGAAAGGCTAAAGACAGCCTAGAGTCAGCAAAAGTCATACATTAATGTTAGGAGGAGAGATCTGGAATTTGAAGTAGGTGATTAGGTGTACCTGAAGGTATCACCAATGAAGGAAGTCATGAAGTTTGAAAAGCTCATCCCACGATATATTGGCCTTTACCAGATTCTGAGAAGAGTGGACAACATTGCTTACTTGTTAGAGTTACCAGCGGAGTTGAGCACTATACACCCAGTGTTTCACATTTCAATGCTTAGGAAGTGCTTGGGAGATCCTTCTCTAGTTGTTCCAGTTGAAAGCATTGAAATTAAAGATAACTTGTCATATGAAGAGATTCTGGTACAGATATTAGACCAACGAGTTTGCAAGTTGAGGACCAAAGAGATAGCTTTGGTAAAAGTATTGTGGAGAAGCCACATAAGAAGTACATGAAGGCATGAAGGCCAAGTACCCACACTTGTTCGTTGGCCTAAATGAGGACCTTGAAGGTAAAATTACATATTTAAGACTTATGTTAGTTTAAGGTGTGGAAATATTATTGTCTTGAGCTAAATTCCTTATACCGTTATCTTTGAGGAGGAATGATCCCAAGGGGGAGATATTATGACACCCCTGTGAAAAGACCAAAATATCCTAGTATTGACCTTGTGCATAACGTGTCTTCCCATGCTTCGATTGCAAATTCGAGATCGGATTTACAATCAGTGCAAAAAATAGAGTCAAAAAATAGTCTCGACTTGACTTTAATGTAAAAAAACTCGAATTATTTTTTTCTAAAAAAATTTAAAAAAAAAGAGTGAGGTTTCCACGTCCACTCCGCGACGCGCTAGGAATGCGGAACCACACTTGGATTTTTTTCCAAAATTTGATGAAAAGCTGGAATTTGCGAAAAACTGGAAATTTACACTAGTGCGCGACGCACACTAATGTAATTTCGAGCAGTTTTATCTCTTTTAATATGGAGGGGCAATTTTGATCTTTTCCACACCCCTTAATCCTAAACTAGTCAGTTTAAGACAAATTTAAGTCCAAAAATATATTCTTTTTCACATCCATTCATTCAAGAAAGAAAAATCCTATCAGAAATTTCGACCGTAAAATCAAGAACGGTTAGGGCCTTCAAGAAAATTCCTTCAATTCGCCAAGAGTTCTTTCTAAAGTATGTAAGGCCACCCTAAAACTATTATTTTCAAGAATATCTTTAAGAATAGAAGTTAGTTTTCACCCATAAACTTTCAAATACTAGTTGAGATTAACTTCCCATAATTTTTGTGAAGTATGTTAATTCTCATGGTATGTAGGTATCCTTGATGAATAGTATGATTCTTGCTTTCTACTTTATTCAATTAAAGTATTACTATCAAAATTATACTCATATATGAACAAGATTCATTGCTGTTGAGGTTTCTTGAAAATCTTGTTACTATTTCAAGAAAAGAAAGACTGGTATGAGTACCTCTTTAAGCTAAGTTCAAGAAATATATTTTAAAAATTGATTCTTGCATACTAGCCAAGAAATCTAGCATGTTTTTGGAATCACTCGAGTTATACTAGTTTCAGTAAAATTAAAGATTTTCAGTTCAGAAAGCTAAGTAGTAAGTTGGGCTAAATTTTCGAGAAAGTAAATTTTAAGAATTCCAAGTCTTTAAGTATGAGCTACATAAAAGTTTTTTGATAGTAGTATTAAGCACCGATATTAGTGAGAGTAGAATTAACTACTTGAACTCATAAATTATATAGCCAGTATAGGATAGGATTATACCAGGGTGCATTCTTCTTTGGCCACTAAGATGACCTAGTTTGGGATGAATCTACTCCCCTAGCTCTTTGTCCCTATCCCAGTAACGTGTGGGACAACTTTGGCAGCGTGGGAAAGATGGTGTATCACCACGAAATTCATAGTGGTGGTTGTCAGTTAGAGATACTCCCCAAGCTAAGAATTTATGTTTTTCTTACCAGTTTTCAGCATGTTACTTTCAGCATATAAAGTATTTATTATTATTGTTACTTTATTATGAGTTATATTTATATCCTTTTTGAGAAATGTTATGTTATCCCGAGTTACTGTTTTCGCCATCTTACATACCATACATTCCACGTACTGACGTTCTTAGGACTTGCATCATTTTATGATGCAGACGCAGGTGACAGAGTTATTCAGCAACTGCTTCATTGAGAACCTGACAACTTTCAGTCTTTTGGTGAGGCCTCTTCTCAATCTGAGGCTCTAGCTATTTGGGGTCTGTCCCAGTAGTCCTTTCAAACAGCTTTAGTAGAGGTTCCATAGACTATGCGTCAGTATTTTAGTTCCAGTTTATTTAGTATTGCTTATGCACTTTCACATTCAGTTTATGCAGACAATTCATGAGTTAGCTTGTATTTTAGTAGCTTTTTCACTATTGTTAACTCTTCCGCTAAGTAAGTAGCTAGGCCAAGCAGTTCGCTTAGGATCAGAAATATTTTTTGAGTGCCAGCCATGTCTAGGGTGTAGGATTGGGATGTGACAGGATCAAACTCTACAGAAGTAATCAAGGCAAAACATGGAGCCCAAAATCATAGATGCTCCAAGCTGTCCAGATCCGCTCACCGTGTAGGCCAATGGAAGAGTATATGCAAGGTCAAAGATGAGTTTTTTCGATACATAAAGTTGGCAGCACGTAATGGTACATCAGATTCTGGATTGATAGGAGGCTGAACAATATTATTCTGATGGATGATTTTCCGAATCTATTTTAAGTAGCATATGAACCAAATACTTCGATCTCTCAGAATAGGCTAGATAACACCTGGAATGTACTATTCAGAAGGAACCTACAAGACTGTTATAATCAAACTAAAGTCGTTGATCTAATTTAGAACACTTGCTGCAATGAAGTCAGAAAAAATCAAGAATTTTCGTTTTGTGATTTTCGACGGTAAAATAGCTAATCGGTGTCTGATCTCAGCGGTGCCTTTTTTCATGGGACACCCTAGGATCCTCTTTTTTTTCTTTTTATTACTTTACCAGATTGTTCGTGGGCTTTAGCCCATTGACTAATCTTTTTATTTATTTACTTTTAAACTTATCCTCTTATATATATATATATATATATTATAAATTATTTATTATCCTTTTTTTTAATATAGAGTATTATATTCTCCCCACCTTATGAAATTCAGTCCCCGAATTTAAAACAAGTGCATACCTGTATACTTAATAAATAAGGGTGCTTGACTCGTATATCATTTTCAAACTCCCAAGTAGCTTCTTTAATTGTATGATTTCTCCATTAAACTTATAAGTATACAACTTATTTGATCATAACTTCCTTATTTATTTGTTGACAACAACTCCTCCTTTTATGTTAAGTTCTCATCTAGTTGAACAGATTGTACTTCAAGCAAATAAGAGGAGTTTGATTTTTCTTCGGAGACATAGAACACTAAATAATTTAGAATGCATTTAAAAAGGAAGTGTTGATACTACTCACGCTCAATTGCCAAATCTTATATGGTCTTAAGAATCTCAAACTCAACTAGCCCCCTTTTTTATTTTTTAATCGCTTTACGCCTTTCACAAGGGACTTTTGGGAAGAGTTGGTATCCAACTATGTACTCTAGATCCCTTTCCTCTTATATGTATAAAAATTCCATATAGTTCAACTGTGAGCAACTTTGATCTGATTAATTGCATCCTGTTCATAGCTTTTTGCACTAAATCTAGTCTCAAATATCATTACATTAGCCTCGTCAACTTCAAACCATTTTATGAAAAAAATGACACCGGCTATCATACAAGGCGTCGCATAGAGTGCTCTAAAAGCTTATTGAAGGTTATTTGCAGGCAATTTTTACTAATTATAGGTAAACTTCCTAAATAGACTTAAAATCTAGAATTCAAACTCTTAACAAACCTTAAGATTATATAGTACATTCAGAATGTCCATCCATCTACGAATAACATACATACAAAGATCAATACTTAAATCTCATATTTCTTTGAAGATTTTTCTAAAATGGGAAGTAAATAGTGATTTCTTATATGTGATAGACATTGAAACTCATGGAGTCAAAGAATTTTTGTTCATACATATTTATGCAAATGTTCCTCTAGTGTATCTATTTTGAATAGTAAGAAATGTGTTGTCTTTGCAAGTTGATTCACTAGTACTCTATCGGATTATAACCTCTAAAGGTTCGTGTTAGCTCAATCATAAAGTTGATAGAAATTCTTTTCAATCTTTAATTATGAGACTCTCAAACGGTAGTAGTAGTCCTATTAGGTTACTTATACCCAGCTCTAAAATGTCCACAAGCAAATCGACTAGAACTAAAATTAGCAGTATATTTTCTTATATACTCCTACCAGTACAATTGCTTCAAGTAACAAGACATTTTGATGAATCCAAAGTGTTACAGTATTTATGGGATTGTGGGCTTCCTAAGGAATAATTTATCTCAATCCATCTAAATCTATTGTACATAGCTGATTATCTAATTGAAAAATGCCATCATCTTCAACAATTATACCCTTACATTTACTAGTTAGGACCTCATCTCAATTTCAATTATTTTTTTTAGTTGCATAAACCTATATTTTCATATTAAGTATCTTTATCCACTCTTCTTATAAGGATTTAACTAGATCACAAATCAATGGATTTTTAAAATTCTGAGGTTAAAATGAATTATCAGCACCTCTAGTCTATGAATATATATTTAACCAAAAGCATCTTTGTGAAAGTTATATCGCCAAATCATCCATAATTTCTACTAAAGTCAGTCACCACCTTGACCATTTCATATAATATAAAATACCACAAGCAAGGCCACTTAGTAAATCGATGTTGTCAAGAATTCAAATTTTTCTTCAAGAAAGTGTACAAGATTTTTCAGTGGTTGGTGTAAGTATCCTAAATTTTCTCACATAAGTAATATCTCCAATCTTCACATCAAATATCATAATACTTCAAGGTAATCATTTCGAATTATAAGTGACAAAATTCCTATTTGTGTTGCCATAACAATCTTGAAGAATTAGTTGTCATGCGAATATCTTACACAAAAAATAATCCTAATCCTAATCTCAAAACACCGAGGATATAGTGAGTCTCGCAAGTTCTAATAGATCAAATGACGTTGTGTAGTGATAATTTTTTTTTCTTTTAGCAATCAAAAACTTTATCCATAATTCTTCTTTCACTATTTTTTTTGGTCAGTGGCTCCTATAGTTTGATGAAATCCCTCGCGAAAAGCCATTACTAACCTGATAAGCCAAAAGCTGTGAATCTCTGTAAAAGTTATGGACCTTAGCCATTTTTAAATTGCTTCCACATTCTTAATTTTTATTAAAATATCATTCTTAAATACAATACTCACAAAATATATCACTTTGTATCACTAAATCTGCACTTCGAGAACCTAACATAAAGTTGATGATTCCACCATATTTGCAACACAATTCCCAAGTTCTAATCATGTTCTTCTTGGTGATAAAAGTGTACCATAAGGTCACCAATAAACACCATAATATTCCTTCTTGAAACAGCTTGAACTCCTTATTCATTATCTACATCCATGAGTTGGAGTATCGATTTGTTCGAAAAACATCACAAGAGCTAAAAAAATGCATTTTCTAAGTTTTGAGGCTACTTTAGAAAACTATCTTCTCTAGTTTTAAGTTGATGATAACTACTTAGAAAATCATCCTTTAAAATGGAAGGCTCCATGAAATTGATCAAATATGTCATTGGTATCAGGCCATGAGTACTTATTATGTATTATTATCCTACTCAACTTATTTGTGATCAATGCACAATCTCTAGAACCCACCTTTTTTTTTATCCACAAACATTATGAATACTCCATGGTCCTCCTATAAAAGTCATTTTCAATAGGTTTAAAAATTATTTCTCTATCTCTCTCAACTTCCGCACTAATGCCATAGGATATAAAGATATTGACACAAGATATATGTCATATATTATGTATATATACCAAAGTCTATTTCTCTTATATGTGATAACTATGGAAAGTCCACAAGAAACACATCAAACAAATCCTCTTACTAGTTGTACTTTTCAAAATAGAGTGTCCAATCTCTTATGACCTGCAACATAATCAGAGACATATATATATATATATATATATATTAGGTCATTTTAATGGATATACTTTACTCATCCTTGTAAATTTTTCTTCTCTCATTTTTTTTTTTTGGATTCATTAGGTGTCTCAACAACTATTTTTATCAGCAATGGAGGGCACTATGAGAAAAACTTAACCCACCTGTATATGGTCATGTCGAGTGAAATTTGATTATTTATGATATTCCTTCTCTTAATTCGCAACTAACAAGTTTCACACATATCAAGCTAATGGGAACTCATCCATAAACCTAACAACACAAACAAGATACTTCCATACTTGTACTTAAATTCTAACTCATTAACCTGTAATAAGTTTATGCTAATTTCTCAGTTTTGACCTTCATGTGTGAATCCTTGGTTGCATGCCTATCACATTCGATCTTTTTTTAATCCTTTTAGAAAGTTGGGGTTTCAAGTAGTAATAATAATAATATTAAGTCAAAGTCTTGGTATTTGAGGCTATTGACTTGATTAAATAATTAACCAACGATTTCGCAAACCTCTAAGCGTGAGGTGTTGTGTATCTAGACAACTAACAGGGTTTTAGTGTTATGTATTGCTACATTTGTCATTTGTATTAGTTTCATGAACTATATAGGAGGCTTGGGCTTGACTAACAGGAAACAACTGATCCATAAAAGCCTTAATGAACTTATTTCTCCAAGTAGATAGTGTTATTTGTATCGACTTTCTTGATAACACGATAGCATACATTATATAGGTCATGCCATTTAGTTTATATGCCATTAGATCTATGGACCTCTCATTGGAACATTCAATAGCTCAAAATGAAATTTTTTTTCCACCTTCTAATCTTTACTTTAAAAAATATCTTTTAGGGATACTTGAGCAATTTAAACTTATGGACCTTAGAGGCTTTTCATCATTAGAAAATCTCAAAATACACTCTTTTTTTGGTCTTATGGCAGAGTAATACTATATCAAGAAAAATATATTACATATTACATGTGTCTTCGAATAATGGTTTAACACCCTCATTCTAGGCATTGTCAACTACTATAGTTCTTCACCTTAATCGGAAGAAATGAATGTTTACAAAGGTGGTCCTTGATGGCTCCCAAAATTTTGAACAACTCTAGTTATTGGATGACTAAATTCAAGACAAGTGATAGGAATATAAGCAGTGATAGATTCATCTAGTTGGCACGATAGTTACAACCATAAGGAGAAATAAGAAAGAAAGGCAAGACACATCCTATCACATTCTCGTAGAATCACGATAATAGAAATGGTCGGGTATATAACCAGAATTGAGATTCTACTACTAACGTGTGCTCCATAGTCATAAGAATAATATAGTCTCTGATACCAACTTTGTCACGACCTAATTTAGGATCATGACCAGCGCTAAGGGCAAAAATCCCAAAGCAAGCCTTACTAGAATTCTGCAGAAAATCGGGCAGAGTTACCTCTATTTTTAGGCCTATCCAAAATTTTAACTTCTCTCAGAATCAACAACACAACTTCAAAATATTCAAATCAAGATACCATATAACTTTTCAGTCTATTCTCTAAGCAAAATACTAACTATCTCCAATAATAGGGAGAAACTCGAAATCTATCACACATCTAAGATAATAAAACAGTTTTCATGGCTCTAATAAATGACTATGGAGCAACTCTAAGAATTCAAAAAAAAGGTCCATAATTATGAATAACTCGTTTTTCACGTGAACAAGAGCGGGGCTCACCATGGAATCTATTTGCTACCTTAGCTAACTAAATCCTCACCAAAATCACATGTATTCTCTGAAAAAAATTAGCGAAAAGTGAGACGCTAGCTTAGTGAGTAATAATAGTAACCACAACCATTTTAATAAGGTACAAGTCAAAAAATATGCTAATATAATCATCAAAATCATGTAATAAATGCTCTTTCAAGAATCAATAGTCAAAATCCCTCTAGTTGTCTCATATAAGCAATTCAGAAATAAACTCGGTAAAATACTTTTATATCAAATCATATACATATATTCAAAAGGTTTCCAAGAATGAATCATGTAATCGGTAATCGGTATGTCTATCTTCTTAAAAGAATAGACGATAACTATAACTTTCATATCAGTAAATCCCTACTCGAGGGATATCGATAACGATATACTAGTTCTACCTTCCCATTAACGAAAGCTCTATTTGTAATCAGTAATACAAGGTGCATTAGGTCTAACGAACCCGCCATTAGCTATGGGATTCATCAAGGTCTACTCCCATTAAAACTCTTTTTATAAACTATATAAGCTTTTCCAAAGCAGTATAAGGCATATAAATCTTGTAATCATATCATGCCAAAACTTAATAAAAACACATGTAAAAGTACTTATATCTCAAGTAAATGTCAAATCCTTTCAAAAACGACAATCATCTCAATTTTAATATACTTGTCTTATAAAACACAAATAACTATTTCGGTATCATATCAAGTAAAAGGACTTGTCGCATATGCAAATTCAAATCATTCAATAGCAATTCACTTTATAAATCATGTAAAAATCATGAAAACTTATAAAACACAAATTGGGGTTAAGATTACTACTCACAGTACTCCTGTCGAAATACCAACTCATCACCACAAGCAAATCCGTTGATTTCCTTCAATCAATCTTGGGAGATAAAGACGTTGTTTTTGTAGGTGCTCGGCTCAACAGAAAAAAAAAGAAATTTTACCAATATCTTGATTCGTAATTTATTATCATCCTCCCCTATTCTCCTCCAATTCTCTATTCTACTTCAACTATTTTCTGTCCTAGGTAATTACACGAGAAAACATGAAACTTGGATTACTCAATATCCTCATTCAACATATATCTTCGGTCTAAATTTAAGTTGCAACGTCTTTAGGAAATACTCCAAGTGGATCAAACTCTACAGAAGTAATTAAGGCAAAACATGGAGTCCAAAATCATGGGTGCTCCAAGCTGTCCATATCCCCTCACAGTGTAAGCCAATGGAAGAGTATATGCAAGCTCAAAGATGAGTTCTTTAGATACATAAAGTTGCAGCACGTAATGGTATATCAAGTTCTGGAAGGATAGGAGGCTGAACAATATTATTCTGATGGATGAATTTTCAAATCTATTTCAAGTAGCATATGAACCAAATACTTTCATCTCTCAGAATAGGCTAGACAACACCTGGAATGTACTATTCAGAAGGAATCTACAAGACTGTTGTAATCAAACCAAAGTCGTTGGTGCAATTTGGAACACTTGTTTCAATGAAGTTGGAATACTTCTGAAACACAAAATCAAGAATTTTCTTTTTGTGATTTGTGATGATAAAATTGCTAATCGATGTCTCATCTCAGCAGTGCCTTTTTCCATGGAACACCCTAGGACCCCTTTTTTTTTCTTTTTATTACTTTGCCAGATTGTTCGTGGGCTTTAGCCCATTGACTAATTCTTTTATTTATTTACTTTTAAACCTATCTTCTTTTGTTATATATATATATATATTATAAATTCTTTATTATCCTTTTCTTTAATATAGGGTATTACAAAAATTATCTTTATAAATAATGTATTATGTATGTGTAATCATAAGAAATATGTATCTAATTGCTAGGTTCGATTTGATTATTTCATTGATTTGTTGAACAAATCCAAACCAAACCAAACATTGTCGATTTTTAAAAAGCTAAAACCAAATCAAATCAAATCAAGCCAAACTCAAAGAAACTTGGTTTGGTTCTATTTTTTGGTTTGCATCAATTTTTATCCAAATCATGAACACTCCTAATAAAAATAATTAAAAATTCAATAATAAATTAATTTTTATTATTTGAACTTAAACAATTAAAAATGAACATCTATAGTAGACAATTAAAAATACATGAATGAAATAATAGTCTAGGGGTGGTATTTATAATTTCGGTAGGCCCATCATGGCCTGGATTCGGGTCGTGACATAAGAGTGATGCGATAACAAACTGTAACGCTGCAGAGTGCAGATGGTCATCAAGATGATCATAAATCTATATAATTGGAGTGCAAGAAGAATATTTCATGAAACTTCTTCTTCTTCTTTGACATTCATTACATATTTCATTCTCATCTTGAATCAGATTACTGCAGACATCTTCCAAATATAGTACAAAGCAAACAATTTATTGCTCAAGAACTCCGACAGGATCCTTCCATTTCTAAGCTTTAACCTCCACATCAGTTTGCTGCAGAAACAAAGAACTTTCCTATGGATAAATCTGTGTTAAACATAAGATTATTTGTTGAAACTTGAAAGTAATACTCCACTATTTGAAAAGAAGGAATACTTGTTTGGAACAACTTCGACTTGCTAAAATGACTAGTGATGACGAGCACAAGAGACGGGACAAAGGTTGCAGTGAGAGGGAAGGCTGGCAGCAACACGAAGTGTGTTGCAGATGCAGTCATGATCCAGCGATTGGAGGGCAGCACAACAGTCTGTACTAGGAGTCGTATTCAACGCTCCTGGCAATACAAATGGAGTGCACACGTTCAGGTTCCCAAGTGATGCCAAGCATGTCTGCTGCTGCTCCTCAGTTTCAATCACTTGGCTTTGCAGCGCTGCAGTTATAAGGATAGCCAAGAGCACTAGGGAAAGAACATATTTCAGGGTTGCCATATCATAATATGGTTTAGACTTGGAGTTGTTTGTTCTTGATATTTTGGATTCTCTATATTTAAGCAGATATGTGGAGTATATGAAGTACGACCTATCTGCATGAAGGACCTAATTCAATGTTTTGTGGCAATCATCTTAATTGTGTTTTAATTTGTCCCTGCAATTTATAGTTGGACCATGACATAGTATCAAGTGGTCCAAAGAAAATAAGTTAACTAGTATAAACCTATTTCCCAGTAACAACTTATTAGAATTGCTGAAGAATCACTAAAACCCTAGGGTTTACAATTTGCAAGTAATAGTACTACTACAATTTAACAAGTAAAAGAATACAATAAAGAGAGGATGAACAAAACACAGAATGGGACTTTCAAGAACAGAAAAAAATGATGGTTTAAGTAGTTTGAGTAGCTGGAGCTGTCACGTACGTCTTTACTGCAAAGAAGAGCTTCTCCCTCTCCAATGGCCCATCTTCATGATCAACAATTTGACTATCCCAGTTCAATCCATCTGCTATCCTTTTCACTCTGATCAGTATATCTACGTCGTCTCTGATAATTACACTTCCCTCTGGCCTTAGTATCCTATCCATCTCTAGCATAATATCTTCCATCTCGGATCTGTTAAAAAATAGCCAGAAACATTTTTGAGATTTACATATTCAAGAAGGTAAAATAGGATGACCCTTTGGAGATCATAATTTTACCTGTTTTCGTAGAGGGTAAATACAGAATCAGCATGAATAAGATCATATGTTCTTGGGTATGTTGACATAGCCTCGCACCTATAGAAAAGTTAATATTAATAACAAAAGCAAAACTACTTGGGGTAGATCAAGAATTTGAAAGATATGGTTTCTGAAGTGAGAGCGTGTGTGCTGAAATGTACATCTAACTCTGTCAATACTAGGTTTTCGCACATATAGATATAATTGACCCAAAATCATAGCAAATACCAGCTCTGGTATGTTCCGATGAGTCCTCGTTCATAAATGACACCAAGTGTATTGACCTTAGCCTCAACAGGAACAATATTCATCACCCAAACAGGATCATTGATCAAATTTGCAGCGAAGCCACCTAGGAATGCATTCATATCTAAGATATTTCTGTATCGCCCTGGCTGACCGAACTGGTTATTCACAGACTTGTAATAAGTAACTCTTCTTTTCCATAGCTCTGAATCCTTCTGGAAAACTTCTTCTGTGACACCATCTACTGTTCCCCTGCTTATCCTTGGAGGTATTGCGTGTAATCTTTTAGGCCACTTCTCCAATTGTCCACCGGCCACCTCTTCTTCAATTGCAACTTCTGGCAAGGGAGTTAAGCAAGTCTCAATCTTTGTATACCTGCAAACATCAAATCAACACAAAGTAATCAATACTAACAGAGAATTCGGATTGTAGGATAATACCAAGTGTCACGATAAACCAAAGAAGCACGAACCAGGCTTTATCAGGATCTTGGGCAGGGCACATTGGTGGATTTTTTGTTCTCTTTCGAAATCCTGTACACTTCATATGATTGTATGGCTTCTGCCATATTGCAATATCATCCTTCTCAACAAACTTTTTCCAGCAGAGTCTCTTAGCAACTTGCTCGATTTTATTTTGTTCAGCATTTAAGTCTTCCCTGGTTCTTTCCCAGCCTTTCCAATGTCTTCTCCAGTTGATTGGCGGGCCAGACAGAATCCAAAATCCACCAGGTCTAAGGACTCTATCAACTTCAATCAAATACGTGCCATCATATTCACCCCACGGAATTAGACAACGAGAGCAATGCGCCATATCAAAAGCTCTAGACGGATATGGAAGCCTCTTGGAGGCAATAACTCCAATTAGAGCAGGTACTCCTCGCTCTAAAGCGAATTGAACCTGTGCTTCATGCGAATCCCTAGGTGCAAATGACATGGCTATGATATTTCTTGACAAAAGATAAGCTCCCCAACTCGCCACCTGCATACATTTTTAACGTTTCAATACGTTGATGATACAAATTCATAGTTACTTTCTAGCAGTCCATTGGATACCCAATAGAGAACATATTATCTTGTTCAACATCCTTCCCTTTGCTTAATGCAGCAAATTAACTTTCTATAGTAAAAATAGAAATTTTCAGATTCTTTATGTACCAGAAAGAAATTGTAGTAAAAGTTGTGTAATTAGCAGCTGAAAGATTCACTGAAGAAAACGAGATATCATGCATGGAGAGGAGTTCAGTTCAGAAAAAAAAGTCTGTTTTGATTCCTCGTGGACAAAAGAGCTTTTGTCTTTATTCTAAGTACACCTCACTGGCCTATTTCTAATCCAATCTAAGCGAGGAATACCACTTTCCTAATTATTCCTCCTTCGTACAATTCAACTTATTGCAGTCTCTTTTAGTCAACTTTCGTGCATCTCAATTAATATTATAAAATATTTGTCATCTTCTGTTTACTTTGTCCATCAAGACTAGAACAGATGAGAGTCTAATTACTAAATCACTCGACCTGTGCTAAGATTTTAACCTAGACCGCACAGCTCTAGACCATTTTTTGCTCATTAACTCACATCGGTGCTGGGTGCAAATTTGTCCCACCTAATTATGACGCATGGAAGCCCAAAATCAACATGAATAATTAGTGCATGTTTGCTTT
Organism: Solanum sejunctum; assembly: GCA_025642045.1. NCBI lineage: Eukaryota > Viridiplantae > Streptophyta > Magnoliopsida > Solanales > Solanaceae > Solanum > Solanum sejunctum. The sequence goes on along the minus strand of JAOTQJ010000096.1, from coordinate 6,299,209 downwards.
TTATGATCTATTAAAGTATCACTATCATGGAGTTATTAATTGACATCTCACTCGTCACAAAATTTCTCTTATAAAAGTTGATTTTTTTCCCAAGAAAGTGGGAATTTTTCTTTTTTTTCTTTTTTTTATTTTTTTGTGGGTAAAAGAAAAATCAAGAATGCCATACCGCAAAAGTGAGTATCGAGATTCAGTAAAAAAATGGAAGTAAAAGGGAGAATAGTTTGAAGAAGAAGTAAAAATTACCCCACAGCCAGTATCAATGGCGGTTCTAATAGAGCCATCTTTAAGATTGATCAATTTTCCAATGTCATCAATGTAAGCATCAGCACCATTAGGGAACATAGTCCCACCACCAGGAAATCTGAATTTGTCACCTTCATACCGAATCCAATTTTGAACAGCTTTTTCTACTGTCAATTCTTTATGCGGAACATTAGCATACCATGCAACATCCCTACTAACAGGCCATTGAAATGGATTCTTGTATCCGTAAGGCGCAGCTATACGGCATTTCAAAACTTCATCCTTTTCAGGGCAATGCCTTTCTCTGTATATTAATCTTTTTCTGTTGAATCTCAATGATCTTTCAGGGTCTTCACATGGGGTATACTCACTGTACTTAATGTCACAAAGTGGGTAAATCTTGACGGCGTCATCAGGTACAGTAACAGCTCCGCCGTCGCCGGAGTGATGGGTGGTGAAGTCTAGTTTTTGGGTGGTGATTCCTGAAGATGGAGGAGTTGTGGAGGTGTTTTTAGAAGGGAAACAGGGGAGTGAATTGGTGGTGATGACAACACTGCTGCTGGCGCCGGCGCCGGTGGTGCTGCTTTGCCATAAACCGGTGAAGTAAAAAGCAGAGCAGAGGAAAGTGATGGCAATTAATGAATAAAGATTGGGTTTTTTCAAAGGTAAAGAAGAATGGTGGGAAATTGGAGTGGGTTTGGAGGTTGGAGTATAGTAAGGGGTTGGGGTAGAACCCGCCATGAGTAGAGAAATAGGTGTTTCCTACTCTGCTTTGGAGGGTGAGTTATTGTTTTGGGCAGGTGTTTATAGAAGAAAGTCAGGACAGGGGTGGTGGTGGTGTGACGAGAGCATTCTGCCTACAAGGCTTATGAGGGGTTGAAGTAGTTTCGGTCGATATCATGATCTTGTATAGTAGATTTGCTTAAAGGAAAAAAATTATATTTTTATTATCAGCTATAATTGTTAATATAAAAATAAAAATTTAATCATAATAGATGGTATAAAAGTCAAATTCATGAGTCAGGTTTATGAGTTCGATTCTCACGAGCAATATACTGCATGAGATAGGTGTTGAAAGGGGATTGTCATTGACAATGGCATAATTTGAATTTTCAAAAAGTTTTAAAATTTAAAAGCGTAAAATACTAATTAAGAAAAAGTTTAATCTTTATTATATTAAAAATAATTTTAATTATATATATATATATAGTGATTAAGATGAAACTCTTAACTATAAATTTACTCTACTTTTGACGAGAAAGTTTAAAAAAGAAGAATCACTATTCTTACCTATAAAATAAAAGTTCAGATCTTTATCAAACTACTAAGATACCTAATTTGGGGGAAGGATTAGAGCTTTTGACAAGGGTTGGATAAAAAATAGGTGATTTATCAAGTTGGTTTAGGGGAATGTGATGGGAGTAGTTTACTATGTGCATGGTTAGAAGATTACTGTTAGTTTTAATTAATTAATTACTAGTTGGACATGTGAGAAGGTGCTAGTTTTACAATGTGCAAATTTTTAGAAGAATAGTAATATTATTGCCATATTATATTTGTTAATTTGGCAAGTAATATCCATAGAGAGCATTTTAATTGTTTGTTGATTTCAAAAGGAAAAATAAGAACGAGAAAAGAAAGAGTTACAAATGTATTTTCGATGTATTTTTTTTATATAATTATATGTAAGAGAATTTTAAACTTGATGATTAGAATTTCTTGGGAATATCTTAATGAAGTAGTGGTTAAAAATTGAGTATGAAGATTTAACTAATCTCAATGGAAGTTTTGTGATAAAAGTTCACAGGAAATGCAATTCAATATTCATATAAGTTTATGTAATTTTGTATAACAGTGTAAAAAAGTATGTATTATATAGTATAACATCAATATATTATTTTTACTAGGAAATATTTAATACTATATAATATTGTATATCATATTTGCAAATATTATATAAATACTATCGCAGGGAAAAAAAAGTTGACTTTATTGATGTAAAATAAAAAATTAATATTACTTTAAATAAAATACCTATTCGCTATTTTTCATAAATCATTAGTTAATTGTATTTTAAAAACTAAGAATAGCTAAAATATATGGTAAGATTTTAAGAGATTCTTAAATTATTTGTTATTAGACACTGTCCCCCCGCCCCCCCACACAAAAAAATAGCTAAACAATATTATATTTTTTTTGTTTTTATTTTTCAATTACTTTAAAAAAAATATGATTCTTCATTATTAATATTTTAAAAGACGTTATTCATCATTCAAAAAGAATAAATTGTGTTAGATCTCAGAATAATCACAGCAAGTCGTAATGCAATTACGTTTATCAAGTAACTTTTGGGGATTGCCATAATTTTGAAGAGGTCGATTATCTAAAAGTTGGAGATTTCTACAATAAAAAGAATTTAGTAATTTCTTTTTTTTCTTTTTTAAATTGGGATTAGGGAAAGAGAAAATGGAGAAAAAATTATAATTCGAGAAATCAAATCCTCATCAACTATGTGTGAGTTCAGATAGTTAACTAACTAATACTATTAAAAATTTTTATTCAATGACTTCCTTAATATGACAAAAATGGAGTTTTCTTTCTCTTTTTTAGCTTTGGAAACGATAATGAAAATAACAAATTACCATTTGTAGAGTAATAACTCAGTACTTTGTTTAGCGTCCGTCGGTCGAAAACACATACTACTTAGTTAAATAATGAAATAAAGAGACAAACTTGTGACAACATTATTTTTGGAAAACTCC
>JAOTQJ010000096.1:6285559-6296104 GCA_025642045.1 Solanum sejunctum | reverse complement strand
GTCGAAAACACATACTACTTAGTTAAATAATGAAATAAAGAGACAAACTTGTGACAACATTATTTTTGGAAAACTCCTATTAAGATGAGAAATTCTCCAATAAAATTGCTTGAACGTAGTTGAAAATGAGGGCAATTAAAATAGAAATAAGGAAATAACAAAATGTTATTTTTCCATTAAGATATTGGCAATACCGTTAGAAGGATTTAGAAGTATTTGGGGGCGGTTTTGACTCATCCGGCCCCATTCATGGTCGTTTAGGTAAAGTGAGATGTTCTTTTTAAATTTTATGTAAGTTTTGGCACATTTGCATCTGCATTTTTGTCTTAAAGTGATAGCATAAAATGTGTTATTATAAGATTAAGAAATATAATAGGACAAGTTTGTTAGAAAATGCGATCTAAAGATTGAAAAAGAAGAAGAAGAAGAAAGAACAAATGTTCTTTCTAGAGAGAAGACAGAGAACATTGAGTTTAGAGAGAGAAATATTTTCATGGTAACGCCCAATAGGTAAACTCCACGGCGATACTCCCAGCAACCTCACCACAGAGGTTGAACTACGCCAATACATAAATATAATATCATGCTCCACAACCTAACAATTCTCCCACTTGGAGATTGATCCATTCGGCCTCCAAAACAATAAATGTATTCAAAAAAAAATTGTTCCTCTATCATTAATATCTTTACCACATCGCAACACTTTCTTCTGTACAACCTACAGAAAACCAACCAAGGTTTTGCACAACCTTCGTTTTTCAACACCAACACACTTGGTCAATATGTCTGCTAGATTCCTTGCACCCTCTATCTTCTCCAAACACATATCACCATCCTCCACTGACCCTCGAGTGAAATGGTACCATCTTCAGATGTGCTTCATCTTCGAATGATATACTGGATTCTTTACCAACTATATGGCACTCTGACTATCTTTATAAAGAATTTTCTCGCGCTGCTTCCTGCCTAATTCTTCCAAATAATCCACTAACCATATCATTTCTTTCCCAACTTTAGCTATTGCTATGTACTCAGCCTCAGTCGACGAGAGGACAACACACTTCTGAAGCTTTAACATCCAGCTAACTGTTGTTCCATCTATGTAAATATACCCAGATGTGCTCTTGCTCGAATCCACATCTCCACTCAGATCAGCATTCACAAAACTCTGTAGGATTACTTTGTCGTTACCATAACAAAGTGAAGTACTGGATGTACCTTTTAAGTATCTCAGAAGCCACTTAACAGCTTTCCAATGCTCTTCTCCCAAATTTACCATGAACCTGCTAACAACTCCCACTGCATGTGCTATATCAGGTCTAGTGTAGATCATAACATACATCAAGCTCCCAACTGCAGAAACATATAGAACTTGTGTCATATACTTAGGCTCCTCAGTTTTCTTTGGTGATTGCTCTTTTGACAATTTTAAATAATTTGCCAATGGAGTAGTCTTGGGTTTAGCATCATTCATCCGGAATCTGGACAACACCTTCTCAATGTACTGCCCTTGGGACAGATTTAAGGTGCCGGCTGATCTATCCTGAGATACCCTCATCCCAAGAATCTGCTTCGCTGCATCTACGTCTTTCATCTCAAACTTTGATGATAAGGTTGCCTTAAAGAGTTTATGTCCTTCATATTTGATCCTGCAATCAACATATCATCCACATACAAGAGTAGAAATACATAAGAATCAGTGTATTTCTTGAAGTAACAACAGTGATCCTTTTCAGTCCTGTGAAAACCATTCTTGCTCATGAAGAAGTGAAACTTCATATACCACTGTCGAGGTGCTTGCTTCAGCCCGTACAAGCTCCTGGTGAGATTGCACACCATGTGTTCCTTGCCTGGAACCACAAATCCTTCAGGTTGTTGCATATAGATTTTCTTATCTAAATCTCCATGTAAGAACGTCGTTTTTACATCCATTTGCTCAAGATGTAAATTTTTCGATGCAATAATACTCAAAAGGATTCTGATAGTAGTTAATTTCATAATAGGAGAAAATATTTCAGTATAATAAATACCTTTTCGTTGTGAATATCCTTTAACCACTAATCGAGCCTTGAACCTTCTTTTTCCATCTGATTCAGCTTTGATCCTAAACACTCATTCGTTCAGCAAAGCTCTTTTCCCTATAGGCAGCTCAATCAACACCCACGTGTTGTTCTTCTCAAGTGAAGTCATCTCATCATCCATGGCTTGCTCCCACTTGATTGAATCCTCCACCTGTAAGGCCTCATCAAAAGACTCTAGTTCTCCTTCATCAGTCAGCAACAGATAATATAATGAAGGTGAATACCTATCTGGTGCCCTGATGGTTCTGGATGATCTCCTCAATGTCTGCTCTGGTGTTAGGTTCTTCAGTAATCATCTTTGGAGTTTCTTGAGTTTAAGTGGCAACATTGTTAGGCGAACTCCTTTGCAACTCAACTTCAACTCCTACTTGCTTTGCATTCTCTGAACTCGACATATCCTTGTCCTTGTACAAGACGTTCTCATCAAATGTTATGTCATAATGCCTTAAGATTTTTTTGTATTTATCATCCCAAAATCTGTAACCAAATATATCAAAACCGTAGCCTATGAAGTAGCACTTCACAACCTTAGCATCAAGCTTGTCTCTCTTCTCCGAATCAACATGAATGTAAGCCATGCAACCAAAAGTCCTTAAGTGAGAATACTTGAGTTCTTTTCCAGTCCGTACTTTTTCTGGAATCTTGAACCCCAGAGGAACAGATAGTCCTCTGTTAATCAAATATGCACTCGTGTTCACAGCTTCTGCACAAAAAATCTTTGGCATTCCAGAGCGTATCCTCATGCTCCGTGCACATTCATTCAATATTCTGTTCATCCTCTCAGCAACTCCATTCTGCCTCACCTTCCCGAAAACTGTTCTCAACATTCTGATTCCCTCAGCTGCACAGAGTGTTTTAAATTTTGACTTGTCATACTCGCCACCATTATGATATCTCAGACATTTGATTTTCAACTTCAGCTTTCCACCTCTTGAAGGTGGTAAACACATCTAATTTATGCTTGAGAAAGTAAACTCATACCTTCCTACTAAAATCATCAATGAAGGTAACATAGAATCTGGATCCACCAATTGACAAATTGGAGATGGTCCCCAAATATCTGTATAGACCATTTTCAATGGTGCTTTCCTTAGTTCTCTCACAATCTTTGTGGAGCTAACTTGTTTCTGGTTACCCATAACACAGCTCTCACAAAGTCCCATATCAACAGCTTTCAGACTATCCAAAACTCCCTTTGCAACCAGCATCTTCATTCGTTTGGTGCTCATGTGTCCAAGTCTATTATGCCACAGACTTGAACCGAAAGTACCCTCAGCAATAGCAACTATATTTATACACCCTGCAGTAGTGTATAAAATTCCAGATTTTATGCCACGTGCTATAATAATAGCACCTTTCACAATCTTCTATGAGCCCTTTTCCAAGATACACTTCATAACCTGTACTATCTAATTGACCAACAGAGATCAGATTTTTCTTTAGTCCAGGAACATATCTAACATCCTTCAACGTCCATTGATTACTAGCTGGAGTATGTATACAAATATCCCCTCTTCCTTCAACCTTCATAGGCTTATTGTCAGCAGGATATACTTTCCTAAAATTTCCAAACTTGAAATTTTTAAACAATTCCTTGCTTGGAGATGAATGAAAGGATGCACCTGAATCCAAAATCCAGGACTGTAGTGGACTGTCCACAATAAGGATTAAGGCATCCCCAATATCTTCTGCAGAATTTACAAAATCGTCATCATCTCCAGATTTATGATTCTGCTTTTTCTTGGATTTCTTGCATTCATTTTTGCAGTGTCCCTTCTCTCCACAATTCTAACACGTTACTTTGATTTATGTGGAGATTTTCCATGCACCTTCGATTTTGATCTGTCATGTGTATTTTGTCCCTTTGATTTGCTTCTCCTCTTTTGATCAACAATGAGAGCACTACCCGATGAATCCCCAATTTCTCGCTTGTGAATACTTTCGCTGAGAATTACATCTCAAATTTTATCAAATTTAAGTTTCTCAGATCCACGAGAACTGTTAATCGCAACAACAACACTATCCCAAGATTCGGGTAAAGATGACATCCGAATCAACGCTTTAACTTCATCATCGAAATTAATCTCCACAGAACTTAGTTGACTAACAATCATATTAAAATCATTTATATGATCTGCAATAGTTCCACCCTCCGACATCTATAAATTAAACAATCTACGCATCAAGTATACCTTGTACATCTCAGAGGGTTTCTCGTACATATTTGCCAGCGCCTTCAACAGATCCGCTATTGTCTTTTTCTTGACGATGTTGAAAGCCACATTTCTGAACAAAGTCAACTGAATCAAACCCAGTGTCTGATGATCCTTGAGCTTCTAATCTTCTTCTTTCATGGATTTCGACTTCACCCCAGACAAGGGTTCATGAAGATCCTTTTGATATAGATAATCTTCGATCTATATCTTCCAGAAACCAAAATCAGATCCATCAAACTTCTCGATTCCGATCTTTGAACTCTCCATCTGCACAAATCATAGTGATTCCAGCCCCACGGTGGACACCAATTGTTAGGAAATACAATCTAAGAAGAAGAAGAAGAAGAACAACAACAACAACAGATGTTCTTTGTAGAGAGAAGACACAGAAAATTAAGTTTAGAGAGAGATATTTTTGTGGTAACGCTCAATAGGTAATCGGATATTTACATTTACACAGAATACATGTATACACGGAGAATAAATAGTAATACTTAACATTTGGAACGGGGCTCCGCCCTGCACTCTCCCGCGCTCCACACCCCCGGCAACCTCACCTTAGAGGTTGAACTGCACCAGTACATAAATATAATATCAAGCTCCACAACCTAGTTTACTATTTGGGATAACATGGTTCTACTCATTAACAACTAAGCACTAATTGGGTAATTTTATGAGTTTAAGTTGTACATTCCAATTGTATAATTTTTTATGAGTTAAAGTTGTACATCTCAATTGTATAGTTTTTTTTATGAGTTTAAGTTATATGCTCGAATTGTATATTTGTTCTGCGTACATTCTACATTCTCAAATCTCACTTGTGAAATTTCACTGAATATGTTATTATAATTAGCTTGCTTATTAATTAAGTAATTACATATAAATCTCTTAGTAAACAACTAACATTAATTAAAATTTGATAAAATGATAAATTACTTGCCATCACACATAAGAAGTTACTAATAGTTTAGAAAAATCTTTTCATTATTAGTAGGGGCAAATTCATTTTTTTTTAAAAAAAGATGATAATAATATATTGGGAAGAGATAAGTCCAGAATTTATATTAGATAAGTCCAATTCTTAAGTTCTTATCCGCTATCCCGAACTCATTCCATTTTAAAAATTATGAATATAGATTAATTTCTTTTGTAATTTTAATAATCTTTCACATATATTTCATGTAAAAAAATGTAGCTTTATGCTATGTTATGCATTGGTACTAGTTTCAATGTAAGCATTTTATTCAACACTATAATATTTTACGGCGACTTATGAATTAATTTTGGTTGGAGTCCCTCAAAATGTAGTTAAAATAAGAGGAATTTGGGTGTGCTTTCACAAGATAAATGAGCTATTTATTTATTTATTTATTTATTTGCATAAATATTATTCTAAAAATATTTTTATATAACTTAAATAAATAGTACGGGAGTTAGGAGACATAGGAAATAAAAATGAGATGTATTTTAAGATAAAAATAATACAATCAATATGAAATATCACTTATAATTTCTTTTTATAAAAAATTACTAGAAAAATTATTTTACAAAAAACTAATTTTTAAAAATTTTAACCAATTAAACTAAAAATTGAAAACTCTTTCCACACCCGTTACGAAAAACGGAGCCGTGCTATGAAACGTGAAGGCAACGGAGGGCTTAGAACGAAGTTATTCAAAATCCCAACGAAGACTAGAGTACAAAATAGGGGCCATACATTTTGAGAATTGTTACGATTGTCCATGTTATTAATAATTTAATCAGCCTTTTAGCTCAATCGAAAAAATAAAAAACTTATAAGCAGATCTACACAAAAAGACTCTCATACTCTATTTTAAAAAATATTTTTATCATTAATGAAATAATTCTATCAGCCATATAAATATTGTAGCTACATCTTTCATATTATTCTGTTATATTGATTGACATATTTTTTTTTAAATTTTTTTTATTAAAAATCATATTTTATTAGTAAAATTTTAAAACTCTAAATTGATAAATTATTTTATGTAGTTATTTAATGAGAAAAAAATATAAATTAGTGTATGACAAAAAAATTCAAATATTTTTGATAAGTTATTTATGAGTAAAGATTCACCATACTTTTGAACATAGATTTTGAGGAGAAATATTTGATTTTTTTAAAAAAAATGATTTATATCCATAAATTCTATTAAAAAATGTTACAAATATGCATAATTTTATATTTCTCATCTTATAATGAATATGATGTTCCATGAAAAGTTATTACAATCAATACGATTAATTAATATGAATTCTGAAAAAAGAGGAAGAAAACAAAAGAAAAATACCATTGATTTGAATAAAAAAAATTAACTATTACTACTCGTAATTGGAAGTGATTTTGGAAAGGAAGCTTTGATAAAAATTGTGTATCACTATACAAATTTTGTGAAGCAAATTAAGATTGAATGTTTAGTCCAAAACTATAAATGATGGTGTTTTTATAAAATATAAATATTTTGGAGTAATTTTTAGAAATTCTCAAATACTTTTTTTAGTATTTGAAAACGTGGGATGCATTTGTCAAGTAATAACAAGTTGTATGCTTAAAGTTTTTGAATTTTTTCCAAAATATATTTGAGAATTTTTATGGCCAAATGACACCTAAAACTCTCTTAATTTTCTAAAACAAATAAATAAAGTGAAATATCTATTTTTAATAGAATGAAGTATTAAAAACACCTAACCTAAATATCTCTATTTTTGAGTTTCATACCTAAATTAGTGAAAATATGAGTTTCATACCTAAAGTATCACTCAATAATTTGAGAAAGACTGTGTTGACATCCAATTTTTATACTTCACAATATAAATTAATCATCGAGCTTTTAATTTCGACAATTCGAAATAATTAGCTTTCGAAAATGCAAAAATACTTTCTCAAATAAATTTTATTTTTTTAATTAATTCAATTATTTTGGATTGTTAATATCAAAAGCTCTCTAATTAATTTATATTAGTCCGTCGTGCAGTCAAATTAGTCATTCGAATTCAATTTGATGACTTTTAATTGATCGAAATTGCAATCGATTTGGCCAAGTTTTAAGTTGAATACCCTTCCCCCTTGAACCCATTTTCCAATCTTTCTTTTGGACCCAATGCAATTAATTTTGGACCAAATCTTGGCCCAAATCACTTGGACCAAATTCTGGCCCAAATCAAGTCCGACCCAGCCCAACTTTAACCCCTAAACCCGGCCCAATCCCTTTCCCTTTCAACATATACATACACTCACACAACTCATGCGCCCCAACCCCTTTCCCTTCTCCTTCTTTCTCTTCCCAGCACGCGTGCATTCCATTCTCTCCCTTTACGTTTCTTCTTCTTCTTCTTCTTCTTCGCAGAACAAACCGAAGCCAAGAATCCAAATCCCTCAATGGTTCTCTCCCCCCCAATTCGTTACGTGGATCTTCCTTGTTGCTCTCAGTACGAATTCGTTGAGGGGATTTGCAGGTGTCCGAATCGCGTTCTCCCTCTCTTGAATCAATGGACGAGATTCTCAATCCGTTGAGGATTTGGCACGATTCGAGATTCCCCTATCCTTTTAGGAGGGATTTGGATTTTCAAATCCAAGAAATTCGTTCCCAATTTTCCCAATTTGACCCCGAGGTCTCCCTCATTTTTCGAACCCTAATCATCTCCTATAAAATCTCCTTTTCTTCGTCATTTCAGGGGGGGTCGGGTTTTCTCCACAAAAGAACACACTCGAATTTCTAGTTAGAGGGCCGTTTCCCTCTCCTCAAAATACAGTCTGCTTCTATTTTTGAAAAAATAACTTTTTTCTCCAGAAAGGTTGATTTAGTTTCGAGGGTTCTTGGAGTCGGGAATTCTTGGCTTCGATGTTAGGAGGCTCACAGACTAGACTTCTTTGGGTGGTAGGCGGTCCCGTACGAGCTTGAAGTCCCAGTTCGCTGCTCCAGACAAGATGTCAAGACTTGTGCTTTGAAACCAACTTCTTTCTGGTGTTTTCAAGAGAGTCAAAACTGCCTAATCTGGTAATACAATGGATGATTTGTCTTCATCTTTTAGTTATATAACATATGTCATTTGGGTTTAGCAAGTAAAAGTTAGCTTGTTGTGACGAGTCGATGCTGTAATGTCGTTGTTATTGATTGATAAGATGGTTTTCAGAGTCACAGGGTCACATTCTTTGTTTCCTTTGTGTATTCTGTTCGACTCTTGCTGTTTCAGTTGCTTTGTTTGAGTTATTCCAGTTAGTAATGCTTTAAAATGGCCTGGTCTTCACCATTTGAGGGCCTTAAATGTTAAAATTTTTGACGAGAGCCTGAGTTTTTGTGGAAACGTTTTCAGATTCATGAGTCTGTGATATCATTTCTATTTCAGTTTTGCTCTAACTTGTAACTAGGCCTTCGAAGCATCTTAAAACACTCATTTTTTTATTCAATTCTCTGTCTCAGCATAACGATCTAACCTTTTCTTTGACATGCGCGTGCCAGCATGTTATACTCCTCTTTTGTCATGGGTTTCACGTCTTTAAGTTACAGTCCTGAACATAGCTTGTTAATATGCTGATGGAGTCAGTTTGCTTTTGTTTAATCTTGTTCCCTTTAATATAAGCATGTGTAGGTGAGATCCTTTATTTCAAACCCATTTCGTTCCATTATGTTATCAAGACAAGACATGTTGAGATGATGTTTTCACCCTCGCCTAATCCCTGGAACATTATGTCCTTGACTAAAGTTTATATATTGTAAATGTTTTATTTCCTTTTTTGTTTCCAGCAATCAGAATTTCCTTATGAAATTTCTATTTCTATAGCAAAGACCTGGTTGTCTTCTTTGTTTCTGTTCACTGAAAGTTGCTGCAAGATCCTTCTAAACTCAAAAATGATGCTTGAAATTAAATTATGTTTCGGTTAATTCCTCAATTATGTGCTAATTTGTTTCTCTTTTCCTTTGTTGCATGGGGCCCGTGATCTGGGTCCATTTGGACCTTTCTTCTTTTGGCCATGGAGGCTCAAATCTACTCTTTCTCGAGCTATAAGAGGCTGTCCAGACTCAGGTTCGATTTTTGGAAGCTGATGTACGGGAATGGAAGCTGATACACAGGTTTCGAAGGCAAAAATCAGTGAATATACACTGATATACAAAAATATACACTAAGTGTATATCACAGAAAAATGGGCCAAGCCCAAGGAGCAGCGGTTGGTCAAAATTTAAAAGGGCCAGGCTGGCCCAAATATGTAGAAATCAAAACAGGTTACTATTTGGGCTTGCCAAGCCCAATCCTTTATTTTAATTCCTTCTTTTATTTTGTTATTTGCGAATACGTTATTTTGTTTACTAACTCTAACATTTATTTGTGTTATTATTTGTTAATCTAATTGTTTCCCCAACATTGCCTTCATTTATGTTAATTTTCATTTTTAGTGATTTTCTTAATGTTAGAATTTTCTTACAATTTATTTTGGTAAAGTTTTGCATTTTCAGTCCAAGTATTAGTCAATTCAGTCAATTTTCAAAATTAGTCATTTTTGTAAGACTTAGTCAATTTTTGGACTTAATCAATTTTTACAAAATTAGTCAATATTTTCAAGTTTAGTCAAATTTTTTTAAATTTAGCCAATTTTTTTAAATTTCGTCAAATTTTGTCAAATTTTTTCAAGTTTAGTCAATTCTTTCAAATTTAGTCAATTTTCTTCAAAATTTAGTCAAGTTTAGTCAAATTCTTTTAGATTCAGTCAAATTCTTTTAGATTCAGTTAAATTCTTTCAAGTTTAATCAATTTCTTTCAAAAGTAATCAATTTTTTTTCAAGTTTAGTCAATCTTTTCAAATTCAATTAACATTTTTGAATTTAGTTAAATTCTTTCAAATTTAGCTATATTGTTGGGCATATTGCTGTGTACTGCTGGAAATTGCTGTAAATTGCTGCTTATGGTTTTGGTCAGTATTGCTGTTGAGTATTGTATTGTTGAGTAGTATATGGTTGTTGTTGTTACTTAGAGTGATATTAGAGTGATAATAGTCTTAGTATAGTGGCGTCAAGAGCCCATGGTGGACTAGGGTCATGTCATCAGTTGGGGTCAGGAGTTAGGGAAAAAGGGGGTAGTAGGGGCACGAACCCTTCCAAGTTAAGAGTCGCATCGTGGAATATAGGGTCTCTGACAGGAAAGTCTATCGAATTAGTAAAATGTTTTAGACGGAGACATATTAATATAACGTGTGTCCAAGAGACTAGATGGGTGGGTACTAAGGCTCGGGA
>JAOTQJ010000096.1:6247961-6285459 GCA_025642045.1 Solanum sejunctum | reverse complement strand
AAAGAACTTGCAAACAATTAATCTAGAAGAATAATGAGTGAAGAAGTCTCAGAAACCCCAGAAACCCCTAGCTATTCAAGAGGAAAATATAAAACCTACAAAAGGAGATATGCTTCTATCAGGGAAACAAGTTTAGAAGAAGCACAGAGTCTCTTAGAAGAACTAAAAAGTTTTCGACGACGACTACATCTATACAACCCAAGCCAATATAAGTCAAAAATACTAGAAAATAATCAAGGACTCATAGACTGTTTAAAAAAGTATATACGTAGACACCAGGAAAAGACTGAAGTTCCATTGGAACAAAAAGTCAGAGAATTAGAAGATAGAATAGAGGAATTAGAAGGTTCTAATCCAATAGGAAAAACAATTAGTTGGACCATAGTAGATATATCCTATTTAATCACACATACATAATAGAGATCATTTGCTTCTTCCCGAATTGGATCTTTCATAGATATTATGAGATCCAAGATCTCATCCATGTCAATCTGATCTGGATTCATATCATCTGGCAGAAACCAATCAAACTTATGGATCAAAGAAGCAACAACTAAAGGAACAAACCTTGAAGCTAGAGGTTCTCCAGCACACATTCTTCTTACCGGACCAAATGGGATATACTCAAAATCTTGCCCTTTATAATCCATCTTATATTTCATAAATCTTTCAGGTTTGAAGCTTGAAGGATCGCGCACATATTAACCATCACTTGTGTGTCTTTTGGAATTCTATAACCCATGACTTTCACATGTTTCCACAACACGATGAGGGAGTACCAATGGACCAGGAGGATGCAACCTTAATGCCTCTTTCATACATGAGTCCAAGTATGGCAAGTTCGTCAAGTCAGACCCCTTATTATAACGTTCTTATCTCCTACTACATTAGCAATTTCATCCCTGAGTTTTGTTAAGGCTTGTTGATTTTTCAGGAGCTCTACAAGCATCCATTCACTTGTTTCTGTCCCGGCTCCAAATAGTTCCTATAAAAGGAAATGAAAAGAAAAAGACTTCATTAACCTTTTAAGAATATATTTAGAAGAGGACACATAGCGTACCATAACCAATGCATTAATATGTTTATCAGTGAAATCATTTTTAACCAAAGCATCTACAACATCCGCAGAAGGTTTACAGTCTCTTTTTCTTCTGTCCTGGACGACACCAGCCCAAACAACAGACGTTTTATCGAACAAATCCATGATTTTCTTGTAGGTTTTCTGGAAATTCAACCTAAAAATTAGTTGCACCTGTCTCCGTGAAACTGCGCAGGTTCTTCATCATTTCTTCACCCACTCCCTTTCCATGGAAAGAAGCAAATTACCCAATATATTTAAAACCGTCACAAATATCACATCCCTGATCCGAATCACTTGGCCTAATTGCATTTCCGACAAATATTGGGTGACTTTATTCTCCCTCCTAGTTCCATAGCTTTTGTAGAAAACAGGGCTCCCTATTGATCCCTTGACTCGAAACATAACGACCAGAAAGAACGCGATCATGCGTTTTCAGAACCTCAGCAGCAGCAGCAGGGGATGATGCAACAATGACGAGCCGCGTACCCAACCTTATGGACATAAAATGACGGCCATGAACTTGAGCTAGAACAGCATGAGGACGTGTTTTACCAATTTGGAAAAGGTTTCCCACTAATGGCCATGGATATGGACCTGGAGGAAGTGGTAATTTTTTTGTTGATGAATATATGCATTTCAACGTGATTAAAAGGACTAAAAATAGTACAACTGGAGTGAATAAGTAATACAGCATCTCTATGAATTGATTTTGTAGCTTAGCTCGATAGGCTGCTAAATATTTTTTCGTTGGAGTTGTAAATTTGTAATGAAGTAATACTACATTATATAACCGTAGCTTCTCTGGTCTGGATACATAAAAGGTATGGCTTTTTTCTTTCTGTGAATACACACTTTTTAAGGTCTTAACTGTGAATACACATTACAAATTGATGGCTAATATACTTTAAAATAAGAGGATAAATAAGTATCATTTTATGTTATACTATTTGACTTAGTAAGATGGTTAAAAAAATAAAAGACTTTTGAATTTTATGGCTTAAAATAATTATTTGATATTTGTGTGACAGGTTAAATCGATTCTAAAGTTCAGTTATTTCTAATTATAATAATGTAACATTTTTTTTGGAATAAACTAAAAAAAAAAAGTGCCAAATAAATTGAGAATAAGAGAGTATATAAACGTGTGCTTTAGTTTAGACTTAACTGATATTTATGTGGTTCAATTTTGTGTGTGCACAATAGTCATTTTAACTTTTACATAGTTGAACAAATAGACACATGTGTCTTGAATGTTATTTTACATGACACATCGTGGTGTTTTTAGGTGTATTATATCATGTAGAACAAATACCTCTACTTGTTCAATTTTAAATATCTACGTGTTCACACATAAAAATAGATGACATAAATATCATTTCACTCCAATTTAAAAAAAATGCATTTATATTATTTCTTTCTTAATTCTTATTGATGCATCCCAGAAATATTTTACATATTAAAATTTAAAATTGTTCCTCTGTTTTTTTTTCTTCTTCTTTAATCTGGCTGGGAAACGTGGCTTTGTAGTCAACTTTGGTTGATCAGCTTATAAATGTATATTATTATAGGAAGATCACGTTCCACACATATTCTTAATTATATATAATAAATTTGAAGAATTCGACGCCCACTCTTCAAATAAAGTTTTTTTTTAATTTATCTATATCCATATTTATATCTATATTATTTAGAAAAAAAATTATTTTTTCACCATATTTTTAAAATTATTTTAATAATATGAGATGTAATAAAATTAAATAGAGAAATTTTTTTTATTATAGTGAAATTTCTAACAAAAAATTATTTTTCAATTAAAATAGTCCAAAAAACTTTCAAATAGTGATTACCAAAAAGTTTTTTTTAAGGAAAAAGGCAAAAAAAATATTAATGGAAACTTTAAAATAACAATTACGATTTTTTTAAGGAAAACGTACAAGCCTAATGAAATCACCTTTCGTTAAAAAAGGTTTTTCCTTATTTTAAGGGGAAAAGAGAAAACTTTCTTATTTTAAGGAAAAAAAAAACTGAAAGCTTAATGAAACCACCTTTGGTTAAAAAAAGTTTTTCGTTATTTTAAGTGGAAAAGGGAAATCTTTCTTATTTTAAGGGAAAAAAGAAAATGTTTTTTAAGGAAAAAATTGGAGATTGATCTTTTTAAATAATAATTTTTTAAAAAAGTAATTTTTTTTAAAGGGGAGAACGTAATTTTAAAGAAAAAATTTAAGGGGAGAACTTATTAATTGTTTGAAAATAGTTTGTCATATTTCAATAAAACTTTTTCTAATTTCACCATGAATCCTAACTATATAAGGAAAGGTTTGTCCTAAATATAATAAAATATTTTTTTTTGATTTATGACTTCTTTACTTCTATAAAAATATTTCAATTTCAACTTTTAATTCATCAATCACGACTTGCATATTCTTATTTTACGCTTTCTCCTGAACTTCAATTTAATTCTCAGTTTTACTTATATTAAACACTCACTTTCTTTGTTTTATATTCTCTTCCCTTTCTTTTTCATTTTTTTAATTTTTAAAAAATAATATTAATTGTTATGTCAGTTTAACTTGGTTCATTCAAATTATATTATGGCCTTAAATCAGTTAGTTGAGTCTAATAAATTTTTATTATTTAAAAATTTCTCTTATTCTATAACTAACATCTCTGTCTATTCACAAGTTTCATCTATTCGGATAAAGTAATATCTCAAGTAAGGTAATACTTTTTCATCGAATAATTTTTTTGGTATAAGTTTATATATTATTCTATTATTTATGTTTCTCAACAATTTATTTTAGATACTCTTGTAATGTTTTGTGGGAAGGACTTGATCAATAAAGTTCTGCCAATTAATACCTTAAAAAGATATGATTCTTACTAGATAATAAAAATCTTACTTATTGGCAATGGACCAATAAAACAACTTAAAAGGGGCACCAATGAAGACACTCGAAAGACTTTAGCATTTGTTGACGAAGAAGTAATTTTTTAAATATATATATATTTTAGTCATTAACGATTAGTTTTTTTAATATGGCCCAAAAATTAATGCTACACTTTTTAATGATCATGTTGTAAAGCGAGATGAAAAATTACAACAAGACAAAGTTTATTACATCATAAATGGACATATTATTAATGCTAAACCAAATTTTCTATTGATAAACAAAGATATTGAGGTTGGATTCATCGATAACACTATAGATCAGGATTGCAGCAGTATTATGTCATCTTAACTCGTTTCATTCAAATTATATTATGGCCTTAGATCAGTTAATTAAGTCTTATAAATTTTTATTATGGTTATTAAAAATAAATAAGTAACTAATTAAGTAATGCACGTTATTGAAGTTTTCCTTGATACGGGCTTGAAGGAAAACTTTCTGCAATGGGTGAAAGCCTGAAGAAAAAATAGTTAACCGAGAACATCTCACAATTCCAACTTTTCATGATTGATATTCAAATTAATCTTTTAGTAAGAAAATTATAACTATAACCCAATAAGTAATTAATATGAAATTACGATTTTAAAAATTTGAAAAACATATTTAATTGCAATCAAAACTTGAGTATCCATAAATTTAAGTAGAAAATAAGAATAATGTAGAATTTAATCCCCTGGAACTTAAAAATCATTGTACAAAACTTTATATATAGTCCAAAATAAGGAGATGCAGCCCTATAAAAACATAAATAATGATTGTCTAAAATGTTTAAGTCTGAACGAATAGGAATAAGATGATAAATGAATCCATATGAGTGTAAATAAATTGACTCATCCTTGAATTTGATCGCTCATAAGTAGGAAAGGATTGAACCATGAAAGTGGACATTTTCTTTGCCCAGTAGAGGGCTTGGCAGAATTCTTTTGGGATCCCCGACAGACTCATCCCGTACCCCGATAAGGTACTGGACAGATGTGATAATGACATCTCTTCATTGTATTATCACCGGCTCATACGTGGTGGTTGTTAGTTATAAAAACTTTTAGATAGGTTTCATGATGGTAGTACTCTGATATTGATTTGATAGTGTGATGTTTTAACAGATAGGGATGGGATAGAGCCCATTTCTTACTCTGAGTTGAGGATGAGTGATTGATGAGCTATTGTTACTGTATAATGTTTATTTTAGCCTGTTTTATATATAGTACATTCCATGTACTAACATTCCTTTGGCGCTGCATGGTTTTATGATGTAGATTTTGTAGACAGAGAACTTCAGCAGCCTAATCGTTGAGGTTCACAGATTCCAAACAGAGACTTAGTGAGTCCTCCCTTGCTTTCGAAAGACATATTTATCATTCATTTATCTTAAGTTATTTTCTTTGATTGAGATAGTCATAACCTATCATAGTACCATCTTAGACAGTAGTTATAGACGCTTCATAGACATAGATTGAGGATGGTTGATGTTTGGGATTCTCCCCCTTTTCTTTTCTTTCTTTACACTGAGATTATTCATTCGTTTCATATTTAATTTATGATAGACTAAGTTGATAGTTGTAGTCCACTGATAGATTGCTTATTCTTGGTTATCTTCCGCTGTTGAACTGATTGAACGAATGCAATGAGATTAGGTGATCTTCTTGGGGGGCTAGCAATAGTCTCCAAGTGTCAGTTACGCCTGGAGTACCCTCCCAGGACGTGACAAGCAGTTATGCAGATTGCTGCAAATCCTATATTTCATCAATGCACAAAACATATTGAGATTGACTGTGATTTTGTTAGAGAGAAGTTTAAAGAAGGTCTTATACATCCAGTTCATATGTTCATTAAATTTCAGCTTGCAGACTTGTTGACAAAAGGACTGGAGTGATTCAACATAATTTCTTATCATCAAAGCTAGAAGTTCTTGACATTTTCCACTCTGCAACTTAGGGGAAGTATTAAAACTAACTGAAATTAGTTAGTTAGAGTCATTGTTAGTAGAGTTGATTAGTTATCATTAAGGAGTTGTTTGGTAGGATGTATTAGTTAAAATAGTTCTTGGATTAAAATTTAGTCTACCTAATATAATGTTTGGTTGCACAATGCAAATCAGGCATACCTAATTCATGGATAACTTAATATATCATATGTGGTATTAATTATATAATACCAAGTATATCTAAGGATTACTAATACTGGGTTTAGGAATCCTTGGATAAGGATATAAAATGACTTAACTATCCTTTAAAATAAAAGCTTAAGATTTATTTAATAAATTTGTTTAGAGTATGTATGTTGCACATGTACATTGCGTCAATTCATATAAAAGGCTAAGATGAATAATCTATTTATAAAAAAATATTTATGATACATTACATGCAATTTTTAAAATAAATAATGAAAATCAATATAGGAGTACCTAAGACCAAATTTAAATTGAATTTAGAATATGAAGTAGGATTAATTACAACCAAAAAAGGAGTCATGCCACTCCTACAGTAGTAGAAATTTTATTTTGCCAAAAAATTACGATAATTTTATACTAAAATTACATTTTTATCATATATTTTACTCTAATTACATATTCTAGGATTTTTTAATCTTTAAAATATGTTTCTCTTATCATATATTTTAGAAATCTTTAATTATATATTAATTATTTTGATACCTCTTATCATATATTTTAGGATTCCATAATTTTTAAACTATATGTTTTTCTTATCATATATTTTAGGATTCCTTAATTTTAAAATATATTTTTCTCTTATTATATATTTTAGGACCCCTTAATTCAAATATTATAAAGATAATCAAATAATAATTTGAGAAAAACAGTAAATAATAATTTTATCTATTATAATGTCTTTTAATGAAGGATAAAATAGTGTCAAGTTCAATCAATATTTCCATAAACCTTCATCTTTTAATATAGTATAGATAGATAAGGATTATGATTTTTCTAAAAGGGACTATGACTTTTTTAAAGAAAAATAACAAACATGGTGACAAAATTATTTTTGTACTAGCTAGTTAGACGACTATAAGAAAATAATATTATCCAGTAATTATCTAGATGAAGTTTTAAGTTCATAATAATTCAAGGGTATAATTGAAAAGAAGTTTTTGGTATAGTTTTAAACCAAACAAAAATTAGATGGAAAGTAATGAATCAAGCACTTGACAAAATCTAATCCCTGCACTATAAAACTCTGCATTATCAATCTTTATACCAAACAGACCCTAAGTGGTCTTAACTGAGTCGATTAGATTAGAGAAAAGGTGACAGTTGTACTAACTGACTGAAGACAATAAATAATCTTTATTGTATTTTTCGTTCATATTGAGCTAGCGTTCTCCTAGCCTGATAGCTTATCAAGTCCCTCTGTATAATAACTATAACTCAGAAGAAAAGCAATAACAGAAGGTAAAGACGCAATAATTTTTATGTGTAAAAACTTTTTGCTTAAGGGGGGAATAACCACGACCTGTCACCACAGAATTTAACAACCAAATCCACTAAAGAGCAAAGTAAAAAAAATACAACTCACACACTATTTCTCTACTTTTCCTTACTGGACCAACAACTTGTATAACTAGTACAAGCAACGAGCACCCACAAGGGCTTCTTTGACATTCTTGTGTTCTATGGATGATATGAAAACATCACATGCCATTAGATTTCTAGTCTTGGACCTGGTGTGAATCCCATAGTCCAGAGGAGAGACTAGATTATCTATTGGATGGGATGACTGATGCTTCCATCTATATATCCTTGCAGAAGATTGACTATGACTTCCCTGTACATCAGGATTATCTAGTGTATTATGTTGAGTATCATCCACTTCATCAACCTGATTAGTTCCCTCTGCATCCTCCTCAGGTTCTTTTTTAGAGGTACTTGAGACTTTCAAGGGTTCATTGTTTCCATCACCATCATTTGCCCTACTCTTAGAACGGTTAGCATCATCTATAGAAGGATCATTTACCAAACTGTCTTTTTGAAGTTGAATTGGCTTGTCCTGGTCTGAGTCTTCTGGATCACTTATATTTTTTAAATTTACAGATTCATCAAAAATGACATGCACACTCTTCTCAATGTAGAAGATTCTTTTGTTGAATACTCTATAAGCCTTGCTGTTAGCAGAGTACCCAACAAACACACCCTCATCACTTTTGCAGTCAAAATTTTAACTTCTTCCTTGCCATTTTTGAGGACAAAGAATTTGTGACCAAAGGCCCTCAGATGACGAATGTTAGGTTTCCTTCCAATTCATAGGGAGGCTTGTTCTTAAGAGACCTTATCAGACATTTGTTGGTCACATAACAGGCAATGTTAACAACCTTAATACAGAAGTTTTTAGACAGTCCAAAGTCAATCAGCATGGTTCTTCCAATCTCTGCCAGAGTCTTATTTTTTCTCTCCACCACTCTATTTTGTTGAGGAGTTCTTGGAGTAAAAAAATTTTGATGAATTCTCTTGTCTGCATAGAAACCATCCAGAGTTAAATTTTCAAACTCAATGCCATAGTCAGACCTGATCTCAGTAACTCCACTTCCAAAGTTATTTTGAATATGTTTGATAAGGTTGATCAATAACTCTACTACTTCATCTTTGGATCTCATGAATTTTACCCAAGTGTATCTTGACTAGTCATTAACTATCACCACGATATACTTTTTTCTTGCTCTACTTTGAACCTTTACTGGACCTCAAAGATCAGTATGAATGAGCTCAATGGGTCTAGAGGTACTTATTTCATGTTTGGACTTGAATGAATCCTTTGTTTATTTTTTCTAAGCATAAGCTGCACATACCTTGGAATTTTTGAAGTTTACCTTAGGCAGTCCACGAACTAGGTCCTTGGATACAAGCTTGTTCAATGATAAAAGACTGACATGGCCAAGCCTTCTGTGCCATAGTCACAGAAGTCATCCTGAAATTTTAAGCAAGTCAGGTTGTCCTGTTTTGTGGTTCTCAGATCTGCGACATACATATTCTTGCATCTCAATGCTATCAGCATCACTTTATTTATTGATAAATTTGTAACAGTGCACTTGTCTGATAGGAATCTGACTTCATTTTCTTTGTCATAAATTTCAGAAACACTAAGAAGATTGTACTTTAGCCCTTCAACATAGTACATGTCTTCATTATCTTTCTCAAAACATTTCTCAATATTTCCTATGGCAATAATATAACTCTTTTGACCACCACCAAAAGAGACATAGCCTCCTTCAAACTCTTTCAATGTGAGAAAGTTTTTTGTCCTTTTAGTCATGTGCTTTGAGCATCCACTGTCCATGTACCAGCACTAACTACTTCCTCCCAACTTTTCCTGCAAGTGATCAAAAGTTAGATTTGGAAACCCATTTCAATCTGAGCTCCAATAGGCAAACACGGGCCTAATTACAAATTTCCTAGTCCAGAGAGGTCAAGGTCAAGGTCAGGTCCTTCATTTAGACTGGGGACCTGGTCCCTCTATCACTTCTTTCTTATCTAAGTGAGCAAACTTCTATTTATTCAAAGTTCTTTTCAGAACTTCACATTTATCATTTAGATGACTATTTCTTCCGCAATGCAAGCATAGAAGATTGTCAGCAATAGACACATACTTGTTGTGTGGGTTATAAGGTGGATCAATCTTATTGACATAACCCAATCCCTTCTTCTCAGAGCTCCAGCTACAAGACATATCTCCTAGGAGTTTGGAAGAAGCAGTCCACTTTATAGACTTGTTCAGATCCCCCTTAACTCTTATCAGGTCCTTCTCAATCACAGAATTTCTTTCTAAGGCTAAGTTCAATTTTAATTCAGTCTTCTTTAGTTTTTCTTCCAAGATAGATTCGTTCTCACTAATCTTTCTCTTTAACATAGCATCAAATTGACTTTTAGCTTCAATTAGTTTCAATAGCTCTCCTTTTTCAGTTTCAAGAGTCACAATCTTAACCTCAAGATCAGACACTTGGGTGGTCAAGACTGTTTTTTCACCCTATGATACATCTACACTATTGCTTAGCAGATCTTTCTCAGTGGTCAATTCATAGATAGAGTCAATAAGAATACATGCTAGTTTCTTCAACTTTCTAACAGAGTAAAGATCAAAGTTATCTTTGAGGTCAAGGAGTGTTACCTCTTCATCATACTGAGCCATAAAGTCAAAGAGGCTATCATAAATTTCATCATCATCTTTCACTACGAGCATGTATGAGTCTTCAGGTTGTCTTCCTCTTCAGAACCATTGGCAGAATTTTTCCAGACTCCTAGTGCCTTTATCATTATCTTGTCTGTAGCTGTCTTCTTCTTGTATTTGTCTGGTATTTGGTCCTTCCTTCTATCCTTCCCAGCTTTTTGTCCTTCTTTATGGTCTCCTTTTCCATGAGGGCACTCTCTGATGAAATGTCTAAATTTTCCACAACCATGACATAGGTTAGTACCACCATATGCTCTTCCTGCATTTCCCTGCTTTGTTAAGCCATGACTTTTTCTAACAAACTTTGTGAATCTCTTGGTGAGGTAAGTCATATCTACACCATCAATCTCCTCATCACTTTGAATAGTCTTTAATGCCAGTGATTTTTCTTTCTTCCCTTCCCTTTTACTTGTATCCTCTTTTTTATTCAGCTCATTTGTACGAAGTATACCAATGAGAACATCCATCCTCAAAGTTTTTAGGTCCAACTTGCTTTCCCGGGTCTTGGGAAGAACTCTCAGAATCTTACGAACCTGTTTGCTTTGACTGATGGGCTCTCCAAGGCATTTGAGCTCATTGGTTATTTCTGAAAACTTAGTCTCCATTTCTTGTAGGGTTTCTCCTTCATGCATGATGAAATCCTCATAGTGTGATGTCAGCATGTCCATCTTGGATTCTATCACTTGTTCAGTTCCTTCATGGGCAATTTTCAGGCAATCTTAGATCTCTTTAGCAGACTCACACACAGAGATTCGATTGTACTCCTCAGCTCTTATTTCGCACAAAATTAACTTTTTGACTTTGCAATTCTTCTCCATTTTCTTTCTGTTAGCTTCAGAGTATTGTTGTATGATTTTTGGAATAGATTTGGTCGTGTCGCCTTCTTTCACCTCGATCATAGGAACATAAGGATCGTCTAGAACAATGTTCTAGAGTTCACTATCCTCAGCTATCAAAAAATCATGCATCCTACCTTTCCACCACCCATAGTACTTGTCATTGAACCTTGGTGGCCTAGTAGATGATTGATCTTCCTCTAAGTTGAGTGGATCAGCCATTTTCATAGAAAATCTCAAGGTGTGCACCTGATAGAGATCCCTACTATGATACCACTTGTTGAGTTAACGTGCTCCTAGCCTGATAGCTTATCAAATTCGTCAATGTATAATAACTAAAACTCATAAGAGAAGCAATAACAGAAGGTAAAGACACAATAATTTTTACATGGAAAAACTTCTTGCTCAAGGGAGGAATAACCACGACCTATCACCACAGAATTTAACAACTAAATCCACTAAAGAGCACAGTAAAGAAATACAACTCACACGTTATTTCTCTACTTTTCCTTACAACACCAATAACTTGCACAACTAGTACAAGCAATGAGCACCCACAAAGTCTTATTTAATCCAACCTACACCACCTGAGTAGTTAGACTAAAAACACAACCTCGCCTTTAGACTATGACACTGTCTACAAGGTGTACTCCACACACGAATTAACAAACACAATGACTGATCACTTACCTTTATAGTTTAGGAGTAATCTTACACTTAGGAACACAATACAACACACACAAACAAGAGAACTATAGACCTAGTCTATCAGGTCCCACGTCTGGGTTTGCTATATATTCTTGCACAAGAAGCCAAGGAAAAGCTTTTCAACTCAAGAATATACTCAATGAAAATATGCTTGAAAAACTTGTGTTAAAACCTTGGACTTCTCTCTTTTATGCTATTGCGGAAACATCTTATGGACCACTGGTCCTTAAGTATAAGTCTGAAAAACCTTTCACCAACCACAACACCTTTACAGGTTGTTTTTTCACAACTTGCTTCAGCACAATAGCCTGATGATCTACCTGGTCCTTGACTTAATTTGTTATCATCAAAACTTTGAACTAGTATATGTTCTCAACAATTTAGCTTGAAAATGAAGCAAAAATGTCAATAAGATTAGTTCTTTAATTTTTCCCTTCCATATACTCCATTTGCATTGCAGCTAAGAGCACGTTTTTCGTTTGATATATGCTCAATTGAGCACAATTTTACAGTGCACTGCAAAATTCACCCAGGAATAGCGCTCTAAACATAATTTTTTTCAATTTCAGAACTTGGATTAGGGACGATTAATTAAAAATAGAACAATTCTATCATTACACCACAATGCACGTTGGCATGTAATGTTTTCATTGCTATATGCAGAATTCGACCCTTTACCTAATGAAAAGTATGATTAGAAAACAAAACTTCTGTTCAACAAATATAAAATAAAATAACATTGACCAAAAAAAAGGAAAAAATATGCGCCAAAATGCGTCACTCCGAAATCTGAAATGATAGAATTACATATATTTCCTGTAATAGTTGCGCAAATCGTCTGATTTATGTCCTCTTTTAATAATTGGTCATTTTTCTATCTTTTAAACTTCAGGTGAGTACATAGGGCCCATATGTTGGAAGTCTTTTTAGGAGAAAAGCATTATGAGGTGCTGATGCAAAATACTCTTATAATATGACTCAGCTTCAAATTTATTTTCTTACATTTTGAAATCAAATACCTATAGCCTTTATATATGAAAAATCATACACTTATACTCCCATAAGGTATATGTGAATTATTTACACAAAACACTTATAATATGACTCAATTTAAATATATTTTATGTACTCGGAAATCAAATACTTATCTTTCAAAATTATTTTAAGCACATTTTTATTGAAAACAGAGAATAAATATCTTTTGAAATATGTCTTTCAAAATTTAAATAGATAAACACAAATCATTTAATAATATATTCCAATTATAAGTAATGACTTTCTTTAAAATTAGGAATTGGGCTAACTCACCGTCCAAAAGTTATCTCAAAGAAAGGATGATTGTCCAAACTTTATAAATAGTCTACTCATATCATTTAACCACCCAAATTTTTTTTAATCTTCAACACTTTCTTGTACTTTAAATTTGCTAAGTTATTTTCATTTTTTTCTTAACTATATAATATTTTCTCATTTTATTTAGTTTGTTTGTTTATTCCTGACCCGCAATTCAAAATTATTTTAAATCTCTTTAATTGGCGACGAAGTTTCATGGGTGAAGTATTTCATTGCATAAGAGACTTAAATAACTTTAGAGAAATAAGAATAACATCACTATATTTAAGAGTTTAAAAAGAATTAAAAAAAATTCTATGTACATTAAAAATTAGTCATCTGATTAAGTAATTTTTTTTATTATACAGAAAAGAGCCTAAAATATCTTTGAAATATTGAAAATGATACAAAAATGTCTTCTATCTATCTATTGAACGTAAAATACTTCTATCATTCACCTTTAGTTAAAAAATTGCTTATCATTCACTTTTTTGTCTTACTTATACCATTGAAAATAATAACTTTTTTGTTAAAAAAAATATTTATTATATTTTATTTTCTTATGAAATAAAATAAATCCTAATAGGCTTGTTAACTTCCAAAAAGATACCCATTCAAACATTATTTATTCTAGATACCCATTCAAACATTATTTATTTTATCTTTTAATCAAAGGGGTGAAAAATATTTGTTCTCTTATTTACCTTTCGAAAAGAAATACATAAAACCCTTTATTCATAATTTGAAGGGAGAAGATCTAAATATGCCATTTTTCTATATGACTTAGTGCAAATATATTTCCATTTAAAATTTGATCTATTATACTCGTGTCATTACACGAATAGCTTATACCATCTTCAGCTAAATAAAGTAAAAAATTAATTTAAAATTTACTTTTTGAATTTTAAATTAAAATATAGGCAAAAAGGTCTTATTTTTCCATCTGCTATTGAAAAAGGTTAATATTATCCTTTATTATATTATAAGTTCATCACGTGTAAAACATTATACCATTAGTAAATTATAGGTAAAAACGACCTTTCTCCATTAACTCCGTCCATTTTATTAACCAGATGACATGACAACCCACTATCATTCGATTTATAATTAATCAAGCCAAATTTTGCAAACAAATAATGTCATCACTGACTTTTAAGTACAACTGTATAAGTATAATATATTATTTTTATTAGATCCATTGAACATTGCTTGATTGGAACAAAAGATATGCTCCCTTCGTGTTAATTTGATTTTCTACTTTCATTCTTGTTTTTTAAATAGTTTTTTTTAATAATTTTTATTTTTAATTTTTCACATGATATATTTAATACTATAAAATTTAAGAACATAAAATTCAATTAATTTTTTAAGCTCGATATCAAATCAAAATTTCATAAATAAATCAAATGAAGAGAGTGCTTCTTATTTGGGAAAAGGGTCTGATAAATATATCCCTTGAACTTGATAATTATCCAGCTAATATATCTCTTATTATAAAAGTAGGCTAATATATACTCTTTCCTCTGATAGAAGTGAAAAGTTAAAAATAAAGAATTTATGTAAGGGTATATTTGATCCTTCTTATAAGTATTATTTTTTTAAAAAAAAATCTTCTTTGACTCAAGGTCTAATTTGAATTTGTTATTTTGATGATCAAATTTATTTTTTAACTAATTTATTTTTATAAAACTTATCATACCTGAATTTTTTCTTTTACAAATACAAAAAATAAATTACAATATAATCGTTTAAACTTTTTATTTCTCATACTTTTACAATAAAAAATAAAAGAAAAAATAAAATAAGAATAAAAACCACAAATAATGATAATAGTCGAAAAATTTATGTTTGCAAAGGAATATACCCATGAACTTTGCTAGAAAGATAATGTATATACCATCTCTATATGGATTTTTAAAATTAAAATTTAAAAAACAAATAAGAGTCTAAAATACCCCTTAACTATTTGAATCGATACAACATTATACTTCATCCACCATTCAGCTTCCAATTAAATACCCTTGACATTAACCTTTTGGCTCAAAATAATCCTCAATATTAATCTATTGGCTATCACGTCTCGGGAGGATACCCTAAGTGTAACTAGTACTCGGAGACTATTGCTAGCCCCCAAGTGAACCACCTAGTCCCATCACACTTCTTCACTCAATACATAAGCAGAAGACATTCAAGAATTGAGAAGGCTATCAGTGGGCTATAAGTTATTAACTTTTGTCTATCATACGAAACATAAACAGCGGAAAACAATTCAGTCTAAGATTTGAGAAAGGGGGAAAAAGAAACCCCAACATCGGCTATCATCAGTTTACGTCTATGAAGCCTCTATAGCTACTTTTTAAGAAGGTACCATGATAGGTCATGACTATCACAGTCCAAATAAAGAACTCAAAGAAAATAAAAGCAAGTAAAGATGCCCTCTTGAAGGCAGGGGAGGACTCACCAAATTTGAAATCACAGAACTCTGAACCTCAACGATTCACCTGCTGAAGTCCTCTGCCTATAGAATCTACATCATAAAATGATGCAGTGCCAAAAGGACGTTAGTACGTGAAATGTACTATATGCAAAACAGAATAATATAAACAGTGTAGGCAAGACAGCATAATATGACATCAACTCATCAGCTACCCAACCTCAACTAAAGATAAGGAATAGGACACCATCATATCACCATCAATCAAGGCTCATGCTATCACATCAACATAAGAGTACTATCATCAGGGGACCTATCTAGGAGTTTCTCAGACCGACACCCATCATCAACGAAGCGATGTCATTGCGGTATCCGCCCAGTATCTTGCCTGGGTGAAAGGGCGTACATCAAGAGTTTTATAATAACATCAAGTCCTCTTTTAGGACTTAGAAAACATCCATTTATCATAGTTCAATCCTTTTCTATGCTAGCCACGTAGTTAATGAGTGCGAGTGAGATTCACCCTTATTTCATTTTCGGTGCTCAATACTCCTCCTAAGACTTAACATGCAAATAAACATCATCAAGTTTCCTCATCATCTAGTCTCTTTTGGACCAAGGCATCACTTCATCTCATCATCTCTCATCTCAGGAAGATTATGAACATTCTTTAAAACTCAAGTGTAATCTCTTAAAGACTCTAAGGCTCACACTCTATCAATTCCACCAAAGACCCATAACATAACAATCAAGCACAATTCCATTCTCAGGGCTTTTGATATCAACTCCTAGCTTTATTCATGAATTCTTTAACAATTGCACATATATAGTTTATACAGTAGTTCAAATAATCAATTAAGCAAGTAATTCAAATCGTGATGACATCAATTTAAGAAAGTATAGGTAGATTACAGTAGTTCTCAAGATATCATATAGTAATTTGTCAGACAAGACCCATCAACTTCACCTATCAACCTACTACATTCAATGGGGCACATGGGAGAACAATCTCATTTTTTGGGTAGCCTTTACATACATAAGATTGTAGAATTCTCAACTTTTCTTCAAAAACTTCGAAAAAAGTTGAGGGTCATTTTAGACCTTCATTAAAAAATATATATGTGAGCCATTTTTTTATAAAAACAAGCATATATATAAGTCCCTTTTATAACAAAAAAAAATATGAGACAACGTTTAAAATAAGTTAGGTTCTTTTTTCCTCCGTATCACGATAATTAAAGTGATGATACTATGTAAACAATCATAGACCAAGAAAATTATCAAATTTCACATGAAAAAGCGAAGATATGATAAATAATGTGAAGGTGCATAAAACAATAATAATCCGAAAGACATACTAACATATATATCCACTTAATTGGTGTTTGTGGAATTGTGTCTTGGTCAGGAGTAGTTGCGCTGCTACAGTGACATGGCATTGCAGCAGAGCAGTACTGTCTCAATTATTAGGCAAAATTAGCCATAATTAGTTATTTATCGAGTGGTGATTAAGGTATCCGTGATTTTAGGATAGTGATCGAAGAAGAAAAAGGGATAGCGTGTTGAGTTGGTGCGCCACATTGTTTAACATGTATTACTAAATACTTCAAACAGTAACCAAAAGTTTTGTAAGAAAAAAAACTATTTTGTAAAACAAAACTTTGTAAAAGTAATAATCACAAAGATTCTAACAAGTTTTCAAAATCAGAAATTTAAACTAGTAATGAAAATAAAATTTGTAAAGAAAATCAAAAAAATAAAATTGACAAGAAGAAAATCGAGCCCACTAAATACACGGTATATCCTTAATGAAATTATTCCCTTCAAGTACTCGAGGTTAATGGAATATATCCTCTCAAAATAGAACAATTTACTTACCGGTGTATCGATACCTAAAAACGCGATGTCAGCAAATCACTCAACAACAGTAAAGCACAATAAAAGTCATTTGTGTGGAAAAAGAAAAAGTAAAAAAAAAAACTCATTTAGAAGTGATAAAAAAAATTTCTATATATGAAGAACAAAAGATGTTTATTGTGCATTATTGGAAAGGTCACAATTATGCCTTAGAGAAAGATCACAATCTTTTTAAAAAAATTATAACTTTCATTTGTCATTCACACTTTTTAAACTCAACATGTCATGTCACTAATGAAATGGATGGGATTAACGAGGGAAGGGAAGATTTAACCCTTTAATTTATTCATAATTTTAGGAATTTATATAAATACTTTTCATTAGTAGAGGAGAGTACTTCCCTAAAAATGAAGTCACCAAGAGCTTTATATTTAGTCCTCTTCTCGAAGGGGTATATTTTATTCATATCACAAATTGAAAAAGAAGTCGACTTTGTTAATTCATGTTAGAAGGATTCTCCTTCTTCATTTTTTTTTTAAATTCCTATTTTGATGAATGATACATGATATAATTTAAATTTAATGACTAAACTTTAATTAAACTATGTTAAAGATGTATGTGATTAATTAAATCATAACTATTAAATCTAAGTTATGCCATGTATCATTCATCAACTGGTTAATCAATCATGCATTTTTTATTTTTGTACATGCAGTCATCTTTCTAGGAGAATTAGATTCTCGACAATGCAAAGTATATACAGGTCATTATATCTCTATGAAAGTGGGTGTGTGATTCTGCATTCATTTCATCCTTTACGATTTGTCTTGATGAGTTCTTAGATCAAATTTCGTTTTTATCACTCATCTTGTTAAATATTTCATAGATGCATCAGAAACAAAATCTATATAAAAATAAAGAATAAATCACAATTTGGTCACTTAAACTTATTGAGAATAATAAAGAATATTTAAATTTTGAGAGGACCATTTTTAATTTAAGTCAATCTTTTATATTTTGTAAGTTTTTCTTTCATATAGTTTAGATTCGTTCAAATCCAATTCAATTCCTTCTTTCTCACTTCTGGATTACTTTAATTATAAAGGAAAAAGAAACATTTCAATTTACTTGTTGCATGAGCAACTGAAGCACATTAGTAGCAGAAAGGAAAAAAAAAACCATTGTTATTAGTGCAAGAAGATTTATATCTTGAAAGTTATTAGATGTATTCCAAGACTTAAATTTGATAAAATACACACATTGAAATTAATAGACACACAACATGAACACCAGCGTAGTGATAATGTTTTACAATATCATCGATCCGCCTCTTGATCCTTCACACATTTCGCAATTTAGGAACGACAAGAAGTGGATACTTCTTAAACATCGTGACATCCAATGTTTCATCCATGTTAATTGTAGATGGATCCATTTCATTTGGCAGAATCCAATTAAACTTATGGATCATTGAAGCAACAACTAAGGGAATAAACCTGGACGCCAGTGGTTCCCCGGCACATATCCTTCTTCCTGAACCAAAAGGTATATACTCAAAACTTTGCCCTTTATATTCAATTTTTGAATTTATAAATCTTTCGGGTTTGAAGCATGAAGGATTGTCCCAAATCTTAGAATCCCTTGCAATTGCCCACATATTGACCATCACCTGAGTGTTTCTGGGAATTCTGTACCCCATGACTTCACATGTTTGCACTGCGCGGTGAGGGAGCAACAACGGTCCAGGAGGATGTAACCTTAGTGTCTCCTTGAAACAAGCGTTCAAGTATGGTAAGCTTGGCAAATCGGATTCCTTTATAATGTCCTTACTTCCTACTACTCGTGAAATTTCATCGCGGAGATTTTGTAAGGCTTGTGGGTTTCTAAGGAGTTCTACAACCATCCATTCGCTTGTAGCAGTTGTAGATTCTGTTCCTGCTGAAAATATTTCCTGAAAGATACAAGAGACAGAAAATGATTACTCATTAACAATTACTAAATGAGTTAGTATGCACAAAGAGTATGGTTCTTAGGCACAATTAATAATTGATCTCTCAGAGACGCACTTTTTTCCTTATAAGAAATCAACGCTTGCCAGAAACAGTTTCTCTATTTTTATGAGATAGTGATAAGTTCTATGTACGTTTTACCCTATCCAGACCCCATTTGTAAGATTTCACTGGATATGTTATTGATGTTGAGAAAATCAACGCTCGGATTATAATAGAGATAGAAATTAAAGTATATGACTTACCACAAGCAATGCATTGATATGTTTATCAGTGAAACCATTTTTAACCAAAGCATCTACAAAATCTACAGCATCCATTGAAGGTTGACTGTCTTTTTTTCTTCTGTTCTGAATAATGCCTGCCCAAACAACACAAAGATTATCCAACATACCCATAAGTTTCTTATACGTTCCCTGGAAATCCGAACAGAAAATACCCAATACAGGATACAAATCTGCTAATTCCAGTACACCACCCGTCTCAGTAAATCTTCGTACGTACTCTCTCAGTCCTGCACCAACTCCCTTTCCTTCATAATCGATTAAATCTATCGAAAGAAGTAAACTACCCAATACATTCAACGTGGTCACAAAAACCACAAACTTGATTTTGATTACTTGTCCCTTTTTGGTATCTAAATGTTGCATCATTTCCATGATTTTCTTCTCCCTTAAACTTACTTGCGATTCCAGTGCTTTCGTAGAAAACAGGGCTCCCCTGTATATGGTTCGAATGCTTTTCCAAGTCTCATCACACTCTTCTAGAAACGAAGTTGACGCATTGTGAAGTCTCGATCCCTCAATTCGGATGGGATGAGAAACGAAACGACCAGAAAGCGTACGATCATGCGTTTTAAGAACCTCCGCAGCAGCTGCAGGGGATGAGGCCACGACAACGAGGCGTGTGCCCAACCTTATGGACATTAAATCAGGACCATGAGATTGAGCTAGCTTTGCTAGAGAAGCATGAGGACGTTTTCTACCTACTTGGAAAAGGTTCCCAACAAATGGCCATGGGAATGGACCTGGAGGAAGTGGTAATTTTGTTTTTGATGGAAATAAATATTTCAAAGTGATTACAAAGACAAGAGAGAGCAGAGTTGGAGTAATTAAGTAATCCATCATATGCAGATTGCTGGTTTTTATGATGAGTCCATTATGTAGCAATGCATATATAAAGGGCAAGGCATCCTTTGCTACTTACATAATTTTTTTTTTTTAAAAAAATAATACTATGGACTTGAGAAATTCATGCTCTAAAATACATTCTTTTTTTATCATATGTGTCATTTTAATGGGGCATGCTGTATAGTCATCCCTAGATTTGATATGATACGGACGTCAATTTTGTCTTGCTTTTGTCCATGCAATATAAAGTATAATTTTCAACTTTTTATTTGGATATTGGGGCATAATTTCATATTTTAAATTTGTATTTGGACATATAATAATTTTAGATCATAATTTCAAATCTCAAATTTTTACAAAATAAATAATTTACGATTTCAAATTGTAATTTTAATTTTTTTTTAATAAAATTAAAACTTGAGTCATAAGTTTATATTTTATAAAAAAGGAAAAAAATTAAAAAGATATAATTCGCCCAAGTTTGGATGGGTTGATAACTCGTCCTTTGATTAGCTCAGCTAGTCTAAAAATTTAGTGAATTAAAATTGATCAATGAGAAATCTTGTTAAATTATTTTTATATTTTTAAACAAATTTGATATGTACTATATATCTATAATTTTTTTCCAATTAGATACAGAAAAACAATACACAAGAACAAAAAGAAGAAGGTACTAAAACTTACAAAAAAATTGGACGGGTTGAATTATAAGTTGTCCATTTATTTACTTAGTCTATTCTAATCTGCTAAAATTCACGCGAGAGTGACGAATCTAATTTTTTCATGCATAGTTTCCTTGTATCATCAGATTCAAAAGGATATGAATCTAGTTTCTGCGAATTGAATTTTTAATTCGTTAGTTTATTTTTTTGAGAAATACTCTAACCTGATAACATGCAACCTTTTTCAATTGTGTGAAAATATACTAATACGTTTGAATTCTTCTTTCTTTTAGTTGACAGGTTGTAGTTTCACTATAGGAAATTAAAAATTGTTTTTCCAAACGAACGCTACTATGCATACCACTTGCAACTAGGAAAAACATGAATGCAATTTCAAACAATTTATTTTTCAATACATTAATTTGTATAGGATAATTAATCATTATTCTAAAATAAATAGTGAAATTAATACTTTTGAAATTAATTAACATCTCTAAGTAGATATAAAATAAAGGAAAAAGGTTCAAATGTGTTATCAAACTTTGAGAAAAGACTTATTTATGTCATATGTTAATTAAAATTTAACTCATTTATGTCATTACCATTTGAGAAAGGCTCATCCATGTCATTATTTTTTAACTTCAATTTTGCAAAATCACTTAAACAACTTTAAATACTTTTAAATAGATTTTTGGATCAAATATAATCGTTTTGGTCATTCTTCTTCAAGAATGTCAAGTACACATGAAGAATACCAAGAACTTTCAAATTTCAACTTCTTCAAATATTTAGAAAATCACCCCAAGTTTCAAGAGTAGCGTTCCTCCGAGTTAGATATCAAAACTTAATATGTTTTGAGTTCGAATTCAACCTAACT
The DNA here is from genome assembly GCA_025642045.1 of Solanum sejunctum. Classification (NCBI taxonomy): domain Eukaryota; kingdom Viridiplantae; phylum Streptophyta; class Magnoliopsida; order Solanales; family Solanaceae; genus Solanum; species Solanum sejunctum. The sequence goes on along the minus strand of JAOTQJ010000096.1, from coordinate 6,263,409 downwards.
CAATAAGATAAGAATTAGGTTGATTTCTTAATCTACACATAGCGGGTTATAATGTTGGCCACCACTAAAAAACATGCAAAATAAAGAGAGCTAATTAATATGTGCATATACACCTTTCAAGAATTGTAAATTATCTGATTTTACTTTGTTAGTTCTTCATGGTTCTCACAACTGTAGTTGTGGATTTAGCTACTCATGCTATGTGTAGATGAAGAAATTATGAATTGAGAAGACATAATTAAACATTTACAAAATTGATTTAAGATTAGGCAAATCCAAAGTCAATGGGAATCACAAGCTTGGAGATTGAATTAAAGCACAAGTGTTCTCAAAGGCTCTCCCACAATATTTTCTCTCCAAGTATGGAGTTCTCTGAGTACAAACCCTAAAACTACTGAAAAGTGATGTCTCTCCTTGAAAAATATCCTACTAAAATCTATTTATAGTAATTAAAATTAGTCCTAAACAAATAAGCAAAATTGGTCAGCAAACTCCATGAAAGCACTCTACGACTCGTAGTCGGGGTCTCGTAATCAACTACTGAAATTTTGGACTTCTCTTCTATGATATCTCTTTATGACTCGTATAGTGGTTTATGACTCGTAAAGGGGGTTTCGTCTAACAAACTCCCTGCAAATCCATTTCTTTGATCTCAGGGCACGAAAGGTGGTCCATGACTTGTATGCATGTCTCGTAGACTTCAACTTCAGCAATTTACCCCTTACTGGAAATCCACACGAACCTATCTATGACTCGTAAACTAGACTATGACTCGTAATGGTCTCGTATAACAGCAAAAACCACCAATTTCTGCAATTTTTTCCCAAATCATGGCCAACCTGTAATCCTGCAAATCTAAACACAAAAACACATAAAACCCACAAATATCGTATTAAGAACACACAAAAATCTTAAGTTTTAAGTATCAAAAGTGTTGTATTTTGGCAGCACATCAATATCCTTAACTTAAAATTGTTTCTTGTCCTCAAGAGATGACTCAATCTATATAGACAATACAATAAAACACAGATCTCAACTCAATATGGCATACATCACATACATTTTAGACTCAGTTATCTACATTAGCTTTTCAAAACAAGATTAGATAGATATTTAGCATATCAATGCAAACTGGAGCATGTGAAAACACAACTATGACAGCAAGGGATTATTAATAGTCCATAATTAAACAAGTCAAATGCTAATAATCTAATGCAAGTTCCCTCACAGAAAGAAGTTCCATATCTATCACTCAATGATGATTTCATGTTTAACCTTAGAACTGTGCAATAACACTCACTCTTACAAAAGACATTCATGTGTTGTGACTAACACCATAGATTTACCCCTATATTCATGACTTAGACCTTCAACTAACTGGACTAAGATCACTGTAGGACTTTCTAGGCTTGTAATGTAAGCTCAGAGGGGTTTGGAATGATATTTTGGGAAAATAGTGACTAAAGGTCCTCCTTGAAACTGTATTTTCCTACACTTTTGCCCTACCAACTTAGCTATTTTCACCTTCTTTTGCCTTTTTTTTTCTTTTTTCAAGCTTTTCTGGGTGCTTTCTTTCATTTTTCAGCTTTTTGTCTTGTTTTTACACTTTATTTTGCTTTTTAGATCTTTCAAAGGCTTCTTTTATTTTTCTTGCACCCGATACCTGATTTGTCTTCTTTTTCTCCTCATTCCTAACTCACCCCCTTATTTTTTATGTTTTACCCTTACACTAGTCACCCTTAACTTAGACTTTTAGCATCTGTTAAAGTGCACAATATGTATCCTCCAAACCAGGGCCACTTTTGGTAGCCACCTAAACTTAGGCTTTTTGCCTCAGTCAAGCTACACAATGTTCAAGGAAAGACCAGGGCCAATTTTGAAAATTTTCACTAGATAAGGCTGGGTTAATCATGTGTTTAGAAAGAATTCGTACATGTTAGGCTCAACTATTTGGAACAAGGGATATATCATCATTTGGTTGGTTATTTTTAGGCTAAAGTGGACTATTTAAGAACAAAATCCTACGATCCTTTCCTAATCCAATTAATTTATAATCTAACTTAGAGTAACAAGGCAAGTTTTGAATTAGCACCAAATACATAAATCTAGCAAAATAATCTCATACTATCATGGTACAACATACATTATCGAAAAAAGACTCATAAATCATGCTTCTTGTCTTAATTTACCCTTACTTATTAGAACAGATGTTGTCAAATACCTAAATATGCATAGTTACTATCTAACTACTAATCAAAATTTTTGGTGGGTATCATTTTTCAAATAAAACATAAAAACATGCTATATGCCAAAAGTATTGGTACTATATGCTACAAATATTATCTAAACATCCTAAACGTGTCGGTTCTATAAAAAATAAATATCCACAGAGAAAAATAACACAAGCAAGAAAATTCTAGGATCAAAAATTGGAGTAGTTATGGACCATAGGCTACTCAGACTTCACTAAGGTCCATAACTACCAACACCCCCATCGAAAAAGATGTGCACTGTCCCTAATGCATAAACTCAATCCAAAATAGAACATAAGGGGTCAAAAACCATACTTGGATACCTTAGCGACAGGGTCCACCTTTTGTTGCCTCTGTCACACCCCGAGAGGGTACCCTAGACGTAACCGGCACTCGGAGACTATTGCTAGCCCCCAAGCGAGCCACCTAGTCTCATTGCATTTATTCAATCAACTTATAAATGGAAGATATAAGAAGATAATAAGCTAAAATTGGGCTATCATAATTACTATCATAAGAAATATGAAATAAGCAATTCAATAGGAATGAGAAGTGGGAAAATAGTCAATTTTGACATCAACAATTAGCTGTCTATGTCTACGAAACCTCTATGACTATCCTCTAAGAAGGTACCATGACAAGTCATGGCTACTACAGTCTAATGAAATAAACCTAGAGTAAATAAAAAGAATATAACATATCCCCCAAAAACAAGGGAGGACTCACCAAGTCTCTATCGGAATTTGTAAACCTCAACGATTGGGCTATTGAAGTCCTCTGTCTATAGAATTTACATCATAAAATGATGTAGTGGCAAAGAGGTATTAGTATGTGAAATGTACTGTATGTAAAACGGGCTAAAGTAAACAATATATGAAAGTATAACATCAACTCATCAATTACTCATCCTCACTCAGAGTAAAGGATAGAATTCTATCACCTCACTATCCATCAAGACATCATACAATAATATCAACGTCAGAGTACTATCAACAAAAAAACCTATCAGGGAGTTTTTATAACCGACAATCACCACCTATGAGCCAGCAGTGATACGACGAAAAGATGTCATTGCCACATCCATCTAGTACCTTGCCGGGGTAAGGGACGAATTTGTCAGGGATCCCAAAGAAGTCTATCAAGTCCTCTGCGGGACCAAAAGAAAACATCCGCTCTCACAGTCCAATCCTCTCGTACGCTGGCCATATAGTTAATGAGTGCGAGTGAGGCTCACTCTTACCTATTTTGATGCAAATAATCCTCCCAGAAAACTTAATAAGCTCATAAGTCTATCAAGGTCAGATTGTGATACAACCAACCCCCCTCTGAGGTAGGGTCCTTCTCTCAGTTATCATTCTATCAATTCAGGAATTTGAATCCTTACATTCAACTCTATCTCATTCTCACTAACCTCAAGAATACTAACTTCATCTGCTTCAGCTATCACAGTACTTATCTCAAGACTCAGACCACAACAATCAATATACCCATAAATAGTCAAGGCTCTAGACATCACCATAAGTTCATTATTTTGTTGTTTTTGACAAGAAAATTATATAGAATGAACATACAATCAGTCAATAATATATGGAAAAAGTAATTTAAAATGTGATGATCATTAATTTAAGAAAATATGTAAGAATTAAAAATAAATATCAAGAAATTCTCTTAAAATCTCAACCCATAACCTATCATCTATCAACTACCAATCTAATTTATACATTGGGGCACATGGAAGAACGATTCCATATTTTGGGTAGCCTTTACATACCTGGAATGATGAATTACCAAGTTTTCTTCAAGGAATTGAAACCTCTCTAGAAACCCTCAAGCTTTCTCTTCTTCTCCTCTCTCAGAACTTCTATAGAAACTTAGAAAATAATGGGTTCTGAACCCTTAATTATAATTAAAAGTCTTTAAGACACGTTTTAGGATTTAGGAATAGGTTAGAAAGGATCACAATTCCCTTCTTAAAATAAAAAAAATAAAATTTCATCTCGTAACACCATGTCCATGTCGCGCTAGGGGCGTGAAAATGTGTTATTTTTGGTGAATTTTTTTAACATGTTAAAAAATTGATTTCCAGGAAGAATAAATAAAACACATTCATCAAATGTGTTTTATGTGTAATTTTTCATAAATCAATTTCTAATCGATTTTTTTAATTTTTGTCAAAAAAATAAAAAAATTATAAGTGTAGGTGTGTGTCCCTAAAGCATCGTGTCTAGGGCACGCATCAACACTGTCTGAAAATTAATTAGCAAAACTTATTTTTTGACTCAATTGCTCTAAAATTGGGTCAAGATCATTTTCACGCTGATCGCAAATATGGTTTTAGATTACCCATTGAAGCTTTGGAAGACGCATTATGTGCACGATACATTTTAGGGGCATTTCGATACTTTTTACGGGATGTTACATCATCTCCCCCTTGGGATCATTGGTCCTCGAATGGTGAGTAGAGGTAGATATCAAGGCATGAATAGACTTAAGATTTATTTTAATATTCGCATCTATCAATCAATCTTTTGATCCTATCTCAATCAACAATCAACTCTATTTGGACTCAAGAGTAGACAATCCACTTAAGAAAAGACAATCGATTTAGTTAAAGGTAAGGAAATCACCTTCGACATTCTAATCATTAGGCACGAATAATGGTCAAGACTCCTTTCAATACCCAATCAACCAATCAGAATAGACAAATCAGTTCAGATCAAGAGTAGAGATATTCTCTTAGACATTTTCACCATCAAGCATGAACGAAACGTTGTAACTTAGTCAATTTGAATCGTTTGAACATTTCGACAACCACCATTTCGGACTCAAGAAGGAAGTCATCAACTCTAATGGAGAATGGGACAATCGATACCTAAGACTCTATGTACCACTCTCAAGCTTAAAACCTCATCTCAATTGTACTCCCTTGCATGGCATTCTACTCCCTCAACTTAAGCCTATAGCTCTTGTTCAATTAATATCCATCTATCCACCTCTCCCTCTTATATTCAAGCCTACTTCTAGGCCTAAAGGTGTCATTCATGAGATGATCATATCTTACAATGCTAATCCTCAATACTTAACTATAAACTTCAACAGGGCTTTCATCAAAAGCTCACTAGTCCTCTTCACTACTTCACTACTCTTCCTTAAACCCTTATTACGAAGTTTTCACTAGTCTATCATCAATACTCGTATAATAACAACCATGAATTCAAGCCTATCACTTTAATCACTTCAACTATATCTTAGAATTTTCAAGCCTACTTAGCACTTCTACCTCCATCATTCAATGAGTTCTTACTCAAAGTCACATCAATATACTTTTACCTATCTACTATCCATCATAAGGTTTTATCTCTCTCCTCCTTCCTATATCTATCCCTACATGACACAAGTTTAACACCTATATCATAATAAGGATATACTCACCCCTCCTCATCTGCCTTTATCCTCAGTATACTACTATCAGCATCACTGCTTGGACCTGGAAGAACTTATCATCTCCCCTTTTGTTGAAACCTCGAACTACTACTACTCCATGAAAAATAAAGACGAATATCATAAGAACTCAAAGACTATGTTGCTCGAATACTCATCTTATGATAGACTTCAAACATAATATCTAGAATTTAAATTTTATCTCCAACATCATTATTAGGCACGAATACTATCAAGGACTTGCATACTCAAGTATATAGAGGCTCAAAAGAGACATCAACTCAAAGATAGGAACTCAACTCCATTATCACAATTCAGGAGCACTTATTCTCTCCATCATCCATATCTCATCTACTATCATCAATACTTCTATCGAGCTTAGAAAGTTGGATTACTCAAAGGCTTGGAACAAAAGATCATTAGCACGATTCAATCAAAAACTCTTATCTGTGAATATTCATAGATTACAATCTCTCTTGTCTATCAAGATTTATTTAGAGTTCATAAAGCTATACCTAATATGAAACTCGGGTCGCATCTCATTTAGCATAGGAGTAGAAACACTCAGATCAATGGGGTAAGATCAAAATTAATGAATGAGTTCATATCTTTTCATCCTCCCAACTCGAATAAAAATCAATAGATGGTATATGGGACTAGGCCACAGGTGTAGCAGTCGCATACCAAATGTGAAGAGAGTATCATCTCAATAAAGGAATAAGGAACGCATGATATAACGAGAATTGATGTCTCATCTTGATCAGCCCACTTCTATAAAGGTCAAGATCTACTTCGGTCTACCACTTCATCATCTCCCCCTTAACTCTCAAGGTTCATTCTCTAAATTTAGGAATCAATTTCCCCTACTAGGCTGTAAGCAGATACCTCCACTCGGTCAAGCGAATCACTATCCACAGGAATGTCCTAAACTCTTCTGTTATGCTTTAGTCGCACATATATAACTAGCCACTCAGACTCTTTTCATTAGTATCACTCTTAAGTCCTTTCCCGTCTCTATGGGAATCTCTTTGTATTTTTTATTCTTATAACATACCTAACCACTTCTCATGCCTCTTGCAATCTAACCTCTTCTTTTGTCTACTATCACTCAACTTCTATTTTCTCATGAACCTATCTGTATAAGACTTAGACTATAATAGGAAACTCCTCATCATCTATCCATAAAACGCCCGATCAACCTAGTTGCTGAGGGTGACACTGAATTCCTACCTCAACTTACTTCCCATTGAACTCAAAGATATAACCTAGATTCCTATAGCATTCATACTTAGAGATTCACACACCTTTACCCAATTCAGAGATACACATCTAAAGTTTCTTCTTATCTATTGAACTATCCTCGTTTCTCTAGTCTCACCTAAGGACATTTATACCCTACCATAGTATCACTTTCCTTAAAATTTAGCATCTTTGTACACTATGGCGAGTCTCTTAGAGAAAATCCCCAATTACAGCTATCACTCCCACGATACTATCTCCTCTTTCACACTTCTCCTCAGAAATCCAGCTTAGGGTCTATACTAACATGTGCACATAGCAGATACCTCTTTAACGTTAACTTACAACTACCACAAAAATATTTAGGGAACATAGTCTTCCTAAAATCTCATAGCAAGAAGTCAATCAATACATCCCCCTTTCACCACTCATGTACCACTCCCCTACTCACTATACCTCCTTATCTGGCTAAGCTTATGACTCTATGAATCTCATGAACTCTCTCACACAATCATAAGCCTAACATAGATATATTCTATAACATTAAAAGCACTCCTTCCCCCTATCAAGATTTACACTTCACCTTCAATAGAATACATACTACAACACATCCGCAAGTACTTCCTTCGAGTTTGGGCGAGCTTTAACACATTTTTGACACTAATTTCCCCTCTCTCTGTACCTCATCTTATCATGACATGACAATCATAGGATACTTTCAGCTCTCTCATCAAGCTTATGACCATCACCCATCCCTTCACTAGTTACCTAATTGATACATATCTCTAACTATAAGCCTCAATCAATTACCACTCTCTTCCTCTCCCTCATTATCTTCCTATCTCAAGGGTAACAACTCTACTTGAGGTTTTTATAAGACCTCAGATCTCCCTCTTAGTTGGCAACATCAAAATTCTTGGAAACATAAACTGTTCTGTCACATATAACATCAAAATCAAGTAAAGATTTAACTTATACCTATCATAGCCTCGCAAAGTATTTCTACGAGCTGGACAACTATTGTGGCACATAACTGGTTTGTAGCCTCACTTAAGGTAAGAGTAGCTCTCTCTGATTTCCACTAACTAATGGCATAGACCTAGCGGGTTGGCCTTTGTTGACTCGCCTTGGACAACCCTCCGGAAGTGACCTGCTTGGCCATATGTGAAGCACTCATGGGTGCCCAAAAGACACCGCCCCAAATAAAGTTTGCCACACTTTCCACATAGTGGCTTCCCTTTTCATCCTCCAGCCACACTTCTTTGGGATGAAGGGTTTCGAATCTTGGAGGGTTGTTTTCTCCTCGACCTCAGATTATATCTACTATTGGACATGGATACAGTCACCATTGGTGACATATACTTCCAAGGTATCTGTAGATGGGGGCCCTACTTCCCTCCCTACCCCAAGCTTTATCCATCTCACTCTTCTTGTCCTCTTCTACCTATCAATTATGCCTACCAAGCTGAGTAGTAGGATCAAGCTTCTCGACATTGATAGTATCTTTCAAATCCTCGGTGTGTTTAGAAGATATGATCTACAATATATAAAGTACGATTTAGGAAAGAACTTTTATGGACTTTGAATCTATAGCATGGACTTAGAATATGAAAGAATGGAAACAATTCCTATATGTCCTATAGCCTCCAAATTATGGATGTGGTGCTCTTCACACCAATAATAAGGACTCTACTAGACACGTCTTCATAGGTACTCTAGGACTCTTGAACTCTGGGCTCTGATATCAATTTTGTCATGCCCCGGGAGGGTACCCTACACGTAACTGGCACTTAGAGACTATTGCTGGCCCCCAAGCGAACCACCTAGTCTCATTACATTCGTTCAATCAACTCATAAGAAAAAGATATAAGAAGATAATAAGATAACAGTGGGCTATCACAATCACTATCATAAGGAATATGAAATAAGCAATTCAATAGGAATGAGAAGTGGGAAAATAGTCAATTCCAACATCAACTATCAATTGTCTATGTCTATGAAATCTCTATGATTATCCTCTAAGAAGGTACCATGATAAGTATGACTACCATAGTCTAATGAAATAATTCTAGAATAAATGAAAAGAAGATAACATGTCCCTCAAAAACAAGGGAGGACTCACGAAGTCTCTATCAGAATCCGTAAACCTCAACGATTGGGCTGCTGAAGTCCTCCATTTATAGAATTTGCATTATAAAATGATGCAGCGCCAAAGGGGTGTTAGTATGTGAAATGTACTTTATGTAAAACGGGCTAAAAAGTAAACAATATATGAAAGTGTAACATCAACTCATCAATCACTCATCCTTACTCAGAGTAACGAAAAGAATTCTATCATCTCACTATCCATCAAGATATCACACAATCACATCAATATCAGAGTACTATCAATAAGGAAACCTATCTGGGAGTTTTTATAATCGACAATCAAAATCTTTGAGCCAATATTGATACAACAAAGAGATATAGTTACCATATTCGTCCAGCACCTTGCCGATGTAAGGGATGAGTCTTTAAAGGATCCCAAAGATGTCTGTCAAGTCCTCTGCGAGACCAAAAGGAAACATCCGCTCTCATGGTCCAATTCTCTCCTACGTTGGCCATTAGTTAATGAGTGCGAGTGAGACTCACTTTTACCCATTTCGGTGCTAATACTCATCCCAAAAAACTCAATAAGCTCGTAGGTCTATCAAGGCTGGACTGTGATACAGCTAACCCTCCTCTCAAGCAGGGTCCTTCTCTTGGTTATCATTCTATCAATTCAAGAATTTAAATCCTTACATTCAACTCTATCTCATTCTCACTAACCTCAAGAATACTAACTTCATCTACTTTAGCTATCACAGTACTAATCTAAAGATTCAGACCACAATAATCAACATATCCATAAACAGACAAGGCTCTAGACATCACCTGTAGTTCATTTTTGTTGTCTTTAATAAGAAAATTGTATAGAATGAACATAAAATTAGTCAATAATACATGTAAATAATAATGTAAAATGTGATTATCATCAATTTAAGATAATATATAAAAATTATAAATAAATATCAAGAAATTCTCTAAAAATCTCAACCTATAACCTATCATCTATCAACTACCAATCTAATTTACACATTGGGGCATATGGAAGAACTATTTCATATTTTGGGTAGCCTTTGCATACCTGGAATGACGAATTACCAAGTTTTCTTCAAGGAATTGAAACCTCTCTGGAAACCCTCAAGCTTTCTCTTCTTCTCCTCTCTCATAATTCCCGTTGAAACTTAGAAAATAATGGGTTTTGAATGCTTAATCGTAATTAAAAGTCTTTAAGACACATTTTAGGGTTTAGGAATAGGTTGGGAAGGACCAAAATGTTCTTCCCGTATTAAAAAAAATTCATCTCATAACACCATACTCGCGTCAAGCCAAGGGCATGGACATGTATTATTTTGGTGAATTTTCTCAAAACATTTTGAAAAACTAATTTCTAGGAAAAATACACATAAAACACGTTCATCAAATGCATTTTATGTGTAATTTTTTGTAAATCGCTTTCCTATTAATTTTTTTAATTCCTATCTCGAAAATGAAAAAAATATAAGTGTAGGTGTGCGTCGTGCTTGAGGCACGCATCAAAATTGTCCAGAAATTAATTAGCAAAAATTATTTTTCGATTCAATTGCTTTAAAATTGGATCGAGACCATTTTTCTACTCGATTTTTTGCACTAATTGCAAATCTGATCTTGAATTTCCCATTGGAGTTTTAGAAGACGCGTTATGTGCATGATATATTTTAGGGGCATTTTGGTAATTTTTATGGGGTCTTATATCCTAAGCAGCGTCTGATTTATTGTAGCGACATGAGATAGATAGCTTGAGTACTTAGGCTTCTTCAAGGTTTTGTGCTCCCTTATCACCAAACTTTGCCTCGCTTTTTTAATGGCGACTATCAGTATTCTGTCGCTCTAAAGTATTGGCGCTTGTTATCATGTCTCTTTGAATTTGATCTAATTGCATTGGCACAAGTCCGAATTAAAGATTGATTTGTTGAATTTCCATAGAGTGTTGGCCAACTTTAATGTTTATCTTGCAATGTCGGACTTAATCTCCTTCAAAGTCTCATCTTGTGCGTCTGCCTTTATTAGCAATTGGTTAAGCATCTTCTCGATTCTAGAGTTCCTATCTTCTATGTCATAATTGTGTAGGGGTGCATAGTGGCTACTCATCTTGTCATCATTGCATCCCCTATGCTTCATATGATAGCTTTCTTAAATATCCTCTAGCTTTGTTAGCTCTTGTGTCTGCTGCATTAGCATCTCTAGATTAGTTTTGTTATATGCAAGTATGATAAAGATATCTGTATTTATTTTTACTTGGTTAAAACTTATATCAACAGTTCTTGCATGATTTGTTGGATGTCCACTCTTGGGCTCCCACACATGGTTCAAGTTAGCTACCACGTTCAGATGCTCAGAAATTTCTGCAAATGGTTGTTCCACGAATAGACCTCCTAAGAGGGTATCAGCACACCGTTGACTATTACGATCTAGAGCTCGATAGAAATTCTCTACCAGGACATTCCCCAGAATCTCATGGTCCGGTGAACTCCTCAAGCATCTATTAAACCGCTCTCATGTAGCAAGGATTGAATCACCAGGGAATTGCCTAAAAAATGGTGGATCTGGTCTACTACTTTGATCCTATTTGGTTTAATGAAGTACTTTGCTAGGAAGTCCCTCTACAATTCTATCCAACTGGTGATTGAACTCTGTAGGAGCTTAGATAGTCATAATACGCATTGCCCATGAGAGACAATGGGAAGACACGAAGTCCCGTAGCATCCATGGATAGATTTTGTGTCCCCATCACACTTTTACAAACAAATGTCATATTGTGCAAGTGACTATGTGGATCCTCTGATGGTAAGCCCGCAAATAGCCCATGCATTTGCAGCATCTGAAGTAACCCACTAGAGACTGTGAACTTTATGTCTGTCGATAGTGGTGGCAACATAATATCTCCAGTCACATCCATAGCCATGGGGTTTTACTTGTCCTGATTCCACTGGTAAGCATTGACGTTGAATTCCTGAGCTATGGAATGACCTCAAAAGGAGGTGCATTCTCATTCGGATCCTCTTCATTATTGTTCCTATTCAAGGCTGCATTAGCCACATTGTAATAATCAATAAGAAAGTAAACTAAATTATCACAAGAGAAAATCAATAATAAAGAGCAACTAGGGTATTGTGTTCCCATTGATTCCCCAACTCAGTATCACCGGATAACCTAATTCTTGTCTAGTGTATAACATGCAGGATGGTAATTTAAGTTCACCAAGCCCTTTGGTCAAAGGTGAGAGGGGATTTCACTATGCGACTTGGCCGATCTCCATAGTGTGCATTACTAACCATTACTTATTAGTCTTAGTACAACCTCCCCTTGGCCCAGTTTGGTTGATTAGATGAGAGCACATCAATCGAATCCTATTAATTAATCTCTTTTCCTATTCATTACTACCTTGGTCCAGTCAGTAACACTAGGCAAGGTTCTAATGTTGTCCACCACTAGAAACCATGCAAAATGAAGAGAGTTAATTAATACATACATATACACCTTCTAAGAATTGTAAATTATCCGATTTTATTTTGTTAGTTCTTCGTGGTTCCCACAACCCTAATTGTGAATTTAGCTACTTATGCTATGTGTAAATGAAGAAATTATGAATTGAGAAAACATAATTAAATACTTACACAATTGAATTAAGATCAAGCAAATCCAAAGGCAATGGGAATCACAAGCTTGAAGATTAAATTAAAGCACAAATATTTTCAAAGACTCTTCCACAATATTTTCTTTCCAAGTATTGAGTTCTTTGAGTATAAACTCTAAAACTACTGAAAAGAGACGTCTCTCCCTAAAAAATAACCTAAAAAAACTTATTTTAGTAATTACTAATAAGTCTTAAACAAATAAGAAAAACTGGTTGGCAAACTCCACGAAAGCATTCTATGACTCGTAGTTGGGGTCTCGTAATCAGCTACTAAAATTTTGAATTCTCTTCTACGACACCCCCTTACAACTTGTAAAGTGGTTTATGACTCGTAAATAGAGTTTCTCTTGATGAATTTCCTGCAAGTCCACTTCTCTAATCCTCAGGGCACGAAAAGTGGTGTCTGACTCGTAACTTTCTCCATGACTCATAGACTTCAACTTTAGCAATGTACCTCTTAGTGAAAATCCTCAAGAAACCTATCTATGACTTATAAATTGGACAATGACTCATAGATTATCTCGTATAATAGCAAAACCTAGCAATTTTTGTAATTTTTTGTCATACCCCGGGAGGGTACCCTAGGCGTAACTGGTACTCTAATACTATTACTAGCCCCTAAGCGAACCATCCATTCTCGTCACATTCGTTCAATCACATTAATTGTGGAAGATAAATAAGAAATAACAATCTATTAGTCGGCTACAACTATCAACTAAGTCTATAATGAATTGGTTCAAAAGATAGAAACAATCTCAGTAATAATAAGAAATTGGGGAAAACAATCCCATCATCAACTATCAACTATCCATACCTGTGAAGCCTCTATAGCTAAACTCTGAGAAGGTACCACGACAAACCATGGCTACCCTAATCAAAGAAAATAATATCAAACTAACTAAAAGGATAACATATCCTCCAAAAGCAAAGGAGGACTCACCAAGTCTCTGTCCGAGGATCTGTAAACCTCAATGATTAGCCTATTGAAGTCCTTTGTCTACAAAATCTATATCATAAAATGATGCAACGCCAAAGGGGAATTAGTGTGTCGAATGTACTGTATGTAAAATAGGCTAAAATAAATAGTACATAATATCAATAACTCCTCAATCACTCATACTCAACTCAGAGTAAGAGACGCTCACTATCACATCACTATCCATCAAGACATCACACTATCACCTTAACCTCAGAGTACTTTCAACATGAACCTATCTGGGAGTTTTTGTAATGGACAACTACTACTTATGAGTTATTGATGATACAACAAAGAGATATTGTTACCACATCCATCCAATACCTTGTCGGGGTATGGGATGAGTCTGTCGGGGATCCTAAAAGAAGTCTGTTAAGCCCTATGGGGGGCAAAGGAAATATTCGCTTTCACAGTCCAATCCTCTCCTACACTAGCCATGTAGTTAGTAAGTGTGAGTAGGACTTACTCTTACCCATTTCGATGCTAATACTCCTCCTAGGACTCAATACGCTCATAAGTGTATCAATACATCAAGAATTTCCTTCACTCAGCCTCTACGGGCAAGATCACTCACCACATCTCATTATCTATCAACTGTAAAAGTAGGATTATTCCTTCAAAACTAAGGTTTAGTCTCATTAGATTTTAATAACACTGTTCAATCAGTTTCAGTCATCAGTACACTCACCTCAGGGCTCAAACTCCAACAATCATAATATTCAGAAAATCAAGGCTCTAGACATTACCACTTAATTTCGTTCTGGAAGTAACTAACAATGGAATCATGCAATTTTGGAAGACAACCTTTAAAACAATACATGCAAACAGCAAATACAAGTATGATGATCATCAATTTAAGACAATATATAGATATTAAAGAAAAATTCTCAAGAAAGTTTCAAGAAATCACAAATCTAGAATTATCAACTATCAATCTCTAGTTCACTGCATCTATTGGGGCACATGGGAGGACAATACCATGCTTTGGGTAGCCTTACATACCTAGTTGAAGAGTTATCAAGCTTCCTTCAAGAACTTGCACTAGAATTTCAGAACCCTCCACTCTCTGTTCTTCTTCTCCCCAAAACCCTCAAGTAGAAAACTTAGAAAAAAAATGGATTTTAAACCCTCAATCGCTAATAAGCGACTTCTAAAACATGTTTTAAGACTTAAAAATAGGTTGGGGATGACAAAAATACTCTTCCCGAATTTTAAAAGAAAAGTTTAAAATTGATGTACTAGTTCGCGAAGCGCCATGGGCGTGGACTAGCACATTTTTCGTCAATTTTTGAGATTTTCAGTTTTCGTTGAAAATAATTAAAAAATAAAGTGTTGCTCCGCGTTTCACCAAGGGCGTAGACAGACACTACTTTGCAATTAATTTATGAAAATTATTTTTCACTTTGGTTACTTTTAAATCTGGTCGAGACTATTTTTCGACTTGATTTTTTGTGTTGATCGTAAATTTGGTATCAAATTTTCCATCGGTGCTTTGAAAGATACGTTGTGTGTATGATTATGTGTCAAGAGTATTTCGATAATTTCATGAGGTGTTAAATGATCTCTCCCTTGGGATCATCCATCCTCCAATGATGAGTAAGGATGGAATAAAAGCACGAGTGACTTCAAAACTCACCTTATTCCTCACTCGAGAACTCTCAAACTCTCAACTACCCATCACCTATCTATCTCAGTCTTAGGCTTAGGAATAGAATTAGATAAATGCATCAACTCAAGGAAAGGAGACATTCAATAAAGTTAAGGATAAAGATATTTACCTTC
>JAOTQJ010000096.1:6235171-6247861 GCA_025642045.1 Solanum sejunctum | reverse complement strand
CTCAACTTTTGTTATCATGATTGTGATTTTGGATTGTGATCAATTTTGTCTAAAATTAAAAAAAGAAA
The DNA here is from genome assembly GCA_025642045.1 of Solanum sejunctum. Classification (NCBI taxonomy): domain Eukaryota; kingdom Viridiplantae; phylum Streptophyta; class Magnoliopsida; order Solanales; family Solanaceae; genus Solanum; species Solanum sejunctum. The sequence goes on along the minus strand of JAOTQJ010000096.1, from coordinate 6,247,793 downwards.
ATATTTTATCCTTAAAAAAATTATTTTCTAAATTAATTTCAAATTTTTAACTATGATAAGGCGATAAATGGTTTTATGACTTTTTTATGCTAACGGTTGATAATGTTATAGTAGTATGGTTGAAACAATTGAGATAAAGTATGAACATAACTATTATACTTTTTAATTGAAAATGCATAGTCACTCAATCCCATAAGTGAAAGAAGATATTGTTCCTAATGATTAAAAATATTTCCTTGGAAAATTTGTCTAAGTAGCTAAACAGTATTATTATTATTATTATTATTATTATTATTATATTCTACTATTATAGAAAAGGCTTGTTTTAACTGTTTGGTTTGTGGTCATTAAATTCTAAAGGACATTTTGGACATTGCACTCCAAAAATATTTGGGCTAAGAAATATACGTGTCTTACGAATGACTTTTGGATATTGCTTCCATACTAAAGGAAAAAGAGAATCAAATAGGCCAAATAAGTTTTTTTGGACGGTCAACGCTAGACATGCCCATTAGTCATTTCATTTCCTCTCTCTCCATTTTTTTCAAATTTTTATCTGGATGAATGATATATATTATATAAAAATATATATCCGTAAAAGGAAAAACAGAAAAGGCAAAAGTATTACCTTGTTTTGACTTAAAAAGAAAAAAAAAATATCAAATAGGTCAAATAAGATTTTTTTTATGGTCAACGCTAGATATGCCCACTAGCCGCTTCATTTCCCCTCTCTCTCTATTTTTTTAAGTTTTTATTTTGATGGATGACACATGACATAAATTAAATTTAATGATTAAGATTTAATTAAACTATATTAGAGATGTATTTGGTTAGTTAAATCTTAGCCATTAAATATAACTTATGTCATGCATCATTCATCAAGATACGAACTTGGAAAAAATAGAAAAAGGGGAAATGGAGAGGAACCTCCTCCCCATATAAGTTTTTCTCTATAAATTCTATCTTTTATATAACAAATTATTTTCTTGTATCTTTCCCTTATTATATCAAAAGAGGAAAATTTTTAATCTATTGAACAGATGAATAATTCAATGACAACTCCCTTTTATGGTATGATAGAAGAAGTTCGTGTGATGCTGGTTGATAATGACATAAAGTTTATTACTCAAATGTTTGATTTGCTAAAGTCTTATGACTATACAGGTGACATCTCCAAAAATAAAAATAAAATTTATAACTTTTGGTTCTTTGATATAAGTAGATTTTATGTGATTTACTTTATATAAGAGATTTAACTAATATAATGCTTGCTATCTCATTTGTGATATTAACATCAATCACTTTTTAAAATTTATTTATATATCTTGTAAATCTTGAATTTTTATTTTTCTTATTATCGTAACACTATTTTTATGCTTATGTATGTATTTTTACTTTTCAATAAATTAGCCTTTATGGCTATATCAAGTTCTCTATTTTCGGTTCTTATTATACGCATGTCAGATACTCGATTGGTTTCTATATCTCTTGAGGGACTTAATTTTATGTTTAATTTTAATTATTTAATCAATTTATTCGACCATTCTATAGAAAAGGGAGGGGGGGGGGGGTTCTTTTTTGTCAATTGACCTGAGGAGAAAATTGATTAAATACATTAAAAATAACTTTAAATATGCAAATCTTTGATTTTTGCGAGACTATCGTTCTTTTTTTTAAAAAATAATATATATTTGGGTGGTGAAGGCACAAGATTAGGGTAAGGGCGGGGCAGAGAGAAACAATAAAAGAGGACAATAAGTGATCCAGCTATTTGACCATGAGATGACTTTTTTAATTTTTTATTGGATATAGAAGGAAAAAAAAGTGGGAAGACTTGATTTTAATGAAATAAAAGCAATGTCCTTCCTATTGTTTAATTTAATTAAAAGCTCCCTGTTAATTTCAACAAGGTTTTTGTACTTTGTAATTCAACAAAAATAATTGCATTCTTAGAAAGTTGTTTCCATAAGGTAGGAATATACAAATGTTATTTCATTCTTTTGACCACATGTGAAACTTGAATTATAAAATTTCAAAGGAAAAATTGGATCTAGTTTAATGATTACTAGCCAAATATATTATATTGGGCCAATTTTAATGTCATTTAATCATTTTCTCAACTTTAATCTATGAAGAATAAGTAAATGCTACAATTATCTTACCTAGAAATTATTATAAACTCATGATTTTACATGAAAATTTATTAGCTCAATTAGTTAGCTATTTGAAGTTTTATTTTGATGATATTGCCTTCGATACAGTTCTTTTTTCCCTTGCCTATGACCCTAATTTAAAAGTAATCAGTGAATTTTGAAACGATTTTACTCTATAAAAGGGTATCTAAGTGACATTTTTAGTATACTGCAGATGTGTTTCATGTTTTTTTTTGTATCTATTTTTGTTTAATTTTTCAATTACTTTGTTAGGGTTTCACTTTTGATATAAAACAACAAAATGATATAGTGTAATTTTAAAAGTAGAGTCGAGAGAGGTAGCGTGTATGTTGACTTTATCCCTCTCTTGAAAAAGTATAGAAGTTATTTTTTATTGATCCTCAATATAAAATAAATGAAAAAGATGACAATAGCAACAAACAGGTATAAACAAGAAAATAGAATACAATAATTGAGGGTAAAAATCCCCTAATAGAAATTGAAATCTAAGAAATTATAATAGCACACTAACACTGGTACCCTTGGAAAACGAAAAGCAAAGCTCTTGACTACCTACTGGTCATCTATCATATCTTTCATTTTCACACCTTTTTATCAATTATCATATTCTTAATAAGCTGAAATTGCATCTTGTCCTATTTAATTACCTCTCCATAATGCTTTCAAGTATTAACTCAAGCTCTATATAGATAACTTCTAACACTTCTTTATTTGGAAATCTGTACGTCTCCTTTTTTTACATGCTCAAATTATCTTAATCTTACTTCCTACATCTTATAATCCAAGGGGAACACTCTCGCCTTGGCCTGAATACCTTGATTCCTAATTTTATCTCTCTTGATATATTCACACATCAATCTCAGCATCATCATGTCTGCTACTCTCATCTTCAATACATAGGAATTCTTGACTCATCAACACTCTACTCCATATAATATAGCTGGTCTAACAACCATTCTAAATTTACCTTTAGTTATTGGTAACACATTTTTATCAGAATACTAATGTAATCTTTTATTTCATAAACCTTGACACAATACAATGTGTAATATCTTCTCCAATCTCCCCATTACCTTGGATTACTAACTTTAGGTAATTGAAAGTTTCTATCTAGGTAATGACTTGAGTATCAAACGTCAATCCACATTCACTCTCATGTCTGCTTCATGGGACATGTCACTAAACTTGTATTCTAAGTATTCAATTTTTGTCCTACTCAAATTAAAACATTTTGATTCTAAGAGATATTTTCAAAGCTCCATTCACACTTTAATATTGTTTTGTTGCTCATCAATTATAATACTATATCATCTGCATATAACATGTATTAGGACACCTCTGTTTGAATGTGTTATGTCAAAACATTTATCGCCAATGCCACTATTAATGCACCCTCATTGTAATCCATTAAGAATTACTATAATAAGTAATTCCTTTTTTATATATAGAGTATTTTGCCAATTTAGGATTTCTTGCTTTCCTAAATTATATTGTATATAGCTTTATTATGTGAACCTATCTAAAATTATACACATCAATTGTAATATAAGTTGATTAATATATGCATATCTGCATAAACTAAAGTATAGTAATATAACCTGAAAATTCAAATTGAATTTGTATATAAGAAATGAACAAATCCTTATGATAATTTTGTGTAAAATTTTCGTCATTAACTTCCAAAAAGCATTGATACAGTTATGATGGTTGGTTCGGCATCAGCAGCAATGTCAGTGCTCTCCAAAGAAAAGCAAAAAGTTAATGTAATGATACTCAATGTCCATTCATCAAACATGCTTTCTTCTAATCTCGTTGCTCAAGCTGTGGCGTTGAATATAGTTTCGTTTGGTAAGTATTAATTTATTCTCCTCTTGCACTTACGAATGTACATTATGGGTAAAGTCAATCGTTATTTTAATTAATATACTATAAAAAGATTAGCTATAAAATGTACTGTTAATATGCCACTAAATAATTTGAAGAAAAACTAATTTTCTATAATTATCTTTAAATATGATTAGCAATATTGAATTTTGTTGTTTGACAACACAAATTATCAATTGTTAACTTCTATTCTTTTAGTATAAGATAAATATTGGTTGTTTGTAATATTACTATTTTATATAATAAAATAAAAGGGCAAATTACACAAGAATCACTTCACATAAAATAATTATAAAAAAAATAGTCTTCATTGTATAGGCTTGTATAATAAGCGTATATATGTGTATCATAATGTATATATAGCGTATAACTCATGTATAAGCAATATACATTGTATAGTAGTTTACACTTTCTATAACTTTTGACCAACTATATTGTATAATCATGTACAATTTTATTGGTTTTGGGCTTTTTTTTTTTTTATGTATGGGCTACTATTTTGATAAACTTTTTAGTTTTTTGTATATATGTGTAATTTCTCCTAAATAAAATTCTGTGAATTTGAGTGAAATTAGCTATTCACTTAAAAGTACAAAACAATTCATTTCTAACTGAGCTTCTCAAAATACTTATGCAGTTATATGTGATGAACATAATGAACCTCTAGCGAAGAAGGCTTTGGAAGAAGGAGCTTATCTTTATGTTAAAAAGCCATTTGATAAGGAGATTATAAAATACTTGTGGCAGTTTGTCTTGAGAGAAAAGACACGAAGAGAGAAAGCAAGACAAGAATTAAAGCAAAATAGAGATCAAATGAATGTTGAATACCAGTTAAGGGGAAAAAGAGGTAGAAAAAGCATGAAAGGAATTAATGGCGGAGAAAGCCAAACCAGTGCTACTGATAAGGTTGCTAGGCAAACAGACTACTTAGAATGGACTGACGATCTCCATGACAAATTCATGAAAGCAGTCCAACTGCTTGGTGAAGGAAGTAAGTTTACTTCACGATTTAATTAAATTTCTTGATAATTCATTTATATGGAATGATATGAATAATGAGAATTCATACTTATAACTATCGTCAACTTGTTAGGAATTAAGGCATATGATTATCCTATTTATGTCATAGTTAACTAAATTAAACTTACATCCTTATGAAACATATAGGATGCTATCCCAAGGAGATTCTCGAGGAAATGAAAGTGCCTGGTCTTACAAGGATGCAAATTGCTAGCCATCTTCAGGTACATTCTTAAAAATAATAAATTGTAAATTATGTATCACCTTTGTGTATGTTTGGGAAAGTTATTTCGCAAAAAAGGATATTTTTCTTAAATTATTTTTTCATATTTGGTTAGTAGAAAATGTTTTTCTTAAAAACTTTTTTTGTTCATCAAACACTTCATCTTAATTTAATCTAATTTTACTTCACTTTATTTAGTAAAATAGTTAGACATTTATCAATTTTTAGAACTCAAAAGTCTTGTCAAAATACTCAATAATTAAAAAGAATTAGCAATATACTTTTGTTACATATTTAGTGATAAAAGTTAATTGTTCATTATTAATTTCTATCATTTTTCTGTACTCAGTAGAATAATATTATTATCAATCTTTAATTCATGTCTTAAAAGATTTTTATTGTTTACTAGTCACCAAACATCAAAAATATTTTCATTACAAATAACTTTGGTCATTTCAAACACACATAAATATGTCATTTTCTTATAAAATCTTTTAGAAATGTCGTCGCAACAATTGGAGATCTCCAAAAGAGCGAAAAATTCTCCGTCACTGTTCAGGTCAAGCATCCGCAAGTGGTTTACGTGTACCAAGAAGTAGCTTCCGTAGATTTGGAACAATGCCTCGTCTTCATCAGACAAATGTAATAAATCTGCAATCTAACCCGCGTCCAACCCAAAGGGGCCTGGAGTTCCCCTTTCCACCTCTTGATACCAGTAACCTTTTTGCTCGAGGAGAAAGTTCAATTCAACCACAATTGTATCGCCCTCAACTTCAAGTTCAACCTCACTTCATCAATATATGTAATCCATTCCATTACCCATTTCTGTCTGCCCAAAATGATGCTGCTGGTGGGATTCAACATGAACCATTATTTGGAATAGTGAATCCACAAGGACTACAAGGTGCACCTAATATTGGGAACTCTAATTATAGACTCGGTGTTGCATTTAACAGTGGAGATCATCATAGTAGAAGCGATTACAGCTTGGATCTTAATGTGGTGCAAGGAGAAACATATTCAGGTAGCACAATAATGTTCGGTACAGACATTAGAAATAGGACAAATGATGGGTCCAACTTGAATGTCAATGTGGGAAATGTGATAAATTATTCAAGTAGTGCAGCGATGTCTGATATTCACGCTAGAAGTGTGACTTATAATGGACTTGGAGCAGCAAATTCAAATTTGCAGCAGTATATTGGTGAATCAAACATGTCAAATCCAGGCAATATTGTCGCGGCATCATATGAGAGTAATGCTGAAGGAAGGAATTCAAATGAAGAGGAAATTTGTGATGCATATTTCAATACCAATAATATGGACTATCCCTTCCAGAATCTTGAACCTCCAAGTGCAAGCCTACCTAATGAACAAGGCCGTGAATTTCATCAAGTTTACACTGATGATCAGGTTGGTGCTTCTATTTAATTTGGTAATATATTTATTTTAGGTTTGATTATTGATACTAGCTAAAATTAATATAATAATAAATCTTATTAGAGCATGATCAAATCCATTTTTCTCTATGTTTAGTTGGGATAAGAATTTTCAATTTCCTTGTTTCGATCAAACAAGTTCATGGCAATGGGGTAATGTTTCTATGAGATTTTTTCCTTAAATAAAAAGATTTATAAATATATATATATATATAGCAATTTTGCTTTAGGGCCTGATATTTTTGAGACGAGAGTCTTCCGAAATAAGCCTTTTTATCTCTATGAGATAGTTTGCGTACATTTTACCCTCTCTAGATCCCATTTGGGATTCCACTGGGTGTGTTGTTGTTATTATTTATATATACTGACTTATTTTTAAAGAAAATATTTTTCATCATGACCATACTTTCCCCTAGATTTTACCTTAAACATACATATGCAGGTGGCGGTGACACCAAGCGTTCAGTTCCAGGGAGGCGCGAATTGTTCTGACGAAGCATCAATATGATGATCCAATGTAGCAAGAATATGAGTGGCAACTCTCATAAGCGCTATTTGCAGTGACAAAGTTGTTTTCTCAAGTGAAAGTTGCATCTTTCATATTTTTGCAGACTATTTTGTTTGGTGTGATTTGAATAGTTGGTTTATTTATGTTTTTTTTTTTTTCGTTTGGAACTAATGGTCGTTACCAGATCATAGGATTTTGTTAATCTTGGCTTGGGATTATTGTTTTGTTTAGTATGGAACCTATTTATCCTGCGTTACATGATGTTTTGTTTGACTAGTTATTGCATCTCGACTTAGCATAATATTTGATGTGTGCTTAACATCTGTGGGATCACTTCTTGTTATTGCACTTAGATAGGTGAGCTATCTGTGTTTTTAATTGGAATCTTTTAATTTGTTATTCATTTTTCCTCATCACTTGGAAACAGTCTCTGGCAGAAATGTAAGTTAAGGCTGCGTACAATAGATACTTGTGGTCCTGCTCTTTTTCGGACCCTACACATGGCTGGAACTTTAGCACACCGGACTTGCCCTTTTAGAGTGATCCCACCATAAGTTTAAGTAATACTAGAGAACCTTTTTCGACCTCAATTTCGACAAGATTATTGTTCAAAGACTTATTTCCCTACAGCAACCAGAGCTTGTTTGACAACATTTTCTGTAACTATTCTCTTATTGAACTTATCAAGGTCCTGGTTCTTCGTTCGTATTTTTTTAGGACTATTTTTTATGTAGTAATTGTAGTCAAGCTTATGAGGAGTATAATATTTAATACGTAAGAGTTAGTGTTTCAATTAATTTTAGAACAATTCATCTGATAAAAGTTTCTTAAACTTCAAAAGAAATAAATATTTTTGAAAACTTATTTTTTATTTAGTTTTTCATTTTAGGTTCTTGAAGATAGATGTTTATTTGTCACATTCATGAACCTATTAATAACATTTTCTTAATGAAACTCGTTTACGCTCAAAAACTTTTATCCTTTCAACAGTGTGTTTTTTTTAATAAAAGGATATCACTTCAAGAAGCAATAAAAAATACTTTCCCTTGAAAATACTTGAGAGACATTAATCAAAAGGTGAAAATTGAAATCACTAATTGAAGAATAGAAAAGCAACATTCTTAAATGCTATTTGTTTTGAGGCTTAGTTGAATTTCGAAGATAGAATTGTTATTTATTCTTCCATTTGTTTGTGGGAGAAATGCCAATTATCTTCAAGAAACGTATTAATGTGTCTCTAAGCTAAGGAAGTTCTAATTTAAAATTCTTTATACTATCATCATTCTTGTTCTAACAATTTGAAGATAGTTGTCTGATAAAACAACCACAATAGAGATGAACAACCACAATGAAGAGATTTAGTTTGAGGAAGAAAACATAGTGAAGAAGAAGCAGCAGCAAAATGAATAGTAAAGGAAGCCTTTTGGGAATGGTGGAAAGCTCAGATAATGGAGAGCCTTTTCCTTTTTTTATTCAGCTTAGAAAAGCAGAAAGAATACATTGCAAATACTTATATATACACTATGGGCTAAATAACCAACTAACCTCCTTAACTAACTCTTAACCACACCACTAACCACTAACTAACATTTAACAAACTAACTTCCCATTAACTATTTATTACTCTTCAATATCCCCCTTCAAGCTAGGTAGTATAAATAAGTTCAACACTCCTAACTTGCACAAGAGATATGTATGTTGTGATCTACTCAGAGCTTTTGTAAACAAGTCTACCTCTTGATCCTTAGATGCAACATGAGATGTCTTGATTGTCCCATATTATATCTTCTCCCTTGTTAAATGCAAGTCTATTTCAATGTGTTTAGTTCTTTCATGGAATATAGGATTTGCTGCAGTTAGAATTGCAGCTTTACTATCACTGATCAATTTCACTGGAGTCTTGATGTCAGCCTTCAACTCCTTGCAGATTCCAACTAGCCATATCATATCTAAAATAACTGCAGCCATGCTTCTATACTCTGCCTCTGCTGAGCTCCTATAAACAGTACTCTGCTTCTTTGATTTCCATGAGATTAAGGAGTTCCCCAGTTTTACCACATAACCTGTGATTGATCTTCTTGAATTAGGACATCCAGCCTAGTCTGCATCACAATATGCAGTTAATTTGTTGCCTTTTTTGAGCTCAGCAGAATCACCAAACCTGGTTCATTCTTTACATATTTCACCACTCTGTAAGTTGTTTCCATGTGGGATATCTTGGGCCTCTGCATAAACTGACTTAACACATGGACAACATATATTGTGTCTGATCTTGTCATGATCAGGTATAACAGCTTACCAATTAATCTTTGATATGGTCCTAAATTCTTTAGTTCAGCATCTATCACCAAGTCACTCATATGCTCATCATATTCAACTGTTGTCAACCTTTGATCGCATTCCATTAGAGTGTTTGTTGGTTTAGATCCTGATAGTCCCAACTCACTGATCAACTCAAGAGCAAACTTCCTTTGGTTCATGAGAATTCCTTCCTTTGATCTTGTTATCTCAATTCCAAATAAATATTTCATCTCACCTAAGTCCTTGATTCTGAACTTGTTCTACAAGGCTGCCTTGGCCTCCTGGATCAATGTATGATCATTGCCTGTGATTAGCATATCATCAACATAGACTAGAATAATCACTATGTTGTCTTCCTTCTTTCTTGTGAACAAGGAATAGTCAAAATGGCTTTGTGTAAACCCTGAGCTGGTCAGAACCTCAACAAGCTTCAAGTTCCACTGTCTTGATGCTTGTTTGAGTCTATACGAGATTTTGTGCAGTCTACACATCTGCTTATTCCCCCCTTGACTGCCAAATCCTAGTTGTGGAGCCATGTAAACCTCTTCTATTAAGTCACCATGGAGAAATGCATTATAGATATCCATTTGGTGCAGACACCACTCATTTGCAGTAGCCAGTGCAAGAACTAATCTTACAGTGACCATCTTGACCACAGGAGAGAAAGTTTCTTAATAGTCCAAACCTGCTTGTTGGTTATACCCTTTGGCCACCAGCCTGGCTTTGTATCTCTTAACTGTACCATCATCTTTATACTTCACCTTGAACACTCATCTGCAGCCTATAGGAGTTTTACCAGCAGGAAGATCAACCATGGACTAAGTGTGATTATGCTGCAAGATAGCCAGCTCCTAGTTCATGGCATCCACCCATAGAGGGTTTGTGACTGCTTCTTCATAGGATTAGGGTTCTTTGATGGAGGTGATCTTGGATAGATATGCTTGATAATGTGGGCTGAGATTAGAATGTGATATGTAAGATTGTATAGGATAGAGACTATTGGATGCAGTGATGGAATGTGGCTTACCACATACAAAATCATGTAGCCAAGTAGGAGTATGTCTGGATCTGCTTGATCTTCTGGGAGCAACAATGGTTGATGAGGGAGTAATTAGAGGTGAAGGAAGTGTGTGTATCTAGGATGAAGGATCAGTATGAGTGGGAGGAGTGAATAATGTGAGGGTTTGTATGACTAAGGGTTCTGTATCATTTGTTGTGAGGACTCCATTTGGGAATATTTGCAGCCTTTTGTCTTTGATCATTTGAAAAGGAAAGATGTGTTTCCTGAAAATCACATCTCTGCTGATGAAGAAGGTGTTTGTGAGCATATTAAACAGCTTGTAACCGTTTTGTATGGATGAGTACCCTAGTAACACAGTTGCAACAGATCTTGGTGATAATTTATCTTCATTATGCAAATTAGTGGCAAAACATAGACAACCAATAACCCTGATATGATGTAAAGATGGTGCTCTACCATAGACTATCTCAAAGGGAGATTTACCAGATAACATCTGCAGGGGTAGTCTGTTAATCACATAAACAACATTGAGGACACATTCATTCCAGAACTTTAGTGGTAAGAAACCTTGTAAACGAATGGCTCTGTGCTTGTGTTTTCTCTCAACCATCCCATTCCGTTGAGGTGTGTGAACACAGGAAGTTTGATGAACAATACCAAGGGAATTAAATAAGGCATTGCAACTAGAATTAAGGAACTCAATGCCATTATCACTTCTAAAAACCTTCACTTGTGCACCAAATTGATTCTTTAACAGAGTAATAAATTATCTGCGGATGACAATAACATCACTCTTTATCCTCAACATATAAACCCAAGTCATCCTACTACAATCATCAACTAAAGTAAGGAAAAATATGCAGCCATCATTACTAACAACTCTATATGGACCTCAAACATCTCCATGTATTATAGAGAAGATGTTAGTGCTTCTACTAGAGACTATCTCAAAGGGAGATTTACCAGACAAAACCTGCAGGGGTAGTCTGTTAATCACATAAACAGCATTAAGGACACATTCAGTCCAGAACTTTAGTGGTAATAAACCTTATAAACGAATGGCTCTAGCAACCTCTAAGATGTGCCTGTGTTTCTCTCAACCGGCCCATTCTGTTGAGGTGTGTGAACACAGAAAGTTTGATGAACAATACCAAGGGAATTAAACAAGGCATTGCAACTAGAATTAAGGAACTCAGTGCCATTATCACTTCTAAAGACCTTCATTTGTGCACCAAATTGGTTCTTTAACAGTGTAAAAAATTATCTGAGGATGACAATAACATCACTCTTCATCCTCAACATATACACCCAAGTCATTTTACTACAATCATCAACTAAAGTAAGGAAAAATCTGCAACCATCATTACTAACAATTCTATATGGACCTCAAACATCTCCATGTATTATAGAGAAGATATTAGTGCTTCTAGAAAAAATCTGCAGCCATCAAGAAGTATTATTTAAAATTAACCTAAAGTTTACTATAAGTCACAATATTTACCAATTTAAAAATATATAAAAGGGGAAAGGCCCAATTAAATGCACTTGAACTATTGAAAATGGTAAAAAAAAATATCCTTAATTTATATATTAGATCAAAAATGACCCTATCATCTACCTTTCGATTCAAAAATGACCTTCATTCGCCTTTTAGGCTCATTTATACCCTTGCAACTAATAACACTCTCTTTTTCTTTTTTCTTTTTAAATATTTATTATGTTTCATTTTGTTATGGAATAAAATAAATCTCTTTCTTTATTAGATTTCTTTTCATGATTTACCCAAACCAAATTGATGTATCTCTTTAAGGATCAAAGTGATTCTTTTTAAAAAGTGATTTATTAAAATAATTAACTGATTTAACTTTCTAAAAACAAAAACTTTTTAAAAATATTTAAAGTTAATAAAAAAGTAAGTTTTAAATTTATCTGAAGAGTAAATTTTTATTTGTTTTATTGTTATAATAAAAAATAACGAAAACTATTCAAATTTAATTAAATAAAAAATTTAAAAAATCTAAATCAATTTTAATAAATCGCTTTGATCCTTAA
>JAOTQJ010000096.1:6208935-6235071 GCA_025642045.1 Solanum sejunctum | reverse complement strand
TACACTTTAGACCTCATGTAACTTAATTTCAAATTAATTGAGGCTTTGATCAAGGCTGGTCAAAATTGTCAGTCTTTTTTTATTTCAACACTTGGATGTATTTTGCAATTTTTTATTTTTTTTTGAGCTTTTGGAGTTGAATAGTTAAGCTGTCGAATGAAAATGGAATGAGTAACTTTTTTTATATGTCTTTGACAATCTTCTGAACTAATTTTTAAATTGTATTTAAGATTGAGTTAAGTTTAAATGAGACCAAAGGTGAGCAGTGGAAGCTAGTCGATAAGCTTAACAATGAACCTGTTAGCAGCTGGTTGGAGAGATTCTATATCATAATTATATGATTAAATTTAAGTCATAAAAGAAATTTACTAGCGTATCAAATTAGTTAATGAGTTCTCAAGAAAAGATTGCTTGTCTCAATTGAGAAGTGACAATTAGTGGACACTAAATTAAAATATTTCAAGATCGCTAATCTTTATAATCAAATGTTTGGTAGACACTTTTAATTTATTTTTTCTAAAAAAGAAAGATCCTATCGAACAGCTTTCCATTAAATAAAACCAACTACTTGATCAGATACATTGACAAGAACTAGTTTAATCAAATATTGAATATTCTATTAGGGTGTCGGTAGGGTGTCCCAATTTATAATTCTAACAAATTTCCAAAATATTAAAATAGTAGTAAGAAGGGCCATGGGACCCTAGCTTTATCATAAGCAAGACAATATTAATAGTATTTATTAAGTTTATAAATATACAAGGACATAAGTTAGTTTTTGTACCATAGTACATATCGATTAATCAACTTCTATAAGATATATAGCGAACATATATTATGGATATAATTTTAAACTAAAAGTTAAAGAAAATATAAAAGATTGTAGTAGTTTAATATAGAGGAGTCGATTTTTACTCTAAGATGCATATTTAAATTCTTTATTTAGTCTTATGACTAATTCTACTTTATTTTCTCTAAATTTTTTCATTAGAAAAATACTAGACTGTAACTAACTTAGCAAATTGATATTTGCTAAACACGTTGCTATTCACTATTCAGAATTCTTCTTAGTTTACATCGATGTTTATTGTTATTTAATTTGAGTCTGAATAATTTGAATTTATGGCAAATTTAATTCTCAGAGATTGAACTTGCAATCTCTGATTAATAGTCTGTTTGGCAGGGTTTTTGGAAGGTCAAAAATATTTATTTTAAAAAAGATGTTTCATCAAATTTTTGAGAAAAAATAAATTATTTTAAAAGTAATAGAAAGTGTGCTTTAGAAACTAAAAAAAATAATCTCTCAAAATATTCTTTTGAAAATCACTTTTAAGAGTAATATACATAAAAATATATATATATTTAAAAAGCTTGATCAAATACTAAATGCTACTTAAAAATTGTATATTAAATTTATTAATTAACTTTTCAAAACCAATTGCCTTTTACAAACTCGGCAAGTATGGTAGAAGAATGAAACCTTGTTTAGCACCTTGTGGCAACTCCAACTTGTGAGTTGTGATTATTCACGGAAGTTAAACTTTTCCCTACTCCTTATGTCTTATATATTTTTAGTGTGTCAATAGACACTGCAACTAACATCATAATACCCTTTTTATCTATTTTTTATTGTCCACTATATTATCTTATCATGTTCAATAATTAATTTATGAAATCAAGAGATAATTAATTTTTATTTATTTTTATCATTAATTATTTTTATTTTTTTTTAAAATATTGTATTTATTATATTCAAAGAGTAATTTGATAAAATTATTTATTTTATTTATTTTTTTTAATTTTAATGTTAAGCGAATGAGGCATAAATAAAAATAGACGAAAAAAATATGTATATTTATGCTTTCATCAACTGTCGGTGGACACTCCTTTTTCACCAATCCATTGTGCAAACATATTTTTCATGCACAAACAAATCTCAAGTCTGGGCCTACGGTACGCAATTTAAATTAATTCATGTAAATTTTGGACACTGGGTGAAAATTTGGAAAAAAGAAAAATCCTCTTTAGGGGTAGTTAGATGAAAATGGTAATTTATGAATTAGTTATTCATATGAAATTAATTATTTTTATTTTTTAAAAATAAATTTTCTCATAATTTATATATTAGTTATTTGAAATTTTAAATAGTTAATCAAGTACCTAATCCACTATTATTTTTAACTTGTCACAGTTTTCTGTTGGAGAATCAAATAATTGATTAATAATTTAAGAGGTATGATATAGAAAAAATTACAATTTATAATACTTTTATATAGTTTTTTAATATCTTAATATTTACTTTTAAATACTATCAAATTATTAACAAAATTTAATTTAGCTTTGAAAATCAAATTGACTTTTGAGATACGCAAAATGACAACTTCAAAGAATGAAGAGAGTATCATGATATTTTGATGCAACTAAAAAGGATGAAGAGAATATCATGATATTTGATGCATTGAATTTTATGCATAGAAAAATAATATGTTATTAAGTATGATAGAAGTTTTGCTTGATTAATACATGGAAAAATCACTTACTTGAAAGACATTCACATCATTATATTATAAATACAATGTCATATTTATATATATAGATCACCCAAGAGTCCTAGATAAAGTCACTTACACAGACTAACAATCCTACATAAATTAACTTACAAATAAACAAAGTCAATTCATATTAGAGAAGTAAGTGTTATCCTTTATCACTCCCCCTCAAGTTGAGCAGGGGTCTGGACCACCATCAACTTGGATTTCAACTCAAGAAATCGTGTCTTGGACAATGGTTTTGTCAATAGATCTGCAACTTAATCATGAGAACTGACATATCGCACTGAAAGAGTCTTAGCACGAACCTTGTCTCGACCAAAATGACAATCAATCTCCAGGTGTTTTGTACGAGAATGAAAAAGGGGGTTGGCTGTTAAATATGTGGCACTCAAATTGTCACACCAAAGAATAGGAACAGAAGAGGTAAAGCAGCCAATCTCTCAAATCAAAAACATGCGATTTATAAAGTTGCGGCAGCTAGTGCTCTATACTCTGCCTCAGTGCTTGATTGAGAGATCGCCCTTTGTTTTCGTGATGACTATGATATCAAATGATTACCCAAGTAAATAGCAAAATCAATGGAAGACTTCCTGTCATCCACATCGCCTCCCCAATCCAAATCCGTATACTCATAAAGTAATATCATAAATTGCCGTGAAAAGAACAGTCCATAAGCTAATGTACCTTTAATATAACGCAATATGCGTTTCACTGCCACCCAATGAATATCCATATGACAATGCATGAATTGAGATACCTTATTCACTGCATACGCCAAATCTGTACGTGTGAAGGTCAAGTACTGCAGTCCACCAACTATGTTACGATATAATGTCGGATCATTGAATGCAGCACCACCAGATGATGAGAGTTTAGAAGATGGGCAAAGAGGAGTGTTAACAGGGCTACAAGACTCCATCTGGACACGTCGAAGGAGCTCCTCAACATATTTCGTTGAGATAAAAATAGCCCTTCATTGGTCCTAGATGCTATAAT
This sequence comes from Solanum sejunctum, assembly GCA_025642045.1. NCBI lineage: Eukaryota > Viridiplantae > Streptophyta > Magnoliopsida > Solanales > Solanaceae > Solanum > Solanum sejunctum. The sequence goes on along the minus strand of JAOTQJ010000096.1, from coordinate 6,231,523 downwards.
ACCGAAAAAATAGGAAAGAGTCCCTAAATCATGTACTGCAAATTAAGATTGGAGCTGCGTAACCAAAGACTTAATACGAGCAGTGTTATTGCCAAGCACCAAAATATCATCCACATATATTAGACAAAAAATCTTTGATGTGCTACCAAAATACAACACATTTGATGCCTAAAATAAGACATTTTGTGAGTTCTTAATGCGACTTTTTATTATTTTTATGTGCTTTTATTTTGTTCTTGCAGAAAAGTCAGGTTGACATGATTTTGAAGAAAAATTACAAATTTTGCTGAAGCATAGGACATACGAGCTCACCTACAAGTCGTAGCCCAAGCTACGAGTCATTGGGTATGATCGTAGCAAGAAACAGAGACCAAAACTCAAAAATATGCTAAGTAGAGGTCACCCCTACGAGGCCATCCTATGAGTCGTAAGTTGCACTACGACTTGTATAGGTGGACTCATAGCAGGAATCAAAGAGCCAAAATATTGGACCAAAAACTAAAGGCCTAGACTATAAGAGGAGCATACGAGTCGTATCCCAAGCTACAACTCGTACCAGTGGGTCGTACCAGTTGAGTCCAAAATGTCAAGTACCTGATACAAGACCCCGATTACGACTCATAGGCCATCCTACTATTCGTACCTGCGAGGCGTGACAGCTGTCAACTATCTTTTCTATGTAATTTTTAGGGTTATTTGGTAAACACTATATATGGTTTAAGTTAGAATTTTAAAAAGGGAGATTCGAAACAAAGAAGAAAATATCTTCTTTGAATATACTCTCAATAAAGCTTGTAGGTCTTTAGCTTAGATTATCTTTTTCTCTTGGAAAACCCTATTTTGGGGATTGTAAACCTTGCTTTGTGCTTATTATCAATCTATCAAGCTTGTGGTTAGCAACTTGTGGAGTCTTCAATCTTCATAGCCTTGGGTAAAATTCTCAATCATGTCTTTTATTTGCATTTTTGTTGGCTTTACCTTAGCCATGAGTAGCTAAGCACCCACAACTTTGGGTTGTGGGAACTATGGGTATTTAACTTGAGATAACCTAGGTTTATTGCATTTCTATGATTGGGGTTTTATATGTATTGTTTACTTCTTTTTGTTATGATCGTTGTTTAGTGGTGGCCAACACTAAATCCCGCCTACTATCACGATCTCGACCAAGGTAGTGACGAATAGGAAAAAGAAAGTAGATGGCAGAATTTGATTGATATTTTCTTGTCTAATCAACCAAACCTGACCAAGGAGAGGTTGACTAGGACAATAGGTAACGGTTAGTTAGAACTCTATGGTAGCTGACCAAGTGCCATGGCGAAATTCGACCTTCACCTTCACAAGACGACTGGAAGAACCTAAGTTACCATCCTGCATGTGAATCTCCAATTGTAGTTATGTTACCTAGGGTAATAGAGTCAAAGAACCATGGGGAACACAATTCCCAAGTTGTCTCTAAAATTGAGTGTTTTTCTGCGTCTTAGTATAATGTTTATTTTATTTTGTTCTTGAATCACCCCCCCTCCTTTAGAGATTTTAGTTATCGATACTCGAAATGATTGATAGTGAATTCTTGTAGTCAAACCCTGTATTCCCTGTGAATTCGACCCTAATATTCAGTTAGGTTAATTGTTGACAGCGACTGCTTTCTTATTGAAGCGTGAACATCATCAATCTTATCAATTAGAGTAGACCTATAGAACAAAGAACTATCAGTCTTAGAGCCCGAGAAGCCTAGTGAAGTGAGAACATCAGTGAGTCGCTTGTTCCACATAAGAGGAGCTTATTTACAATCATACATGGATCATTTGAGGAGGCCCACATGATTAGCATGAGAGGGATCTAGAAAACCAGGAGGTTGAGACATATAAACAACTTCATCCAAGTTGGGATATGTCATCCATTAATAATAGTTAAGGATAACAACAACTAAATTGTGGATGGTTTAACTACAGGGGTAAATATATCCATAAAATTAATCTCAGATTGTTGGTGATATCCTTTGGCGACAAGTCGTGCCTTATAACGATCTAAAGAGCCATCAGCCTTCAACTTTGTCTTAAACGCTCATCGACAATCAATGATATTTTGAGTTAGAGAAGAAGGAACAAGCTGCCAGATTCCATTGCATATTAATGCATTGTATTCTTCATACATATCACAACACTAATGCTCATGTTTAACAACTTGAGAATAGCAAGAAGGTTTCTGAAAGGGCTGAGTAACAATAGACATGGAGAATGGTTGTTTAGGATTCAGTGAACCAGTTTGAGCCCGAGTGACCATACACCAAGTAGGTAATGAAATTGGCAACTCAAGTTGAGGTGACACATGTGTTTCCATCAAATTTGAAGGTTAAACAACTACAATTGAGTTTTGTAAGGGTGTCTGAGATACAGATAACTCGATTACTGGTGAGATGAGGGACTGATCTAGTTGAGAATTATTTGGCAAAGGAGACTTGGAAGGGTTAGAGGAAAATTACTTAGAGATGGAGGTCTTAGAGGAGAAAGAGGAACTTGTAGCATGATAGGATCTGTGGGAGTATTGGTTGATTTCATGTGCACTAATGCATCCTAATAAAGAAATGAAAATACACATTTATAATCATTATGAATTTTATTGTATCCTAAGAGCACGTACGATTTAGATCGAAGTGATAATTTGTCCTTGGCATAGGGACGAAGCCAAGAAAAACACATACAACCAAAAACACACAATAGAGAATAGTCTGGATCCTTTTGAAAAAGTGGATAAAATAGTAATCGATTTTTCAATCGTGGTGTGGGTAATCTATTAATAGTATATACGACAGTTTCAAATGTATTTGTCGAAAAATGATAAGGAACATTGACGTGATGTAATAATGCTCTACCAGTTTCGATGATATGCCTATGTTTACTTTCAGCATAACCATTTTGTTTAGGTGTGTAAGGACAAGAAATATGTTATGTAATACCATTATCACGTAAATAATTGGTCAAGGCTTGAAATTCCCCTCCCCAATTAACTTGAAACTTTTAATTGGGCGACCAAAAAAATTTTCAACTATTGTGCAAACTGAATAAAAACATGAAGTACTTCAAATTTAAAGCGAAAAAATTAGACCCAAGTGTATTTACTAAAATGATAAAAAAAAAAAAAAAGATCACATAATAATGATAACTGTCATTAGAAATAATTGGGGCAAGTCCCCAAACATCAAAGTAGATTAAATCAAGTGGACCAAAAGCTTGAAAACTAAAGTCACAAAAGGAAATCGTATGACTTTTGCTAACAACACAAGCAGTGCATAAACTAAGAGGTTTACTAGACTAAAAAACACTAGATGATAATGCTGACGCATAGTAGAATATGATGCATGAGCCAGACGAGTATGCCAAACACCAAGAGAAGCTACGAAGGAAGCTGGAGAGGAAAGTTTCGTCATAGGAAGCAAGTATGGTCATATTTCAGTTCACCCTTTGTGAAGTGGTACCATCAGTGCCAAATCCTTAATCAAAACATGATTAGGAAAGAATTCAACAGAAAAAATGTTAGATTTAGTAAAAGAACTAATAGAAACTAAATTTTGAGTAGCAATTGAAACATGAAGAATATCGTCAAGTTTAATTTTTTTGTTGGAAGCAATAACAGAGCTTGCACCTATATGAGAAATTGGTAATTTGGAGTCATTACCTAGAGTGACTTCCTCAGGACCTTGATATTAAGAGTGAATGCCAAGGTTATCCAAATTAGATGTTAGATGATGCGTGGTGCCACTATCTATCAACCAATTTTGGGTAGGTAGAGATTAGGTATTTGCTAGGTTGGAGACAGGTCGTCAAAAAACTCGAGTGCCATAAGATATTTAGGGTGACGGGCAAACTCGTGCAATATGTCCTTTACCGTCACAATTATGATAAATAATTATTGACACATCAAACGTGAACAAGGGAAGTTGGAGGATTGAGTAGTGGTTTGAAAATCTCGTTGTTGAGGCGTCTGAGAAAAATCACAATTTTGAGAATGTCCACGACCCCTATTACCTCTACCTCTACCAAGACCACGATTTGGGGGAAAAGACCTTTGAGTGTAGTGGGTTCTGGGTACCATGACATTAAGAGTCTCATCTCGCTTTAGTTGTCGTTCTTCATTCAATAATAATCCATACAAAACATCAAACGAGATATCCTTTTAACGCGATTTAAGTGACCTTGTAAAAGGATGATATGCTGGTCCCAATCAAGTTAGCACAAATTCAATCAGATCATCATTAGTAGCTGTGTGTTGCAATGCAGGCAACTTGTCCGCAATTCCTTTTGTCTTTTGTATATACGACTCAATACTAGCGTTCTCTCTCAACAACGTATGTAGTTGTGCTTTTAACTCAAGAATTTGAGGCTACAAACCTGAAGCATAGGCAACAGTCAGTTTGTTTCAAGATGTTTGGGTCGTCTTAAACCCAACTAGTTGGGGTAATATTCCTTCGAAAATGGAAGCAACGATCCAACTTAACACAAGTTGATCTGCTCTTACCCAAATGTGATAAGATGAATTTGATTGATTACAATATAAAAACTACTCTGGAATCACTTTATTATCATCAATATGATGACCAAGTCCACAACCGCGAACCATCGGAAGGAGCTGTGTCTTCCACAACAAAAAATTTGATGACATAAGTTTAAGCGGCAACTGATGAGCAAGGCTAGGAGATGGTAGAGTGGTGACTGTGGAGATTTGTGTCAGCACAGTTGTCCCCTGCAAGGAAGAACTTGATGAGGTGTTGTCATTCGCTATTGAAGCTGCGCTACAGCAAAATGTCTATTTTATGTTTTATCTATTCCGAATGTTTTAATTTGATTTGTTTTAACCTCTTAGGGCTCAGATAATATACCATGAAAGACTTTCTCATCATTATATTATAAATACAATGTCATATTTATTTATACAAATCATCTAAGAGTTCAAGACTAAGTCATTTATAAAAACTAACAATCCTAATAAATTAACTTATACATAAATAAAGTCAATTCATATTAGACAAGTATTATCCTTTATCATTACTAACCAACAACCAACCAAAATATTTTCTATTAAAAGACGTCAATGATTCTTTATCAATCATAAGACTGACTGTTTTTGCACCTATAATGTACTTTTTGATTCACTAACTCCAATCAATACAATAATATACATTATTAATCTTAAATATTAAAAATATTTCATCCAATAGAACACATTAGTGTCGGTGAAAATTGGCATGGCTTTCAAGGGAGGGACGTAAGTAGCACTGCGTTTGTTTGGTTAGAAAAGTTAGGGTCACGTAAACATCAATTATTTCCATTTTTATAATATATTTTTTCTTTAGTATTTCCTCACATTTTTTTAATTGTTTTTGTCTCACCTAATTTTAAAACGTAAGCAATTTTTTAAATTTAAAATATATATGAATAATTGAATACATTAAATATTTTTTATCTTAAATATATATGTGAAGTGAAAAATTATTAAATTAAAATGTATTTTTAAAAAATAAAATAAACAAATTGAAAGAAAGATTTTCTTTTTAAAATGACAAGTGGATCACTGAAGCAGTTAGCTTTCAAAGTGAAAGTGGGGACAAGAGCTATCATATGCTGTTTTGAAACAAAAGCAGAACTAGTATGTACTACTATTTTATTTCCCTTTATATCAATGATTAATACAAAGATTTTTTTTTTTGGGTCAAAAATAACAATGTTTTTTGTGCAACTTGTACCAAATATCAAAGATTTTGAGCAAATTTATTTAGTCGCTATTTTTACAAATATTATTTTAATTGAATTAGGGAGAAAATAATAACAACAACAACAATAATAATAATAATAATATTTTACAAAATAATTATGAAGTTTTTTACTATTTCATTGAGAATCTATTTTATTATTCATTTTTCGAGTGCGTTGATTCAATGAAAAATACATGAAAAAATAGAAAAAATTATAAAAATACACAAGTTATGTTTACATAATTTTATATAATTTTGACTCTTTTAAAAAATTATAAAAAAAATTTAAATGATACAAAACTGTAATATCTATTGATACAAATTATAATCTCTACTTCTCCATGTACCATAGTTAAAATCTTTTAATGCCCCTACCTTTTGACATATATTACTGGTTCCGTTTTTTGTATCAACCAGAAGAAATTTTTGGTAATTTTTTAAAAAAATTGATATTAATTGGAATTAACTGAAAAAATATGGAATTTGTATAAGTTATACAAATAATATATTTTTTTATAAAATAAATTTATCATTAATTCGCGGTGAAAAAAAATCTTTGTTTAATTTCTAGTAACGTATGGGAGTCCCTCATTTTTTGGTTATTGAACTTTTCTTATTGACGAAAAAAAAAATTCTTATATCATAAATTCCAACCTTGAATGGATCAAATACAAGCATATCAATTGAAGACCTTAAAAACAATGAGTAATCTATAAAACTTTTATACATTACATTGAATATTGATAAAGTATGAGAAATTATATATCTATATCAGATGTTGAGTGAAAATGTTTCCTAAACATCGGGCATTGACGAGATATACATTCCAGTGAGTATATCTTTGCGATCGAATAAGCAATCTACATTTAATTTTAGTAGACTTAATATTAATCTTGAGCAAATTGTGAATGATATCCACACTAACCCTCTGATAGAAAAATAAATATTAATCCAATTAAATTAATATATAGCGAGTAAGATATTTAAAATTATAAAAGCAAGTAAAATAGTTGAGTTCCCATAAACTTAAACAGAAAACTTAATAACATAAAACATTTCCCAGAAATTGAAAGTCAATGCATCAAAATACCTACCAATAGTCTAAAATATATAAGGGATGCAATCCCAGAAAACATCATAAATATGCAACTAAATATTCGAGTCCAAACAAATGGACTAAGAAATAAAGAAGAATCCATGGTAGTCTGAACAAGTTAGCCTATCCTTGAATTCGATAAATTACTAGTCTCCTAGATGAGGTCTTTCAGTATCCACTTGAAGATACGTTGTACTTAATAAAGAAAGAGCTAGTGCAGGATCAGTACACATAACAACAATATACTGATAGGATCACACGACTATTTTAATAAGCAAAATATATAACTAGTAACTATAACATAGTAAACCACAGATATACAAAAAGAGCAACAAGTTCACAATTCATGCTCAATACACCAATTTCATGATTATCAGTTCAATGTACAATCAATAATAGTCCTCTCATGGCATGCACGCCCAAATAGTTTGTGTTAAAATGTAACATTCGATCCAATAATATGTTAAAATATGACACCTGACCAATAATGTGTCAGAACATGCTATTCGATCCAATAATATATCAAAATATGACACCCAATCCATAAACACAGTCACAACCATAATGAATAATTCACAACTTGTCAAGTTCAAGTAATAGATTCATTGCATGCAATTTGATCAATTTTGAGAGTTCTACTTGTCTAAATTCAATTCCTTAAAGTCTTACAGGTCCTTATCATCTTGGCTATCATTACCAATCTAATCTATTATATAGATATTTGGTATAGTTGATACACAAACAAAACATCCAAAAGGTCAGACTTACAAATCACACCTCAATCCCTTATCGAATTTCCCTAAGCCTCATATGGGTCTAGGCTGAAAATTTTCAAATTACTACCCAAATTTTTTCTGGCCTCCAATTTTATTGTTTTATATTGACCTACTCATAATGACGGATCAAATTATTATGATAGTTATCAATTTAGTCATTACTCATCCCCGAGTGATCAAACAAAAGTACCTTGGGCTACAACAAGAATAAATTAGTAAATTGATGAACAAATGTGGATACTTGTCTCACATATCCTTTTCGGTATACCAAATTGCTTCCTCAATACGACGATGTTTCTATTGGAACTTTCACAAACTTAATCTTCTTGGTCCTCAACTTTTGTACATCCCAATCCAGAATTGCAACTGACTCTCTTTCATATTGGAGGTTCTTATCTAATAACACTGAATGCCACTTAATTATGTAGTTCTATCCCCATTTTTTTAACATAGACATATGAAAAGGTGAATGAATTCTAGATAATCTACGTGATAAGGCCAATCTATAAGTTGCTAGCCCTACACATTCAAGGATCTCAAATGGGCTACTGTAGCAAGGACCAAGCTTTCCCTTCTTACCAAACCTCATAATATGTCACAAAACAGACCTAGGGTGTAGGAGTGACATAGCAAATGGGAACCCGAGAGTTCTTAAATAAGCCTCAAAGTATCTATATTTACATCATCGTCTCGGAAGCGCATAATGAAGTAGTAATCACATAGTTCTAAGGGATAGGAAAGCATGACTCACATTATAGAGATGTCATAGGGATAGGAATTTGCATGGATTCATATAGCACATAGTATATAGTAACTAAGGGGCGGGTAAGTATGACTCACACTATGGGGATAGAATGGGACTTAGAACTTTCCACAATTTCGCATCTCATCATAACATGCCATCATATCATCAACATTCAATAGATAGCCATAATCATAATATCCATAAACAAATAGCATGGCACAACACAAATTCGTACAAAAGTCTATATATTGTCCAACAATGTCTCTAAGTCATAGAATAGGACGGAAACAAAAACATGTCCTGGGCTCACCTTAAATTAAATAAAACATAAGCGGAAGCAACATAATAGGTAGATGAATGGTGGCTTGTCCTTGGATGATAGGACTCACCACAATAACTTCAATAATCCAAGCTAAGCGTCAATAGGTGGATGAAGATAGTCTCTGGTATCTACATGGTTAAATCATGTAGGCAAAGAGTATACGTTATTACATTTAAATATACTAAGTATGCGAGCATACAATGCATACGAACTCATTAAATTTGTATTCAATGTTTGATAAAAAGGCACATATATGGAAAGAAATATATACACAAAGAAGAGTAATATATCGATATGTCATGAAATCCATAATGCATGAAATGTCATAAGAGAGGATGAGACCTTAACCGACATTTCAAACTCATGCGAGCTATTACATGAATTTACCCGATGAAACCTCCCATCGGATTAGAGTAAATCACTTGTCAAAGGTAGTCTACATCACACCTTATGACTCGGTCATTTCGGAAGGATTTCAAAATCATCTCATAAAGAGGCATAAACATATACATGTGTTGGCACATAATTCAAGAGAAAAGGAAGAGGATCCTTGGGGATAGTCTTGACGCCTCCAATTCCATTCATGCTAAGTCATCATCCCACAAGAATACATATACATATACATATACATGCTTTCAAAAGAGGCACAAGTCATTTCAAATAATTTCAATAATACTTAGACTTAAAGGCCAAACGTTCTTCATAATCATGCATGCTTGGGCTCAAAAGTCAAATCATACTTTCATACATAAAAATAGCTCATTTATATATCTACAAAATGGTGTAAATATGCGGAGTTATAATCAACATAGTAATACTTTTCTTATAGTTTTTAAATATTTAAATATTTATTTTATAATATTAAATTAATTTAATCTAATTTAATTTTTAAAATCAAATTGACTTCCGAAAAATGTAATAGAAAGGCAAAAGGTGATGGATGGATGTACTTGGATTAGAACTTGGAAGGGGTATATCACTTTTTAGTAAATAAAATGCAGTAGAGTCGTAGAGTAGTTGCTTTGGATTTATGAAGGTGAGGAAATAGTTAGCAAATAGATTGGCGCGTCATAAAAAGAAAGAAAACAACAAAGTTGGGGAGAGGTAACATAAATCAGTGTCGGATGCGTGGCAAAGTGACATAATAAAGCTTTTATTACGACCGCCTGCCTAAACCATGTCGTTGGCCCCATCCAAACACATCCTCCAACTGTTTTATATTTAACTTATTCTTCCTTTTCAAAAATGGCATTTACAATTGCCTAAATATTATAACTACCTTCCTCTCTATTTATTCATCCTATTTTGACTTCATATAGAATATAGAATTTAAAAAAGTGAATAAAATATTTGAATTCTATAGTAATAAATTTAGAAATATGTTAAATATATTAAAATATTTTTTTTAATTTTATAATATTAAATATATTATGTAAAAAAATTTAGATAAATGAACTAAAAAAAAAGAAAACTATATTATATGAATCTTTCAATTGTTTTGAAGTACTAGTAAATATTCGTGTAAGAAGTAAAAATTATCTTGTATAAGTGTATGAATGATGCAATGACACATGCTGAGGATGATTGGTCATAATAGTCAGACAGAAAACATTAGATAATGTCCTCGACGTGTTAATGTTTAAGCAACTCAGTTTGAAAAGGCTCTGAACTTGATACAGTGGGACCGATATCATATTGATTTAACCAACTCTGAATCAAATGCAAAACCATAGTTGAGCAACGATAAGGGTGAGATAAGCTAACTAGTTTGCCAATCACAAAAGGTGTTCAGTAACCAAAAAGCGAGAAAACTATATATACAAGATAAAAACAGACTTGTATAGGTGGATGAATGATGTGGTGACACATGGTGAGGATGATCTCAATCATAGTAGTTTTGTAGAAAGTATTGGATAGAAAAATCAAGAAAATCCTCTTCCTATTTAATGTCCTCAGAGTGTGCACTGTTAAATATAACTTAGTTCGAAAAGACTCTGAATTGGATGATGTCATATCGATATAGATCGATCAACTCTCCAAAGATGCATAATTGGATGCAGAGTCATGACCAAATAAGATAAGGATGGGATAAGCTAGTTAGTCTCTAAAGCACAAAAGTTATTAAGATCCTCATTGATGATAAACAATTGCAGAATTTTGATAATCTTCATAAATTGTGAAATTTTTTAAATTTATGAGATAAAAACATAATTTTAAAAAATTTAATTATCAAATCAACTTAATTTAAAATCATGTCCAAACGAATCCTTATAGTCGAATGGGATATACATATTCCTTCCAAAAGTCATTCACAAATACAACAAAAAAGTTACAAAACTTATTTAAACAAACAAAAAAACTAATTATATGTATTAGATACTTGCACTCACCCCTCTGTATATTCCAATATTTACTATGAGTGTGACGTAGTTTCAATCCCATCTTAAGGTATATACCTAATTAGTACAACTTTAACAATAGTTAAGACTTAAGAGGGTATAACTTTTATAGTTTTGCATAGATATGGACTCTAAGATTTTTAAATCTTAAGTAATGATTCCGCTAAGTGTTTTTATAAAAATTATTTCAAACAATGTTTCAATTCAGTTTAGCAAAAGACAGGTAAATATTTTCAATAAAATCATTTTAATTAACGATATATGTAATTTTGCCACATATGCAAAAATGTACATATATGTATCGAATTTACTAAATTTATATACATAATTTTTAAAATATAATAAATTTAATATTAAAAAGTTAAAGATAAAACTCATCGAATCATAGAAATCTAGGGGAAAAAAGAGTTCACTCGCATTAGCCTTAAGTCTTCTATTTTTGTGTTTTTTAGTCAAGAAGAGATAATCTTCAATGTTCTAGATTGGATTCAATAATCATAAGTGCAATTGTTTAGTGATAAGTATGTACTTACTTCACTGCCCACATGTCATTTGTCCTTCTATTTAACGTAGGTTTTTAGTTTTCCTTTTTTCTACCTCTATAGGCTTTATGCACAAGCCTCCTTAGCTGCTTCTTTTTTCTTTTTGATCTTAAAAAAGAAAAACAGAGGAGAGTTCTTTACTGCATTCTCTTGTTTCTCTGTCTACTCATTTATTTAATTATCATATTTTCATTTCTTTCCTCCTAACAAAACCCAACAGCCCGCAGATTAGTTACCACTTTCTTCTTTTTTTTTTTTAATGCCAAATTTTGATTTTCTTTTTTTCCTAACATTGAAATGTTAGGCTGAGTAATCAGATAAATGTGTGGACTTTGTGATTGGCTGAGTGTCTCGTCATTTTGGGCAAAATTGCCGCTACTTTCATAAGATCTGCGACTTCTCCTCTCTTCAACTTGGGAAAAACACCTGCCGCCGACACTTGCCTTGGTTAGAATTTCTTTTTCTTCTATTAAGTCCAACATTTATCTCTCTGTTATGCAACTGCAGGTCGTTCATAATGCATTGATCTGTTTCTCCATTAAATCGATCTACTTATTTGCTTTAGCCTACAGAGTCAAAAAACAATGATGGAAACTAGGGGAATGCCGCCGATAATGAACGCTAGTTCTGTTGCGAGCGAGAATGAGTGGGAGGTGAGGCCCAGTGGAATGCTGGTCCAGAAACGCAACCTGGATTCTGAGAACCGTCCTCCTCCACCTACAATTCGGGTCCGGGTCAAGTACGGTTCCCTTTACCACGAGATCAATATCAGTTCTCAAGCAACCTTTGGTATATATATATATATTTGAACTTAAGGAATACATTTATTTGTAGCATTTCTGTAGTTTCAATTTTTGTTTGTGAATTGGCCTCAGGAGAATTGAAGAAGATGTTGAGCGGTCCAATGGGTTTGCATCATCAAGATCAGAAGTTACTGTACAAAAACAAAGAAAGGGAAAATAAAACATTTCTTGATGTTGTTGGAGTGAAGGATAAGTCCAAAATTGTTCTAATAGAAGACCCAATTAGCCAAGAAAAACGGTACCTCGAGATGAGGAAGAATGCTAAAGTGGAGAAGGCCGCTAAAACTATTTCAGACATCAGTTTGGAAGTCGACAGGCTGGCTAGACAGGTAAGTCGTGATTCCCAGCCTTTTATCATAAAGTAATTTTAATCTAAATTTGGACAGGTTAGGCGAATGGATTAATTTGTCTGTGATACATAAGTATTGTTGTTAACTGCTTAGGTTTCTGCTCTGGAATCTGTAATATCTAAAGGTGGGAAAGTTGTAGAAAAGGATGTGATAAATCTGACAGAGTTGTTGATGAATCATCTCCTTCAATTGGATGGTATTATTGCTGAAGGTGATATAAAAGTGCAGAGGAAAAATCAGGTATTAAACTTAAGTCCATCTGTGGGTTTTCCGCTAAGAAATTTAGGCGAGTAACTGGCAATGCAGCAGAGACATTATAGCTCCAGTTCCTAACCAAAACTGGAAAGAGAAATATCTCCCACATTAAGAAAAATATTTTCCGCGGAAAATGATTTGCTAGACAATTTTTCTTAAAAAATGAATGAGTCTCTTACTTGTAATGTTTTGTAAGTAAGTAGAAAAATATTATTGCAAGATAACAAAATGTTATGGTGGTAGGGAGGGATGAGTGGGATGGTCAAGGGGTGAGGGTTGAGTGAGTCAGATTGAGATAATAAGCTTGGAATGTACTTATGCAACTTATGTTCCCTACTTTCATTAGAGAATAAATTTTTGGAACTTGTTTTCGTAGAGAATATGTTCTCCAAATACCTTATTCAACCAAACATATTATCTTCCACACCGAACACGCCCTAATAGTTGACTATTGATAACTGAATTTCTAGTGAAGAAATCTTTTATAGAAAACGCAGCTATCTGTTTTATTTCTACAATATCCTGAAATATAAGCTCAACCTCATAGCATGGAATGGAAGTTCTAAAAGCTGTTATATATGTTTGCAGGTGAGAAAAGTGCAAAAGTGTGTTGAAACACTAGATGTGTTGAAGATAAAAAATTCAATGCCAAAAAACAATGGAAATCACAATCCAAAAGACGGATCTCCCCCAGTTCATCAGCATAAAGATTACATGTATTCGAATGAGCAGGCATCATCACCAGTTCAACAACATCAAGACAGGCATTCATTTGGTAATTCACCGGTACAAAGCAAACAGCAGCATCAATCAAGACACTCGACCTCAGGGTCTGTTGTCATAACAACACAATGGGAAACATTTGATTCCACTCCAGCACCATTGCTAGATCATTTCTCATCCCCTACAGCCACATCAAGCACCCATGCTGCAGCTGCCCAATCACGACTCAGTTGGGATTTGCTTTGAGTAAGTTGTAGGCAAAAGTGTGTATAGATCAGCTGGTGTGAGTTCCTCCTTTCCGTTGTTGTTTTGGTACCTATTGTCCATTCTTTTCTGTATCTAGGTTTTGTTTCAAATCCCCTTTTAATAATCTCCAACTTGAGTAATAACTGGGGTTACCCCATAATAGTTACTGGAGTATTAGGTTGTATTTCCTCGTTGATATCATCAATTTTCTATGTAATGTTTTTGGTGTTGATATGTATGATTATACTATTATGTATTCCTGATTGTTGTGGATAGATATCGTATGTTCCTTAAATATGCAGATTATACTTGGAATCATTAAAAAATGCTTATTCATTTGAGAGCTGTGGTACTTGCCTTTTACCAATTGTAGGCATTGAAATTTGTGTTGAGATGATAGTTGATGATGAGACATGTTGTGACAATGAAAATTTTCTTTTACCCACGCGATACAATGTACTTTGGGACAGTGGTCTGGTAAGTTTCTTGTTGATCAATTTCTCAAACTAGGCAGGTGAGGATAACGGCTTGAATTGATACTTGCTCTTCTTTCCTGGTTCATATTCATGTTTGATCCTTTGTATTATTTCCCATATTCACATTAGGTATCAGAAACCTATACACCAACTGTTGGACTTTGAGCTAGTTTAAGGCACACAAAATCATACGCTGCGAAGTGTCTCAATGTAGAATCTATGTATACATGAACCTAGTTTCTTCAATAGCTTCGAGAGTATCAAAAACAGCCTCTTTATCTTCTCAAGGTAGGAACAAGGCTGCGTACATATCATCTTCTTGTTGTAGTAGTAGTTTCTTCAACAGGCATTTATGCAGAGTGCATAAACTACTTTTGTGTGCGGATCTTCGTCTTGTACTTCAATAGTCAATGCATTATTTGGCTTTTGCATCTAGTTTGACGGAGCCATGACTCTTGCTTCCACGTTTGTGTACGTTCCTTAAAATGTAGGAGTGCCTAAATGGAATTCTGGTCATCCTTTCGGTCATGATCGTAATCTCCTCTGCTTCAAGTACACGCTTATCCTGAAGAGTGCTAAAATATAAATCACATAGAAGGGTAATAAATGAGTTGGTTGGGTTGAAATGGATTGATCAAAATGAAATCAATCAATAATTAGGTCAAGATGAGCTAAACAATGAATCATAGCTCTTGATTCAAGGCTAACCCCCTTTTTTTAACTTGTCTTCTTGAGGTTGCTTAATTTTAACAAGTAACAACAATAACATATTGGGTGTAATTTCACGAATGATTTTGGGGAGGATCACTTTATACCTCTAATAGAGAGGTGGTGCCCGAACTAGTTTTAATCAAATTTGCTTAATTACCAAACAAAAGTAATGTTGTAACACTTTTTTCTCCTTTATTATAGTGATTATAGCAGATCAAATGCAAAAATAAATTGATTTAAATATTTGGACAAAATTACTATTTGACTCAAATGAATTCAGTTTTTAGATGGACTGAATCAGACAAGTCAAAATGGACAAGTCATCAGCCCTTCCAAACTTGAACAAATGGAGAAGATTATACTTCGCCATATGGTACTTCTGTACAAATCTCAATATCTCAAGATGTTATATGAGGGATTCAAAAATATATATGATGTTAACTTATTATTTTTCAGAAAATTTTGGAATTCCTTTGCCACCTTATTAAAATATTTCTTCATGTCAAGGTTATTCAACTACTCATTTAGCCAATAATAGTGTTTATCCTAATTGCATGAAATGAAAGATTGACGATTCAAATTATGGAAGTTACTTAATCAAGTAAATTTTATATTTTTCAGGACAACAAAATCATTCAATCTACCTATGGCTAATATAAAATAATTGAACCACAATTCCATCAGATTTCTTAGTTTGACACACATTTAACCTCTCTTCAGGTCCGTATTTATAATCATGAAATCGGTATGAAATATATTATTATGGCTAAGGGTGTTAAAATGAGTTCAAATGTAGGTAAATTTGTCTAACCCTAACATTTTATGGGTTGCGTTCAAGATAATTTTAATTGAGTTCACTACCAACTCATTCAAGTCTTAACCTATATCAAAAAAATCTTCAATTGAGCCCAATTTAATCCTCAATTTCAATCCGTTCCAATCTATCCTCCTCAGACCCCACTTGTGGGACATCACTAGGTATGTTGTTGTTGTTGTTAAATTGAAATTCAAATTGTGATTATAAAAAATAAATAGAAAAAAATAGCGTTTTTAGTCCTTGAGTTATTATGTAATTCTAGTTTTAGTCCTTGTGTTATTTGATTAAGCACCCTTGATCTTCAATTAACCAATATGTGCTATTTCAGTTCGATGATTAACGGATATCATTAAAATTAACGGACTAACAACTATTAGTAAGGGCATTTTGGGAATAACATATAAATTTCATTTTCTTTATTAAATAAAAATTAAAACCATCCCTTCTTCTTGAGAAAACCCTTCTTCTTCATTACCAAAAAAAAAAAGAAAAAACACTTCTTCTTTAATTCTCCAAAGAAATTAACGGAATGGGATTACTCCCAAAAGATGTGAGGAATTTTACTTTAGATAATTCTGAAAATTTTATTGTGCATTTAGATCAACCTTGTAATGCAAAATTTGAGATAAAAGAGAATGAATTGCACTATAAAAGGAATATTTCAGGGACTTTGAGTTATGGTCATCTTGATTTAAACTTGTATAAATAGCTTAGCACTTAGCATTGTTAGGCATCCATCAAAAATCATTCTTTTTCCTACATAGGCAAGCAATTGTAAAGCACTCTTCCAAGGAATATAAAACTTTCCTTCTTAAAGCTCTTTGTCTTTCTTTACATTCGTAGGCCCTGTCTGCCCAACAGCCAGCACTGCCCAACGGTCATATCTGTCAGCGCACATGCCAGCCCTGCCAGATAAGCCAACGGTCAAATCTGCCCCAACAACCATAAACGGCTAGTCCAACAGCTAGTTCCCTTTTGTAATTACCATTTGCTTTAGGAACTTGTATAAATAGCTTAGCACTTAGCATTGTTAGGCATCCATCAAAAATCATTTTAATTTCTGGGATTTCTGCTTAAGATTTGTTTTTGTAGTTTCAAGTCAAGAAAATCTATGTATTATCTCTAAGAAAATCACTCTTTTTTTTTTTAGTTGGAGGCACAAAATATGAAATTATGAAATAAACTTGCCTTTGATGTGAATATAAACCACTTGCAACTTTGGGAGTAATTCCATTCAGTTAATTTTTTTGGAGAATTCAAGAAGAATTTTTTTTGGGATAATAAAGAAGAAGGGTTTGTTCAAGAAGAAGGGATGATTTTAATTTTTATTTAATAAAGGAAATAAAATTTATTTATTATTCTCAAAATGCCCTTACTAATAGTTGTTAGTCCGTTAAATTTGATGATATCCGTTAATCATCGGATTGAAATTGCACACATTGCTTAATTGAAGGTCAAGGATGCTTAATCAAATAACACAAGGATTAAAACAGGAATTACGTAATAACTCAAGGACCAAAAACGTTATTTTCTCAAATAAATAATAATATGTTAGAATTGTTAAGATTGAGTGGGTCAAATTGAGTGATTCATGACCCAACTCGAATTTTAGTCCATTTGAACTCAACCTGTATAAGCCCAAAGTAAGTTTGGAAGGGTCATAACCCACCCAATTTCTATTTTAACATTCTCAATTTCAATACAGTCCGCCTCTTTGACACTCCTAACTATGACTACGAAAAGTGGGAATAATTTAGTAATCATTAGAAACCAATTTCTTATTAAGAATATACATAGGGTTCGCGTTTAGGTAGATTGGGCCAAATTTAGACCGGTCAGGTTAAATTTGGATGGGTCATAATTGGTCAATACAATAAATGATTCAAGACTCAACTCAATCCAAATTTGCTTGGGTCAAACGAATTGGGTAATAGGTTATTGAATAGGTCAAACCACTCCAATCTAATTTATATCAAGTTTTATTTATATCATTTTTTTCCTTTTATAATATTTTAGTACCTAATAAAATTCTTATTTTTTTTATCATGATTATATATAACATATCAAATTAAAAAAATTAAAATATTTTTAATAAAATTTCTCTCGAATTAATTTGGATTGTATATCAATTCAATTTTAATTAATTAAAATGGGTTGAACTAATCCACCCAAATATAAACGAATTAAGCAGGTTGAATTTGATTTGTCATACAGATTAGAATTCATTTCAACTATGGTATCATATTTCCTATATAGTAAAATTAGTCATACTTATATTCAACTGCGATAAGAATAATGGTTGTCCCATTCAAGAATATCAATTCCCTTATTGTTTGTGTACATTGAAGACGATTGTGCATCTCGTGCTCGTTAACAGGCGGAGCATGACATTTATTACTACTATGCTAATTTTGGCATTGTCCATTTTGGTCTTCCAAATCTGTCTGCTAAAAGGAATATTAACATTTATATACGAGGAAAACTTATCAAAATATATGTATGTTTTAATATATTTTTATTGCATGTATAATTCATTTTTAATGCATAATGTAAATATTTTTATGGGTGATTTACATTTCTATACAAGATTGACCTATGAAATTACAAGCTCATACCAACATTTTTTTATTTACACTAATCTGTCATTTTTTATTACAAAACTAGGAAAGAGGTTATGGTTTGTGATGATTAAAGTTGATATGAATGTGATGCGATTGGGTGAAAAAGGTCAAAAAAAAAATTGACAGTAGTCCTATTCCTCAATATATAAACAATATAATAATATTTTTGATGTATTATTAATTAATGGTGATTGACATGTTGATTTACAACATACAACATGTCCTTCACTTTTTAAAATCAACAATATATAACAATAAAGTGCAAAGCACCATGTTTATTTTGGTTGTACGACCTTTTTTATTTTTATTTTTCATTAGATATGTCTTTTCTCTTTTATAAATTAATCAATGCAATTAATTTGATTTGACAGATATCAGAACATCTTTTGGTGTGGCAGAGGATAGTGAAAAATTAGAAATAAAGAACTACACATCACATCTTATGAATTATAGGTAGTGTAGTTACCATAAGCCTAGTAAGAAGTTTCTGTACACATTGAGAGGGTTTCTCAGGAAAAAAATAAAATGAGTTAGAGAGTGTAAAAGGAAGGAATTTATTCATTAAAATATGGATAACGAGAAATACGTGACGATCCTCATAAAATATGCTAAATATATCTTGTAAATATTTTTGCAATGTATATTTGGAATATGTATATCTTGTTTATATTTTTGAAATATATATTTGGAAGATAAATATCTTGTAGATATTTAGTTTCTTAGAATTAGGCTAGTCTCACGCCTAATTGAAGGCTTAGCTTTGTATATATTCTAACTTTGCATATTGTTAATGATCAAGAAAAATATTCTCCTTCTATCATGATATCAGATCTTAGAAGATCCATAATAAAATACCGGAGAATATCAGAAGAGTGTGTGAGAATTATATCATCAACATATAGTAAAATGTATGCCATATCAATGCCCTTACGATAAATAAATAATGAGTTATCCATTGTGCCGTTAGTAAAATCAAAGAATAAAACATAATCTCCAAAACGCTTATACCAAGCTCTGGGGGCTTGCTTAAGTCCATATAAAGACTTACGCAATAGGCAAACCTAATCTGGATGGTCACGATCTCTGTAACCCAATGGTTGATGCATATAAACAGTATCGTGGGGTGGCAAATGTTGTATCCGAATCCTGTTGGCTTTGGAACCTTCTATTAGAGTTGCATTGTCAGATTAAAAAGGTCACTCTTGCTTATTGTGATAATGTAAGTGCTATTTATTTATCAGGAAATTCAGTTCAGCATCAACGGACAAAACATATTGAGATGGATATTCATTTTGTCCGGGAAAAAGTTGGTCGGGGTGAAGTTTGAGTGCTTCATGTGCCTTCTCGATATCAAATAGTAGACATTTTTACTAAGGGCCTTCCACTAGTTTTATTTGAAGATTTTAGGGACAGTCTCAGTATCCGTAAGCCTCCCGTTTCGACTGTGGGGGTGTGTTAAATATATCTTGTAGATATTTTTGTAATGTATACTTAGAATGTGTATATCTTGTTTATATTTTTGGAATGTATATTTGGAAGGTAGATATCTTGTAGATATTTAGTTCCTTAGAATTAGGCTAGTCTCACACCTAATTAAAGGCTTAGCTTTGTATATATTCTGACTTTGCATATTGTTAATGGTCAAGAAAAATATTCTCATTTTATCAAAATATGATGGAAAGTGGGACACAACAGGTATGTAAATAAGAAGAAAATTTATTTTTTTGTTATAATAACCTCAATGGTAGTATGATAGATTTGTAATTGTTTGAAGTGGTATGCAATTAGTTTGAAAATTAATACAAAATATTTTATGATTTTGTCTATTTATTCTTTGGTGGAGAATGATGTATAGTTATATTATTTACTTTTTTGGGTACCTATTGACGCGTAAAAGTGAAATATTAGCATAGTAAATGTTAGTTGTAATTGTGGTATAACATGGATAATATTGGATATTAAGTATGGTTGTGTACTTGGTCTCTAGTACATTAATAAAACTTTTGTATTGAGGATGGTTGGGCTATGTAATAGTAGAAAATCAGTGTGGTTAATTTTGTTTATGGTGAGCTGCATGGTATTGCAAATGTGACTAACATTTGAATTTTGAAATCTTTAATTGTATAGTGTTTCTATTGGTATATGGTATTGAATGTCAACAACTAGTTACATAATATCGATGCCTAAAAATGACCTGTGGGCCTAGTGAATGTTAGCTATAATGATGGTATAACATGGTTAATTTTGGGGGTTAGGTATACCTACATAGTTGATTTTTGGTACATTAATAGAAATAAAGTGTTTGGGATGGTTGGTGAGTGTAATGATAGCAAAACAATGTGTGATTATGTTCATGGTGGCTGTATTGTATTGTAAATGTGACAAACCTTTGAATTTTGAAATGTTCAAGATATTGTGATTTTGTTTTTAGTATATATTGCTGACTGTCAATAAGTAACTACATTGATTATAAAATGGAAGGAGTGTTATATGATACAATATCAAATTATGATGGACTGGTGAAACTCATCGCTTCACAAATAAGGGTAGACATGACATGCGTCAATTTGATTATACAATATGTAGTGAATGTGCATTCGCCACCATTGAAAATATACAATGACATTGGGATAAAAATCTATTTAAATCAGAAAAGATGCAACCTTGATTTTTTCTCGAAATATTCATTATATATGACGTGTATTGATCGATGTATTGAAACAAGGGCACACGAAGCTACTCATCCAATGGTGTTGTCGAAAACCATGACAACAGTAGAGATGAATTTGGCATTGAACAACGCAATAATAGTGAATTATAATGAAGAGTTTGAAGAACCACATGCAATCAACCATGGTTTGGTCGATGAAGTGAAAGAAGGCCAAATATACATAAACAAGCCTACATTGGTTGAGGTTATGAAGAGATATGCATTGCTAAAATAATTTCGATTTCAGGTTGTCAGGTCATGTACATTAAGGTAAGACGGAAGGTTTTATTTAATGTATAATTTTTGATATATTGCATAACATTTGAAGTGTTCATAGCTTGCAATCGTTCTTATTTAAAGTTTTGTATTGAAATATCCGGACGATAGTTGCTGCTGGTTCTTTAGTCATTGTCATTGGAAAAGTCAGGTTTATTCAAAGTTTGAATTTTTAAAAATGAACACATCTGCCTCGGTGATGATCGACTGAATAAAAAATGCCAGTGTAGTAGTGGTGTGCTTGGTAGTCCGTTGCTTCCTAAATATAGCAGTGGTGTGCTTGGTAGCCCGTTGCTTCCTAAATATAGCAACACCAAAATAATGTACACCCCCAGCGATATACAAGCAGACATGAAAAGGAAGCATAATATTTTATTGACGTACATGCAGGTATGGCGGGACAAATAGAGAGCAATGAAGATATTGCGAGGGGACCCGTAAAAGTCATATTCAAAAATTCTAATGTATCTTTACATATTGAAACAAACATATCTTGGGAGCATTGTTAATCTTAAAAAAAACACCTGACAAGAAGTTCCTTTATTATTTTATTGCACTGGATTCAAGCATAAGAGGATGAAAATATTGTCAACCAATCGTTGTAGTTGATGGGATGCACATACGCACAACTTTTGAAAGAATCATGTTGATAGCGAGCACATTGAATCCTGAAGGTTAGTACTTGTCTAATGTTAAGTTAATTTATGGTAAAAAATAATACAAATGAGTATTAAATTATTTATATTAATTTAACCGTAGAGTATTGTTACAGTCCAACCCCGGGGCCATGAGTCGTGCCGATTAGGCACTTAAACCAATATTAAAGCGCAAAACCACAACTTAAAGACTAAGAATTCTACCAAAATTTCAGTAGAGTTTCCTCTGTTTATATGCCCTATCCTCACCTGCAGCAGCTCCCAGAAAGTACATACAACACAAATACACATGTATAACCAACTAATGCGGGCCGA
>JAOTQJ010000096.1:6197870-6208835 GCA_025642045.1 Solanum sejunctum | reverse complement strand
AGTTATCTCCATTTTAATTGATATAGAGAATATTACTTTTAAGTGAGTAATAAATTATTTAATTAAAAATATATAATTTAATAGCGGAGTGAACATTTTAAGAGAATCAAAATATAAATAAACATAAGTATTAGACAAATAAATTTAACTTATAATATATTCATGAATAGAAACTTCGTATATATAAAATATAATTTTTACTAGAAAAACATGGTATTATAAAAATAATAACTAATTAAGGTTGTAAATATTATTATAAATATTATTAAAAATTATGTTAATATACATGAATATAAAAGTAGTATATAAAAGAAAATTTAAAGAGAGTATTTTTGGATTTTTACATACTTTATCCCAGGATAAGTTATCCTGAGATTATTATTTCACTCTCAAGGAAGGATAACTTATCCCTGGACTAATTATTAATCTTGGGATAACTTATCTCAACTTTTCCAACCAAATAATAAATTGAGGACTATTTAAAAATTATCCTAGGATTAATTTTCCTTATTCGCCACACCAAATGACCCCTTAGTTTATAATTTTAATACTTTAGTATATTTTTTTTTGTTAAGTAGTTTAGAATTAAAATCTTAATCTTTTTAATTCAAAAATTGAACTTATTTTCTTAATGATAGCTAGACCTTAGTTTTTTATGCGATCTACTCTGATTTAACTTAAAATCGAATTATATATATATATGTACAATTGCTTATTCTTTTTAAGTAGGATGAGTTTTGAATATGAATCATAGCCTAAATTGCTTTGACTCTCCAAAAATATTATCATACTCATATCAGATTCTTTAAAAATATACTGCCATATCCATCAATATTTTTAAAAAATTCGACCAAGATAGAACATAGCAACATGCATCTTTATCACTTAACAAAGAATGTTCCGGAAGGAAAGCCATTGGGCCTTCAATGTAACACGTATACATGAGTTGCATAGCCCTTCACAATCATATAAGGTTAGAAGGCAAAACATGAGATAAAAGCTGAAAAAGACAACTATTTAGGAACTAATAATCACACAAGCTTAATTGGCGTATCAAATTTGTTGGATATCCTCCAGCTAACAAGTGAAAGAATACAACTGGCCTTATTGTGTTACAACTTGCTACTGCAGTATCCAGGTCGAATAAGTGAATAATAATATTATTTTATAGAGAATCCATAATTGAAGTCAATTCAATTGTTTATGTGGCTTTCTAAATGATAGAGAACTAATCATTTCTCTTCACAATCCAATCCAATCCAATCAAAATCTTGCAAATTGCCATTTGTATAATTAATAATATTTGGCAAATGGGTTTATGGTATGAAATCAGACGTGACATAAATAAGATTTTTCATGAATACGAAATCTCATTTAGCAGATTTTTATGTGTTGATACATAATTGTCCTTTCTGCATTTACAAAAGACCTCTTTTCTTTTGGTCTTTGATATTGTAGTGTGACTTAATCCAAATCACTCCTTAAGGAACAGGACATAATAATAAAAAAAAAGCCCTCTGCACATAAAAGAAGAAAACACACTTTTTATGAGAAAATACAGGCCCTTTGTCATTCTTTCTTACCAGATGGAGTAATTATCACTTGATAATTTATTTTGATTCTTTAGTACTAAATTATAGGCATATTATTAGAGAAATTCATCATTGATAGTTGATGTTAAACAAAATGTTAGCTAGACCCCTTTGACTTTATAAAAGAGACAAAAGAAACTAATTTGTGGAGGGAAAGGACACTTAACTAATTTGTGACCTCTTCTTTCCTTAAAATAAATACTACTATTTAAATTATGTCTTTTCGTATAAACCAAAAAATGAAACTAGAACATAACTATGAGTTGAATTTTTAAGTCTAGGACATGGAGTGTGCCCTTAGCAATCAACAAGTTGTCTTTCTGAACCACTTGCCTAGTGTTGAGTTAATATTGAAATAGGGCTTCCCCTTTTATATCAATCATGGATGTTCTTCATTAGCAATGCAAATGTCTTGTGCATTACTTAATAGGAAGTGAAGAAACTCAAGTACATAACCTCCCAGATAAGTCTCTTATTAATTTTTGTAATTTTCAATCCGTTACATTACACTAGAGAGAGTAGTAGTAATAATAATATACTTTTGTCAATATATATATTTGGATGATGTGTGTGTAGATGACAAAATTGGCGCCGCATACATCAATCATCATTTTTGTTTTTCTCCCTCACTTTCTAGAGTGTTGAAATGAAGACCTTCTGCACTTTTAGTAATAATAATAAGAGGTGTCTTGCCACCACTTCACAACTAAAGAAATTTTCATTCTTTTAAAAGAGGAGAACACTGCTCCTAATATCAATACAGAGTAGACTAACCAAAAAATAAAAATAAAAATAAAAATAAAAATAATAATAATAATAATAATAATAATAATAATAATAATAATCCCAACTTACAAGTCAATTTTTTACCATAACTATTTGTCTTAAATTTTGTGCACTCAATAATTAAAGATTGTATTATTTGATTGTCCCCAAGCCTAATGCGTAGCATGTTATGTATAGATTTAACGTATGTCAGAATTTGAATACATGTTATCAATAACAATAATAATATATTATGTATTATTCTATAATACGATTTGTCGAAGACAATGAGTATGTAAAACTTTCTCCCACCAAGAAAAATAAAAAGACTATTCTCTTAATAGATATTTAGCTCAAACATAATAAATAAAAATATTGCATTTAAATTTAAAAAAAAAAATTGAAGATCAAACACGTTATCTACCTAGTTTCAAACCAAAAACTTATCGAAGAACGAATTAAATTATGATGTCTCAAATCAAATTATGACTTTTTTATTTTTAATTTTACAAAATTGTGTACTTTCACTGAGATAGCTAACTGGGTATCAAAACAAAACCTATACACATGATCATCATAATTCATAAGTCTCTATCCACATGTCACTAGCAACAATGACCTAACAAATAAAATATTTGATTATGTCATGTACGCCGACCATTTTCAGTTGTCGGTTAATATAGCTATTTTTATTTTGAAATAATTATGATTTAATATTTTTGAATGATCTAGTCTACAAAATAATCCGTAAATATATATGTATATATATATTTTTTATTTTGAAATAATTATGGTTTAATGTTTTTGAATATTGTTTTATTTATATAAATATTATCTTTATTTAATGACAAGTATTATGTATATATAATTTTTATATTGACGTGATTTATACATGTAAAGCACGTATACTAAACTTAGTTATACCAATGGTATCTAAATATAATCAATATTTAAGTTTTATATATTTAGACTAGGTCGATAATTAAATTTGATCGACTTGAGAAATTTTTTTTTAAAAAAAAACACTATTATTTCTAATTCAATTTTCATGCGTATAGTAAAGATTCTGTTTCATGATATATTCTTTGTCAACGTTGCCCCATAGGTAGATCAAAACTCATAATCAGCATATTTATTATAATTTCATTAAACAATGAAAATTTAGGACACTCTCTTTAATTTAAGCTAAGCAAATGGTCGCAAAAACTTTGAAGAGCCAAGGGACGTACACATGATTAATTAGATTTGGTGATAAATTAAAATCATAACATATATAACAAGTCTGATCGTGAACGTGCAATTATGAAATAATAATTACTTACAATTTCTTTTTATATTTCACTTTCTAAGTTGTCAAAATTCGATGACATCATCACTACTATTATTAATAAACTTGAGACCTGACGGCTTCGTGAAGCCGCATTATTTTTCTCGTTGATTCAGCACTCTTTTTATTGTTATTAGCTCAGTTCTCTGTTTTCTAATAATAAATGTAATAGAAGATTAGATAAAACACTTGTTGGCAATTATTGAGTATCGAGATTAATAAGTTAATAGACTAACAATTATGATGAGTGTTAGAGTGGCGGAGCCACGATTTATTATGGGAGTTGAAAATCTGAAAAGTAAAAGTAAAAGCTAGTCAAAAAGATTTTAACATCTACAATATATAAAAAAAATTTAATTATATATAAATAGTATAATTTTTTTGCTAAATATATATAAAAGTAATCATAGTTTGTGAATAATCTAAACTGTCTGAATTTTAGAACTGAAAGCAATTCTAAGAAAATAGTGTCAACCCTACAAGAACTTACTAAAGTGAAATACAAGGTGAAATCCATTAGATTGTCTAAGATAACAAAAGACATACAATATGAATAGGCGAAAATTGAGTTAAGTCTCGTACGCAATGGATTCGCCATAACACAATTTTGCACGATCAAAGTCAGAGTTTTTGTTTCTAAATGTTCGAATTGCCAATAAGTAAAAATTGAGCACCAAAAGTCATGTGGAGTAACTCAGAACTTTGAGATCCCAGAATGAAAGTGGGAGATAATTAACATGGACTTCGTCACAGTCTTGCCGAGGTCCCATAGACAGCACAATTCAATTTGGATGATTATTGATAGGATGACAAAATCTGCGCATTTTTGGATAGTAAAGATGATTGACACCACGGAGAATTATGCCTGAGTATACATAAGAGAGGTTGTTATTAGATTGCATAGAGTCCCCTTGTCTAACACAGAGGAGCCCAATTCACTGTCCAGTTTTGGAGATCTTTCCAGAAAGGCTTGGGTTCGAAGGTGAA
Source organism: Solanum sejunctum (assembly GCA_025642045.1). Classification (NCBI taxonomy): domain Eukaryota; kingdom Viridiplantae; phylum Streptophyta; class Magnoliopsida; order Solanales; family Solanaceae; genus Solanum; species Solanum sejunctum. The sequence continues at coordinate 6,204,164 of JAOTQJ010000096.1, read as the reverse complement.
CCTCAGCATTGTTTTCCACCCACAGACTGATGGTCAGGCAAAGTGCACGATTCAAATTTTGGAAGATATGTTGAGAGCCTGCGTCATTGACTTCAAAGGTAATTGAGATGATCATTTACCTCTGATTGAGTTTGCCCACAACAATAGTTTTCATTCGAGTATTCAGATGGCTCCATATGAGACACTTTATAAGAAGAGATATAGATCACCAATTGGATGGTTCGAGGTAGGTGAAGCATAGTTGATTTGCTAGAATTGCTTTACCAAGCTATGAAGAAAGTGAAGATCATCCGAGAAAGATTGGAGACTGCACAGGGTTGACAGAATCCTACACTGATGTTAGAAAAAGGACTTAGAGTTTGAGGTTAACAATTGGATATATTTAAATGTCTCACCCCTGAAGGGTGTGATGTAATTTGGGAAGAAAGGGAAATTGAGTCCAAGATACATTGGTCCTTGTTAGATTGTAAATAGAGTGACCAAGGTAGCTTATGAGTTAGAGCTACCACCATAATTAGCGTCCATCCATCCAGTCTTCCACATTTTCATGCTTAAAAAGTGTTTGGAAGATCCACAGTTAATCGTGCCTATTGAAAGTATCGGAGTGAAGGACAGTTCGAGTTATGAGGAGATTCCCATCCAAATTCTTAATCGTCAAGTTCGCAAGTTAAAAAATTCAGGTCCCTTATAAGTACCCTAGGTGTATTATTCTTTATTATACACTTAGAAAATCTTTAGAGCATGAAGGAGGGAGAAAAGCGAGGTTTTTGAATTCAAGATTGATGATCCTCAGAGGGTTGATTGTTCTTCCTAAATTCAGGTATGTATGGCTTTCTAAGCATAGGACTGAGTTCATCCAGACTCTCTCTCGTTTACTTGGGTCGAGTTCATGCGTAACAATTGAGTATTGACAAACCTTATAATCCTTATCTTGAGTTACTTGCATTTAGTTTGAGTTTCTACGCATAATTATGAATAAATCAATGAGTTACATGCTGGTCATATGAAATTGAGTATAAAACTCGTATTCAGTTCTATGAACCTTGATTTGTATTATTCCATATAATCTTTGTTGCATTGATTGGATTGAGAACATGACTGTGATTTTCTAAGTTGAGTAAATTGAGTATGATTGCGCATGAGGAACATATTACTTATATTTGTGCATATTTAATAAGCATCTTATTTTGTTTTATGTGATGAACATGATAGAATGGAGTCTAAATGACCATTTGAGTTTGACTTGAGTTATGATTGCATGCCTGATTGATCACCCTGATTGACATGAGTATGTTTTAGTCTTGGAAGAAATATTGAGTACTGATATGTGAGTAAGTAAATAATTACTCTAACTCATAAACTATGTTGCTAGCATAGGATAGTCATGTAATTAAATCTGGTGACTCATGTCCCAAAAGGATGAATATTTATTTTGGATCCAAGAGAGTTTGGTCGTCCTTTACCTTGGCAAGTTTAGGACGGGCGTGATAATGACATCGTCTTCGTTGTGCATCACCAAACTAAAGGTGGTGGAATTGGATATTGATTTAGAGAAACTCCTAAGCAACACCTGATTGAGCATGAAATATTTTAAACTAAGTTGCATAATATCAAGTTATTTCCAAAGCATGATTCTAAACTTTAAACTTTCATATTCATTATGTTGCGTTATGAGTTGATGAGTTAATTTTTGAGTTGAGTTGAATGATTTCAGATGAGCTTTACTATTTCCTTGAGCCATTTTACATACCAACATATTCCATGTATTAACGTCCATTTGGGCCTGCATCTTTAATGATGCAGATATAAGTGATAGAGAACTTCAACAAATACATCATTGAGGTCCAGCATCTTACTTCCAGAGTTGGTGAGCCCTCCTTGATTTTTGGAGGATCCTTTTTTCTTTCATTTAGTATTTTTATTTTCTTTTTGATTAGGGTAGCCATGATCTATCATGGTACCTTCTAGATGGTTTAGATAGAGGCCTTATAGACTAGATTTGGAATTGTTGACGTGGATGATGTCTGACTAGTTTCTTTCATACTAGTCTTGATTATTTTGAGTTAGATTTGCTGATATTTATTTAATTAAAGTCTTTTTCAGAGTATTTTCTTCGGTTGTCAAGTTTGATGTGACCATAAGGGCATATGGTTCTCTTGAGGAATTAACAATAGTTCTTCAAGTGCTGGTCACGCCAACGGTACCCTCCCTGGCGCGTGACAATATTTTTATCTTTTGAGCAACTCTAGTTTATGATAGACAATTTAAGACCCATAAATAGTGTTTCGTGATTTCATTTAACAATTTTTGGGAGAGGTATTTTTTTCTTTTTCTACTCCTTTTTAATTTGACCCATGACATGTTGGGGTTAATTTTGTACCCTTTAACAGTACTCTAAAGATATTATCCTTCATTCCACACTTAAAACTATTGAGAGATCAAGGAAAGGAGAAAAGCTAAGGTTCTGAGTACGTGATTTAAGATCATTAAAGAGTTGATTGTTCTTTGTGATTCTAGGTGTGTAAGGCTACCTAAAATGTTACATTGAGTTCATCCATGAGCCTTTTCATGTGTATGAATCAAATTAGTGCATATAGATTGAGTACATAAATTATATAATCCTAATCTTCAAGTTCTCTATACTTACTCTGAGTCTTCATGCATATCTATAAACGTATTGATGGTATACATGCTGATTGTATGTGATTTGTAAGTATATATTTGAAATAGTTTACATGAATCCTAATTGTATAATTTTATGTAATACTCGTTGCATTGATTAAATTAATAATGTAAGTAAATATCTAAATTGAATGAATTAAGCATGAAGGAACATGAGAAGTATTTTGCATGTATTTATGTGATGAGCATGATTTATCGGAGTCCAAATGACCATTGCTAAAATAATGTGTATGAATGGTTGATTGTTAACTAGAATAGGCATGGTTGATTGTTAACTAATTAAACAGATGTTGGAATAAAACTAATAAGAAGTTGAGTGGACTGATTGATATGAACATATTAAATTGGGAGAGAATTATTAAGCACTGATATAAGCATGAGTACATAATAATTTCAGTCCGTAAACTATGTTGCCAAACATAGGATAGAGATTATCCCTCTTATGTCTCAGAAAGTTGGACACTGATTGATCGTGGATTAAGATTGGTTTGGTTGTCCTTTATTTTGGTAAGTATTGGATATCTATGAAAATGACAGTGCAAATGTTATATCATCACCAGTTTATATGTTATGGTTGTCGGCTAGAGAAACTCCTTGATTGTGCATAAATAATTTAACTGAGTTGTATGCTAGAGTCCCCTTTAGAAATATTATTTTACTATAAAAGTCTTGAGTCAAGTTATAGACTTTTGAGTTGATTATTAAATTGATTGAGTTGACTTGTATTGACTCTTATTATTTTCATAGAAATCTTACATACTAGTATATTTAATGTATTGACATCCATCTAGGCCTGCAATATTTTATGTTGTAGATACAGGTGATATAGGTACTCAACAAGTGGATTATTGAGGATCATTCCTTGCATTCCAGATTTGGTGAGTTCTCCTAGCCATTCGGAGGAGCCTTCTTTATTTTATCATTAAATAGTAATTTTTTCCTTTGAGGTAGCCCAAAAGTTGTTGTGACACCTTTCAAAACTATGCAATTGACAATAATTTAGGTGTAAATAGATCAATAATCATAATATAAATTATAATTCATATAATTGAATGAAAATTATAAGAAATCCTCAAAATCTCCTACTTGAAATTGATTGAAAAGGGTGAAGAAAGTCTTTGGGCTCCATAGGTGGAAGGAATCCATGGATGAACACCCATATATCTCAAGTAAAATTATTGGCGAAATTTTGAATTTGAAAGTGGATCCTTAAACCTAGCTTGGACATCTACGAAGACTTAGGGGGAAAACTTGAGAGTAGAATCCTTGATTTTTAAGTGATTACGGGAGAATGAGGTGAATTTGTGAGGGTAGTGACGACTATTGGGTAGTTACATGATTAAAATTTCATAATTTAGTGATTACGAGGGTAAAAAAAGTAAAAAAATATTATTTATTAAAAATTACTGAACAACATTTAGGAGATTCATCTATGTCTCATAAACCTATAAACAATTCATAGATATCTATTTGTAGATTCTCGCCCCAAAAATCATACTTGCAGAATCTTAACCACATGGGTCATACTATCTTTTATGGCCTACAGAACTTCCTTATAGAAACCTCACACATTAGTCAAATTTTTATTTTCTAGTATCCCATCTACGAACCCATTATATGAGTTGTACAATCTTATATGCATCGCAGAACTCATCTCGTAGACTTTCTTAGTTTTTTCAGAATTTCTCCTAAGTATTGGGGTATTCTATGAACTCCAACTACCATCCGTACTTTCTTTTACAGGCTGTCCAATTCGTTCTTAAAGAAAATCTTGAGACCTATCTTTTTTTTATCATTGACCTGTTATCCACGACCACTATCTACGGGTCGTGTATCCTTTTACAACCTGTACTATCAACTCATAGTTTTCTCAAATTTTTAAAATTTTCTAAGTCTCATACCTTTCTATGACATCCCTTCTATGATCTATAGTTCATTTATAGGCCATAGTTGGGCCTTGTCGAATCTAATTGTGTGCAATTTTTTATAAAAGAATTTTATTTTAACTTCTAAATTTATGGGGCATTACAACAATTCTCCAAAAATCAGTCATTTCGCTTCATAACATAGTTTATAAAATAATATAGTACCAAAACTCAATAAAAAAAAGTCATAAGCTATATCGAAGGCTGAAAAAATGTGCCTCGAACCCTTACACAATTGTCTTAGTTGTGTGTAGGGCTTCAAAACGCTCCTAATCTATTGAAAGTATGATCTACAAGTGAATATGAGTTCATGGATATTCATATTATAATACAAAGGTTCGGACAAAAAAGTTAATCTAAAATTGAAAGTTGAAACTATTTTTCTTCAAAATCAGTTTATCTATGTGACAAGAAATCAAAATTTTATTTTTCATCGAAAACGAAGCAAGAATCGACCCTCAAATCATCAAATTATGATTTCTTACTTTCGGGTTCAAAATCTCAACTTTTTTATCAAGTTCATGAATCAAAGTACAAAAAAAAATGAGCATTATTGAAAAATTAAAAAAAAGAGTAGAATCTCGTATCTAACTTTCCAAGAATAACACACAAAGATTGCCTCAATCAAAGCTTCCTAACTTCCAAAATGTTCAAAATATGTAAGAGTCTATTTCGATTGGTTTTTAGCTTATAACTTATAAGTCAAAAGTCATAAGTTAAGCTTTCTAACTTATAATTTTTTGGCTTATTTTTGTTATTTTATCTTAAAATAAGTGCTTATAAGCACTTGTTAACTTTACCCAAACACTTCAAAACTGACTAATACTATTTTGATTTAAAAGCACCTTAAATAAGTCAATCCAAATCGGATACTTAATCTCAAAATCCATCCATATTTATACTTAGGAACCTTTGCATTTGTGATATTCTCACAATTTGTGATACAAAGTTCGTAGCTGCGAGTACTAGATAAGAGTAACACTTCATGCTAAAAAGTTCATGATTTTTACATATGAACTAGAAATACAATGAATTTTTTGATAATGATTTTGAAATCATAATACAAATCTAAATTAAACACTGTTTGGACTTTATTTGATTTCTTTAGGTAGTATCAGTTAAGCTCATGAATGTCAAAATATCAATCTTTGACCGAGCACTTGAAACTCATTTGAGATACCTCAGACATAAAATAAATATACACGTCAAGCATAAAACATGTTCTACTCTTGTTGGAGTCATTAAATTACCATTTCAAGGTCATTTTGATCAGGTGTTGATTGTCATCAAATTTAGCTTCTTTAAAACTCAAACAATCTAACTAAAGGCTCAAGTCACTCCCAAGTACGTCTGGATCCATACCAACCGTCCAACGAAATTAAAAATCACATCTTGTACTTCAAAAAATGATCAGAATTCGGATTTAAGCTCTTTAAAGTAGATGCTGATTTTGATCAAAATTTTCAGATTCTCAACTTTCAAAACGAAAAATATTTCTCTAAATATATCTGATCTTGGCAAAATTGTGTCACTCACAAGTCATAAATAACCTAATAAGACTATTTAGAAATTCAAATTTAAAAAAATAAATTCAAAATAACAAAATGACCACGCGAGTCATTACAAACCTAACCAAATACGATGATGGAGGCCCTGACCCATAAATTCTAAATGTCATCGCTTAGGT